>OZ038506.1:22223495-22493495 GCA_964036315.1 Acanthosepion esculentum | reverse complement strand
ATATACTGTAGGAAAAATAATTATTCCACATATGCAACAAAAAAAAAAAACAAACAAACATTTTATTGCATTGTTTACCTACACATGTAAGTAAAGAGTTTGAATTCTGGTTTTGAAGTTCATTACATTCACTTTCATACAAATATGCTAGAGAAAGGCATGAACCTATCTGTTTTCCCTCCAGCTATGATTAAATGGTAAGGTTGATGGTTACTTTTCCTTGAAGTTTCAACTAGCTTAGGAGAAGGAAAATTCAAAACAATGAATCTATCTCTCCTCCTGCTTAGCTAAGGGTTAAATAGCAGGTTAGACTGAGCTTTCCAGCATTGGATAGCAAACAGTCTGAGAGAAATAAAATGAATTTCAAATTATGAGAAACCACTCCCCTATGTTTTACAGTCATGCCAATTCATAGGAAATAAACAAATATAATGAGAGAGAATGATTGACAATATCCTGAAGAGAAATGGCATTAAACTATTTCATAATATTTCATAATATTAATATATATACTACAAGTTCAAAACTTTGAGGCCAACTCTGGTAATTTTAAATTGGCCCAAAAAGTAGCTGTTTTGTACTTTAATTAAGAGAAAATTATTATACATGGTTAAAAAAAAGTGAGACATGATTTATTAATAGAAATATTATTATTACAAAAGGAAAAAAACATTTTACAATTAAATTTTGCTCTCGTCAAAATAGCCTTCTTTACTGCAGCACAAATATTTGTCATTTGTTGCAAAAGTTTCTCAAAGTATAAGTTTGATAGTTGATTCCATTCTTTTTTCAGTGACTCTAAGAGATCTTTTCCATTTATTTTCATTCTTCTATCAAGTTCACCCCATGCTAATTCTGGGGGTGGCTTCAAACTTTTGAACTGTAGTGTATATATATGTAAATATTCTCAGATGGAATATAAGTGTAGAAGAGACAAAATGAATAAAATTTTATTTATCTCTCTCTCTCTCTCTCTCTCTGTCATATATATATATATATATATATATATATATATATATATATATATAGGGTGACCCCAAAAAACGGGAATTTTTGAAGTGCGTATTGCCAGACATGAGCAAGTGGCAACACTGCGAGACAGTGACCTTGAGCAAGTAAAGATTTTGCCATTTTAGTAACGAGAATGAAATTCACAGTATCCCAGCTGAGATGTTGCAGCAGTCAATGAGGAATCTCAACAGCAAATTTCAAGAATGCATTCGTACAGGAGGACGCCATCTACAGGACGTAATTTAAAAAAAATGAAAATTCTATCATTGTTTCTTAAATGGCATGTTTTAAGGTTTCAATTACTATGAAGTAAATATTTTTCTTCCATCACTCTTGGTTTTATTGGATTGTTAAAAAGTTCCCGTTTTTTTGGGTCACCCTGTATATATTTAAGCAGCATAATATGTTTCATTGTAATTTACCCCTGAATATGATCTTGGAAGAGATTGAAAGCACATGGGTTAACAGAAAGTATGGCACCTTCCTTGATGAATTTCATCTTAACATCAAGAAACTGATTATAAAACTGGAAAGGATCAGTATCAAAATAAGTAGACACAATATGTCTATATTATTCAATGTCAATGAAACACACACACACACACACACACATATATATGTATATATATATATATATATATATATATATATATATATATATATATATATATATTGGATGTGTAGGTAGAGTAATGGAATGAGGAAATTGAAGAGCTGAGTTTGAATTCCAGTCAAGTTCATTACATTCACTTATGCAAATACCTGTGTGAATACCATCTATTTCTCACACACTAGCTATAGGTTAAATATTAGGGCAGACTGTGTTATTTAGCCTTGGTTGACAACCAGTCTAAGGGAAGTTAGTTCTGAATTCTATACCTGTGGAAGGTTATATGGATACCTTTTGGCACATTATGTGCACTAGTTCTCTGTATTCGGTTCTCTCAAAAAGTGTGTTTGCTTCTGCCTCAGCCTTCACTGTTATAATCAATGGAGTTAGTCTGGCTGTTCAGTTCTAAGAACTGACCTGTAGGACCCTCAAATGTCACAAAACAACAGGAATGCCCATAGCAGACAATGATAGACTTTTGGTTATGTTTTTTTAGTCAACTTTACATTCAACAATACATGCATAAACAAATTGTTGCTTAAATATATGCTATTCAAAATATATATCATTTGATAAGCACTTAAAACTGATAGTCACAATGCAGAGTTGATTCCTGTGTCAACACTATATAAGTTACTTTTTATATTCCAGTTTACCTTGCTATTTAACCCATTACTGGGGGGGGCAGAGAAGGGATGGATTCATACCCTTCCTAAATTTTATTCTATTCAAAAAATTTTTTCTTCCCTCCCAATAGGAGTAATAGGTTAGCCTATCACCTGGTTCACACTCCTCCCTGGTGTTTTGAACAGGAGTAGAAGTGTATCCCTTGTTTCTGTTTAGGATTGGGTTTCCGGTTCCTTCTAAAGTCTACTTCCACTCTATACTTCCAATGTCGCCAACTGAACTCTGAAGTGTTATTTACTAATTAACTCTTGACCTCTTCAAATCTAGAGTTAGCTCTTATCTTTCCTGTATAGCCCACAAAACCTCACTTCTTGTCCTTTCTTACACTAATGCAACACCTCACTACTTTGAGTGGCTCTTGGGCCTTGTATTGGATGAACATTAGCAAAAAAAAAAAAAAGAATATTTGTACAGAAGTGACGGTAACAAACCCAACCAGAATTTGAACTGCTTTTCAATTTCTTCTTCCAAGTCACTGACCATTACACATATTTGCACATTTTAGAAGATCAAACACATTTTTCAAGACAACTGTTGAAGAAAGATAGATTTTTCAACTTCATATTATTTCCTAAAGTGTCGTAATATTCCTGAAAAATCAACTCACTGTTCTCTGGTTGAAATTATTCTACAATCTCTAAATCTACGTTTCCATTCCAGGCTTAATTCACATTGATGATTCAATGACTGGCAACCAACTTTGGGATGGTGGTTATATACAAGCCAATCCTAGGTTTGGTACCCGAAGAAACCTTAACTTTGACTCAACTGCCCTACCTGACCATCTGCCATTGATTTCTAAGGGTTCTAATCAACCCTGCCCTCCTGGTTATCAGCAGCAACTCTTACACTGCCAGGGTAGGATGTAATATTAGCATGTACCACCCAAGTAGCCTTTTTTTCTTTTTCTCTTGTCTCTCTACTGCTAAATGTGATGGTGGTGGTGAGGAAATCCCTATTAACCTTTCACCCCGACCTTGAAAACACTGCTTTACTAATTGAATGATTCTTTATTAAAACATTTCTCCTTATCCAAGGTTCTGATGGCGCCATAGTATGAAAATTTGTTGGCAAACTTGAACCCTTGTGCCAGCAAAAACACAGAGTGTCAAAAGGACGTTTTTTTTTCCCATGACACCTCTATTATTTTAACTCTCTCCACTCTTTGGAAATTTTTATTGTTTTAAAAGGCAATGACTAGAATTGTAATAAAACCAAAACATATAAAAGTGAATTTATACATTTTCTTTGTTCTTGAGAATTGACAACAAAAATAATAAATACTGTTTATTTATTAGATTGTTTATTGGAATGGTTGGCAAAACATCGGCTAATTGCTTATTAATTCAAGCTTTTATAAAATGGTAAATAATAAGGATTTACTTTTAGTTGATTCCCATATTTTAATAATTTAATAAATATTTATTAATAAAAAATTGTTTTCATATTTATTTCTTTATAAATTGGTAAATGATAAATATTACAGAGTATTAGTTTTAATTGTATTAGTTTTTAGAATGTTGTAAATATAAAATTATTCTCGTAAATAAACAATCTAATAAATAGTGTTTAATATTTTTGTTATAAATTCTCAAGAACAAAAAAATGTATAAATTCACTTTCATTATATGTATACATTTTATTCCAATTCTAATCATTGCTTTTTAAAACAATAAACATTGCCGAGAAGTGAAGGTAGTTAAAATCAGTGAAAAAAAAACTGTCCTTTTGCCAATCCTGTTTTTTTACTGGCATGAAGGTCCAAGTTTGCCAGTTTGTTTTTATACGTTTTCTGACATTCTCAATTATTTATATCTTCACACCAGAGATATCTAATGGTGATTAATTAGAAACAAGTGACAGCAAGCCTTCTCAAATCACAAGCTCATTACTGTGTATTTTTGCTTACATTTGCAGTATCAGGCTCTGTATGGTGTTAATTATTCCTTAGATTTCTTATTATTTTAGTTTTTTTACAAGAATTTTGGAAGTACACCCAATGCTCCTATGATTATTGGGATGACTGTCATTTTCATATTCCACAATTTTCAAAGACTAATCTGTTTTCTTATTTGATATAAGTGTCAACTTTGCCAGAAATGTTACTTCTGTGAACAGACAAAATTTTCAAAAATGATCTGTTTTCATATGATCATTGATTTTTTTATGGCTTATCAACCCTTTGCAGTTATTTAAAGCCAGAAAACATTTTTAGATCGTAAGAATGTTTTCTTTTTAGATAACATTGATTTAATGATACAAATCTTACTAATTAACCCATAAGAAGAGGTGGATTCATGTCTTTCCCAAACGTATTTGTGAATAAGTGAATATAATGAACCCGACTGGAATTGGAACTCAGTTTTCTGATTAATAATTCCAAGCCATTTTCCATTATACCACCTGTACATTGAAGCTTATAGCAGTGTTATTCCCAAGCAGTCACCCATCTTGGTACTGATCTGGCTTGACATTTCTTAACCTCGGTTATCATATGGGAACCATGATTTCAACCTAACAAGAACTCTCCAGTGGTGGATAAAGATCAAAGCAAAGTGAGAAATTTGACTGCTCCGGTGTTTGGTCATTGTAAATATCCCTGTGGGAAGACAGAGTTGAATACAATGTGTTTCTTCATTTACCTGTTCATTTCAATTCAAGTGGGATTCTTTTGTCAGGCGCCTTGGGTATGACGATAAACTACATCCACATCCTGGGTCAGACAATAAACTACATCCGGCAGCAAGGCCTCTGATCAGGAGGTTTTGAGGAGTGTGGAACCACCTCTTAATTGCTGGTGTTTCCAGGTCCACCATGACCCTGGGTGGTAGCACCTATTAAGGTTCCAGCTATGGGCAAATAGTTACCCCCCTCCCAAAAGTGGTCAAAACACTATGAAAGTATAAAAATACATTTTAATACAGCAATACGTTTTTAGAGAAATTATTACCAGCAGTACATTTTTGGAAAAATATTAACAACAATACATTTTTGGAAAAAAAATATTACCAGCAATAAAAATCTGGTTGGCATTAGATAACCCATTGAGGTTGATATGCTGTAAAACAAACCAAACCAAAACATTATGAAAGTGTAAAAATAGGTTTTAATACCAGTAATACTTTTTGTAAAAAATTATTACCAGCAATACATTATTACCAGCAAAACATTTTTGAAAAAAATATTACCAGCAATAGATTTTTTGAAGAAAAAATATTACCAGCAATACATTATTACCAGCAAAACATTTTTGAAAAAAATATTACTAGCAATAGATTTTTTGAAGAAAAAATATTACCAGCAATACATTTTGGGAAAAAATATTACTAGCAATAAAATTGTTGGCATTAAATAACCCATTTAGGTTGATATGCTGTAAAACAAACCAAACCAATCTTTTGTCAGAACTGACTGTTGACTGTTCAACTGGGGACTCTGATTCTCTCATTTTTATACCCCATTGAAAGGATATAATGGAGCTTCCAGAATAAGACATATTTTGCATGCTGTGATGTGGTAAAATAGTAGGACTGGATATGTCTTGTGTGATTTTATTGGTGTATTTACAGGTGTATTTTACAGGTATATTTTACAGGTGGGGATTAGCATTTATGTGTGCCTTCTATCAGATAAAAATTAATTCTGCCAAAATTAGAGATAATGTTCCTACAATATCATTATTTTTTTTTTTCTAGTTACAAATGTGTTATCCATTTTAGTTGTTGCTGCTATTGAAAATATTCAAATGATGTGGTTTTTATTTGGTAAAGCCATCATTTGTGATTTTGTATTACCAGTCTGTAGTGTCTGATGAAGCATTGTCTAAGCTTTATAGAGTCAATACTTTTGAAGCTATTTTTAACAATTTATCTGAGAAAATGGTTGTATATAGATGAGAGTTTAGACATCTTTGAATGAGTTGAATGCCATGCTTAACATCCGTATGAAAGCCTCAATCTGATGAGGCTATTTAAGACATTTTCAGGTCAATATTTTGGTTTTGCTACATCTTATAGTGCTAGATAAAAGTACACCTTGCACAAACTATCTTGTGTTCAGTTTCCTTATCTCCTAAATTTGTTATAATTGATCCAGACACAGATTTATATTCAAGGTCAATACTATTATTAAAACCATCTTAATACTGTAAATATATTTCTATTTGAGGCCTATTGTATATCAGTAACTCAGATTTATGTTCCAGGAAATTTAGATGATAATAGAAAATAACTGAATAAGTAGGAAATAAAACTTTTAATTTTAATATCTCCAGAAATTTCTGTCTAAATTTCTGAGATGAGGGTTATTTTTAGATTATTTACATTCAGATTAATGTCCTTATTTTTGTTGTCAGTAACACACTATTTTGGCTGTTGTACTCTCCAGCTTTCTTCAGGTGTCTATTGACCCAGGTAAACTTTAGGAAATTTTGAATTGAACCCTTAATTTAATCTACAGGTGTTAGACTCTATGGAAACAGATTTAGCAATAACTAAGCAGTACTAAAAAGGAACAAGATGAGTTATCTCCCCTAGACATGGGCAGCAGAATAAGAACAATCTATCTCTGTAGATTAAATAAAGAGTTCAGTTTGAAATTCCTTAAAGGTCACCTGGATCAACAGATACCTGAAAAATTCCAGCAGTCACAATGGCTAGAATGTTGGGATAGCAACAAAGATGAGGACTTTAGTTTGAATGTAAATAATCTCCAGAAATGTTTTTCCTATGTATTGCAATGATCTCCCATTGTAAAGTTGGTTTGAGTGAGCCTTGATACCTCATTTTTTTGTTGCCCAGTGTAAACAGAATTATACAACAGTGTCTTTTAAACTATGGAAGTGTCTGGTTATGGTTAAAAATTACTATTATTATATATATAATATGTATAATATTTTAACTTATTCCCTCCCAAAAATATTTTTAATGGATAACTCTTGTGATGGGTTTTTCACATTAAAATAAATTAAATATAACTGACCTTTGCATATGTATGACTTGCAGACTCAAAGTTATGAAGACAGCATTTTTTTATATATTTGAACTCTTACAGATGAGTCTTGTACTTTAAATAAGAGTAGATAGGTTTGCCTATTGCCCGGTTCACATTCCTCCCTTGTCTTTTGAACAGGAGTAGATGTTTATCCTTTGTTTCCTGTTTAGGATTGGATTTCTGTTTCCTTCTAAAGTCTACTTCCATACTATATTACTAACATCTCCAACTGAACTCTGCAATATTATTGATTAATTAAATCTTGACCTTTTCAAGTCTAGAATTAGCTATCTTTCCTGCCTAGCCCTAAGAACTTAACTGCTTACTCTTTCTTAGCTTAATGCAACACTACACAATAACCCTCTATCTTCAGTGGCTCTTGGGTCTTATATTGTGTGGCCATTAGTTTGAAAAATAAATAAATAAATATTTAGATTAACAAAAAAGAAATTATACCTCAAATATGATATTGGATACAGAATGACATACACAGACCATTGTACTGAATAAACTTATGTGTTTAAGATCAAATGTAGATCAAATATGATATTGGATACAGAATGACATACACAGACCATTGTACTGAATAAACTTATGTGTTTAAGATCAAATGTGGATCAAATATGATATTGGATACAGAATGACATACACAGACCATTGTACTGAATAAAATTATGTGTTTAAGATCAAATGTAGATCAAATATGATATTGGATACAGAATGACATACACAGACCATTGTACTGAATAAACTTATGTGTTTAAGATCAAATGTGGATCAAATATGGATAGGAATCCAACAGAATGATAAGAAAAAGAATAAGCAAAGTGTATAAAGTCTTTCTCATATTTTTTTTTTGTAGATGTGTGTAATGAGTATCTAGATTATTTAGTTGGAACAATACGAGAAGTGTCTGAAATTTTCTTATCTCAATTTTTTGTTGAGTGCTAAAAGATAAATTTAACTATTATGGCCTGAAAAAGAAAAGGGAATAAAATTTTCATTGACACACGTGTTAACGATGTGTCCGTGTGAACTGCTTGTTCGATAGTGAGAATATCACATGTGTGTGTATGTGTAAAGAAGAAAAATAGAATTGATTCTCATTGGTTTAGAATGAATGAATTAATGATAATTATAACTGTTATAATTATTTTATTATAATTATTTTCTTGACACTATAATTTTTATTTATTTTTTATGGATATGACACCATGAATACAATCATTAAATTATAGGGACAATACTCCATAGTAGTTGGGTACATTATAGTAAAAACTGTACATTGTAGTTGGGTACATTATAAAGAAAATGCTGTATAACTGCCATAAGGATAATAGATTTTGAGAGAAAAACTGACAACGATGTAATTACATTATTTAGAAGTAATTTTCACTATTTTTGTTGTAGAATATATTTTTCAAAATCATTTTGAAATATTGTAAAATCATAAGATCTTATTGATATGTTTTTTTTTAGTGTGAGAAAGAGAGAGAGAGAGAAAGAGAGAGGTATAAGGGTGGGTAAATGAATGACAAAATGGAAAAAATTCTGTGTTATGCGTTTCGTCCTTCAAAAGGACTTCTTCAGTATAAATAATGTTTTTATTGATGGAACCATACAGATGTAGAGGAACATAAAGAAATACAACAAATGCTGGTTATAATTATAAATCTTTCGAAATGCTGAAGATGCAAGGACACTTATCTTCAAATTTCTGGTATCCGATGTGTCTAAATGTACAATCTAGCTGACCCCATTCAACTTTTGTTTTTATTGCTAGTTTTTAAATGTCCCACGTTTTAATAGCAGTAGTTTTGTTAAGAAAGGCAATATGCTTTATGATCCTGGATATAAATTTACCATGGAAAGCTTCAGAAATTAGTGCACTTGCTATACATTTTTGCCATAATAAATTACTTTCTTTTTTTAATTAAAACACATTAAATTGAAAGGTGTAAATATTTTAAGTTGAAATGCTTTAAATATATAAAGGTATATAAATAAAATGATGGCAATAAATTTATTATAACTCATAAATCACACTCATTTTACAACCTTATTTCATCTTTTTTTAATGAAAATAAAATTTCTTTATAGATGGATGATTTGTCATTTAATGGTAATGTTTGAATGACAATTATCTAGTTCCAATGTTTGTTTTCAGTAATCTTAAATTTCTTTTAAAAAATGGATACAAGCGAAATAACTCATTTTTGCTTGTTTCCCCTTATATTTGGGTACGTGTGTATATATAGCATAGCATAGTTTGGCTTCAAGCCTAAACTACAAAACACCCGATATGGATGCAATTCTTATGAGAGCCTGTTTGGTGGTTGAAGTAGTTGAATACTTCTTACCAGTGTCAGTGGTTGATGTTTAAAACCATGTAAGAGCTAGGAATTTAAATGCTGATTTTCTAGATTTAATATAATACAACACAATTTCTTCCTATAAATCTATGAACTTGTGCTAGAGAGGAAGTTAAAAGTGTAATAATTATTTTAAGATTTTAATTTTTTTAAAGATTTCTTTACAAGTGCCATAATGTTAAACGGTTCAATTTAAACCAAACGTTTCTGGCAATGAAGACAAATTATGTAACTTTAATATTTTTATATGTCTGTAAAGAAAATATATTTTCAAAAAGAGTCAGAAGAAAAACTAAAGTTGATGGAATTAATTTTCGTCTTTGGGAAGCATCCTCTGTATTTAAATTGTTTACCATGATTTTTAACAAATGATTTGTTTTTTCAATAGATAACTATTTGAGTTTTACTCACTGCTCATTTCTGAGTGCCCTTGTGAGCTCACTTTGCTAGCTAATCCCTGCTGGAGACATTTATTGTTTGTGTTTCTTCAACACCCACAGAAATAACTTATGACATACTGTAATTATGCTAAACATACTTAAAGTTTCTGGGAGAGAGAGTGCATAATCTGGTGTAATCAGCCATTGAACAAAGCCAGTAGACTCAAACCCTTGGTCATAATGAATTGTGACTTCATGATAGCACAATTATTGACAGCTCCTGAACAGTTTTGTCTACCCAATTTTACTCCTAAGGTTTGGGTTAACCTATATTAGACACCCTATTTTTATTTATTAAACAGTGGGTATTACATCTATTGGTCTGCACATTCGAGAAATCTTATTAAAGAAAAATGTATTCCATAGCAGGGATCAAGCCTGCATCCTCCTTTGTAAGGGAAACCACTGTTCGACCCAGTGTGCTTTATCGCTCAGCTATGGAGAACAACAAAGCAAGCAAAGTTATATTTTCTTCATATCTGCTCAGTTTTGTATCTGAACTGTAAGCAAAGTAATTTTTAAAGAATTAATGGATTTATTTTTAATTCAATATTTTTATTACTTCAAAAGTTATTATAGAAGAGTTTTACTATAATAATGTTAGAAATAGAAAAAAAAAAGTAGATTAAAAATAAATCCATATATATATATATATATATAATTAAGACAAATATAAAATTTGTCACTTAGCTGATTGGTGTTATCTTCAGCATCCCAACCCCAGAGTTTCGTAGACGGACCCTCCAGCAATTACTCAGTCCACTCGTCAGTGGGTGTCAGCAATATATATGTGTGTGTGTATGTGTGTGTGTGTGTATATATATATATATATATATATATATATATATATATATATATATATATATATATATATATATCCTTATACTAGATTATTATTGTATGAGTGTACCTGTGCCATAAAAAAATGAATATTTTCTATTTGCTGCAGTTATGTTTTTCATAACTGGGTCCAGTGAACAGAATATATATATATATATATATAGTGTACTTGTGTCATAAAAATTAAGATGTTATTTTAATCTGCCACAGTTATATTGTTGATAATTGGCTCCTGTGATTACAAGATTATTTTATTTATTTTCTGCATTTTTTGCCTTTCTTATGGTGCCAATATTCTCATTCTTCCTGTTGTGTAGGTCTTCAGTTTCTTGTTGAAGACTTTCTTCCATTCACATTCTCATATTTTCTCTTTTTGCATTAGTTCCTTCCCCTGTTTCATTTTGTCTTCTTTGTGTTGCTCTCTCTCTCACTCTTGCAGCTCTTCTCTCCTCCTAGTACCCACTTCTTCCGTCTCATTAGTTTGACTCTGAGCCTCGCGTCTCCTGTCTTGTGCTCTTATTGTATCACAGTGATCCTGCGATGCCTGATAATATCTTTGCTTATCAAGCCTCCCGCTGTGTCTGTATCTGATCTTGAAATTGGCATAATCACATACTTTGTCTTCACTTGTGTTCTAATCTCCTTTCTTCAAGGGAATTTCCTATTTTATGATGGTCACTGGGCAAAATTGTCTTAAATGCAAAAAACAATGTAAAACAGGGACTTATTCAAATTTAATTCTGCTTTTGTAGAGCAAGTTTGTATTGAATCTTGGGTATCAATGCAAAACTAAAATGTATTTAAATAATATGAGGACCTACAATATTAATCCTAAATTTATCTCTTAATAGTTATTCAATTATATATTTAGAGGAAAAAAGTGGCTTGAATCTAGGATACCATTATCCACATATTCAGATAAAATATATATAGTGACTGATGCATTTTCTGCAGCAATGTTAATAAAAATCCCATGATATATTTGTTTGAAAATAATTGTTACTTGTAAATAAATGCATATTATTACCACTTATATTTTAGTCTTTCTTATTAGGCACTCACATGGGACAGGAAATATATATAAATAAATATGCACTGAAAGTTATTATATGCTTTCATTTGATGATTGATGACAAAATTCTTTATCTTATTTAACATTATCAAGAAAATATAAAGTTATCTCCCTTTATCAAATGAGACAGGAAATGCATAAATACAGTAAAACCTCGAATTAACAGCCCTGGAAGCAACAGACTCTGGATTCGACAGACAAAATCTGCAGAAATGTTAGTGTTCTAATGGAACTGAAAACGTCCATGTGTAGCAAGCAAAGTCTGTTACTTCTAGAATTGGCTGCTCTTGTTTACTGGTGCAATTAACAGACAGAGACTGATAGTTCTGGGAATAGCTGTCATTGTTTACTTGACTGCTCATTGTGTACAAACATGCATCAGCTGTCAAACAGTTAATACTGATTTTGGTACAGTATACAGGACTGTTTTTTGTCAAGCCCTCCATTATAGCATCCAATCATAACAGAGGTGAGAAAAGGAGAAACATTCTGTCTTAAATTTCAGAAACTCATAAAGAAGGAATACTTACACTTTTTTTTTTTTTTTTTTTAAGCTTATCACCCCAAGCAAGGCTGGAAGTCACTAGCACGCAAGGGGTTACAGAAGGTTTGGAGGAAGAGCAGATAGGAGTGGTAAAGGAGAGGATGTGGAGAAAGATAGTGGATCGATCAAGGCAAGAGGGTTACAGAAGATTTGGAGCGAGAGCCGATGGGAATGAAAGGTGAAAGGATGTGGAGAAGGGAAGTGGATAGATCAAGGCAACTGGAGATGTCGATTGACGTTAAAATTAAATAGTTGGAGATTGTATTTGTCAGGGAAACAGGAATAAGGAAGGGAGTTCCACAGGCGAGATGTGCAAGACATGAAGCTATTGGAGTAGAAGAGACATCTACATATAACAGTGAAAGGTGAAAGGATGTGGAGAAGGGAAGTGGATAGATCAAGGCAACTGGAGATGTCGATTGACGTTAAACTTAAATAGTTGGAGATTGTATTTGTCAGGGAAACAGGAATAAGGAAGGGAGTTCCACAGGCGAGATGTGCAAGACATGAAGCTATTGGAGTAGAAGAGACATCTACATATAACAGTGAAAGGTGAAAGGATGTGGAGAAGGGAAGTGGATAGATCAAGGCAACTGGAGATGTCGATTGACGTTAAACTTAAATAGTTGGAGATTGTATTTGTCAGGGAAACAGGAATAAGGAAGGGAGTTCGACAGGCGAGATGTGCAAGACATGAAGCTATTGGAGTAGAAGAGACATCTACATATAACAGTGAAAGGTGAAAGGATGTGGAGAAGGGAAGTGGATAGATCAAGGCAACTGGAGATGTCGATTGACGTTAAAATTAAATAGTTGGAGATTGTATTTGTCAGGGAAACAGGAATAAGGAAGGGAGTTCCACAGGCGAGATGTGCAAGACATGAAGCTATTGGAGTAGAAGAGACATCTACATATAACAGTGAAAGGTGAAAGGATGTGGAGAAGGGAAGTGGATAGATCAAGGCAACTGGAGATGTCGATTGGCGTTAAAATTAAATAGTTGGAGATTGTATTTGTCAGGGAAACAGGAATAAGGAAGGGAGTTCCACAGGCGAGATGTGCAAGACATGAAGCTATTGGAGTAGAAGAGACGTCTACATCTAACAGTTTCAACGGTGAAGGGGTGGGAATGGGATGCCAGCCTTGTAGGACGTTTAAATTCATGAGGCCTAGGAACCAGCGAAAGCAGCACGCAAGTCAGATATATAATACAGATGAAACTGCTTTGTTTTGGTGCTCACTCCCACCTAATAACCAGGCATTTAAGGATGAGGATAAGATTCCTGGGAAGAAAATACATAAAGACAAAATCTCTACTTTACTTGCGGCAAATGCTTCTGGAAGCCTGTTAGTGTTGGGAAGGCTACTAAGCCATGTGTTCTCAAGGACTCTATGGATGCAATACCTGTGCATTATTACAACACGACAAATGCAGGGTTCAATAGTGTCATTTTTAGTGATTGGTTTTTCAAGTGTTTCATTCTTGAAGTGTATATAGTAACTTAAAAATAAAATACACATACATATATACTGTATTTACATTTATTTACAATAATTTTGTACTATACTGGGTATTTTTAGGCCACAAAAAGTGCTTCAGATTAACGGACAAACAACTTTAACAGACGACCCCCCCTGTTAATTTGAGGTTCACTGTAAATACACATTGATAATTATTATATAGTTTCATTATTTATATCAATATGAAATCATTTTACCATTTAGTATTTATTTAGCATTTTTAACTCAAGTGATAAACTGATCTTTTATATTATTTGCAGTAGTCATGTTTATTCTTTGGCATCAGACATTGAATGATAGATTCTGTTGTTTTATAGCTAGAATTTGGAGAGGCATCAGTAGTTAACAATCAGAGTTTGATAGAAAAAAAAAAATAAAAGTATCTAGCTCAAAAGAATATGCCATTGTGAAATCTATTTTCTGATCCTTTCACAAGATCAACTCTGGTTTTCTTAAAGACAGATGCACATCAGAGGCTTAATCAAAATGACAGAGTTACTTACTAACATGTGTTCATCTTTATTTAAGTACTAAGTAATATTTAAATGAGCTACTTGTGTGCTTACACCAACAGTTAAGTAAACATTCAGTGTCTTTCTTTACAACTAAGAACTTTATTCCTACCAAAACACACACTGGCATATGAGTTCAAATTTTAATTGAATTTGTTGCATTCACTTTTGTACAAATACCCTTGGGAAATGTATGAATCCATCTCCTCCCCAGCTATGGATTAAATAGTAAGACTTGTACCTAGAAAAATCATTGTTATTCATAAAAAAATTTTCATGAAATATTTGCTTTCAAAAATTCTTACAATTCAAAATATTTTTCAGTTTTAAATAAACCAAAGGGTTGATAAGCCATAAAAAAACAATCAATCTAACACATGATTTTTGGCAACAATCAGATAAGCACTTCATAATCTCATCAATGAATACTTATCATTGACTAACATCATTAATATGTGGCATAAGTGTTCACTTCATGAACGTTGCCAATGTGGCTAGGAGTAGGATATTTTATTGTAAACTTTGGGAATAAAACAAACTGACTCACGGGTTAAAATAAATAATATATTTATTTATTTTCTTTAGAGTGATGAGTGAGTCTTTTGGTATTCTGCTGTGGCAAAAAGTTTTTTAATAAAACAGATATTGATAGCTGTCTGAAGAAATGCCCGTTTTGGTAGTTGAAAGTCAGACCAGTGATAGGAGTAGCAGTAATGTCAGAAATTAGTTCAGATATCAATCTGCTGTGTTTTTTCTGGGCACTTAACAGTGTGGAAATGTCAGGAACAGATGACCTCTTGACTGCTTCTTCACCTGTCATGCATGGCTGTGTTCTTTTGTACCGTCCTCTTCTGGTGCTGTTCTGTTCATTTCTCTGCATTCCATCTGCTGGTAGCCCTAAGGTATCAGGTTTTATACCCTTTTTTAATAGGCTTAAAGTTTATGGCAGGAACTTTGGTTTCAGCTGATCATCAAAAAGTCTTTGTCTCATTTTTTTTGATTGGCCAAATTATTTTATTTTCCAGCTTCCTTACTTTTTCATTTTTTTTTTTTTTTTTATAACAGAAGTTATGCATAGAACCTCCCTGATTTTTGGTAGTTTTCAGTTACAAATAATTAAACTCTGCTACTGCAAACTTCCGGTGTTTTTGCCCCGGTTCAGTCTTTTCTTCTTCCTCTTTTTATTTGAGGGTGGTTTTCTCGTAAGTTGAGAGAAGTATAGAAAGAGATATGTTTTTTATAAATTTTAAGAGTGGGCATTCAGTTTGTTATGTAAATTAATTGTAAATTGGTTTCCATATACAAGTCATAAATAAATAAATAAACAAATAAAAAGTATGTAGGGGAATTATTGGAAAAAAAGGTAAAAATATGATTTAAATAACACTTTTATTTTAACTCAAAATTATTTCAAATTTTGTAAGTAAGAATATGTTTTATCATATGGTATGAACATATTTTTAAGTTTGTGTATGTGCATCAATTTACAATTAATTTACATAGCAAACTGAAAACCCCAACCTGTTGTAATTTTAACTGTTAACATTCTTGAGGTGATTTTGTTTGTAAAGCAAAAATTTTATCCTGCCACTGCAAGTGACTCAGATGAATGAATGATAGCCTGTTTGAATTTTGCAGTTGTGTTGTCATATCCTGCTATGGCAACAGAAAATGACTATGACGGAAATTAAATAGTGCAGTAGAGGAGCCTTGAAAAACAATGCAGTGGAAAACTAAAGTAGTGAATAATGCAATGTTAAAGGTTAAAAGGAAACATTTTTGGTTGATATTCATGCTCTGTAAATATTTATTCAATAGGAATATGCATAAAAAATAAAAACTTTAAAAAATAGAAAAAAATTTTTTTTTTTTGTACGGGTGGCATTTCTGTAGAAATGACATAAAATATTGTTTTATTTCTTTATAAGCAAGACTATCTAGTACTTATTTTATACCAGTGTATCTTGAGTTTCCTTGTCTCTTGTCCAGTAACTAATTTCCAACAGTTTGTTGCTACATTAGGACAAGGGATGTCCATATAAAAAACTGGCTGTATAAATATCAAACCAATATCTACATATCACTCTCTCTACCACTTTTTCTTTTTTCTGCCCCTCTGAGTCATATTTAACATTGCTTCAGCCATGGCAAACAGATACCAGGAACCAAGGCTACCTAGATTTGGGGGACAGAATCAGGGGGAAGTATGCCTTGTTTGACAATCAGTGTAGAACAACGAAAAACTTAAGGGTTGGGTATGGATCTAGCAACTTCACCCAGAAAAACTACTTGCAATATGTGATGAACTCTCCCATTGATTTCTATGTATGAGGATCCAATAACCACATTCACTTTTTATATTTGTGGCATATGTGACACTTCAGTCCCACTAGTAACCTGCATACAAGACCACAGATTGCGCAACAGTGAGGATCTTGGGACATAGCCACAAGGATATTTGCTGACGCTTTTTACGGTTGTCTTTCGTCTCTTAGCTGATCAATATGACTGATTTTTGAAATTTCTGATACCACTCTGGCACAAATATCTCCAGTTATTTCTATCTAAGACAAGTCGCTCAAAGTTAGTATGAGGCACATTGTCAGCTAAAAGGTTACACTTTAGCTTGTCTTTATTCCTGAGCCACGGCCATCTAACACTCCTTTATCTACTGTCAAGCTGGGTATACACCAGGACCTTAGGTATACTGTCATTACGCAACCTTGCAACATGACCAGCTCAGCAAAACGATGACTGCTTCAGGAAAGTCTCAATTCCACTAATGTTGCATTTTGTGAGATCAGCACTGGAGATCCTATTGTTAACAGTATAGCTTCAGATTTCATGGAGACAACTTTTGTGGAAGACATCCAGCTGATATATATATATATATATGTATATATGTGTATGTGTATATATATGTATGTATATATATATGTCTTGAGGATGCCTGATGACAGAATTCTGAAGATTGCGATGTACAGTCAGCTGGCAGATGGGAAAAGGAATGTGGGACGGCCTTGGCTTAGGTACAAGGACAAGTTGAAGAGTAACCTGTTTGCAGTGAACATACCATATGGGAGTCTTGAAAATGTAGTTGGTGACCGCAAAGAATGGAGATCACAGTGTTTTGAAGGTCTCAGGAAGTTTCAATCTGAAAGCAAAGAAACTGAAAGAAAACCGAGAAAGAGCCAAACGATTAGCAGCGGCACCACTATCTGCAGCGGTTAATCCACATTCATGTTCTATTTGCGACCTTGTTTGCAAATCCCTTGCTGGACTAAAAAGTCATCAGAGGCAAAAACATAGATGAGTTTTATAAATATAAGTTGTCTGAACCTCATACGTCGAAATGGACGGGAGAGTCCATCATATATATGTGTGTATATATGTATATATATATATGTATGTACATGTGTATATATATATATATATATATATATATATATATACATGTATGTATGTATGTATGTATGTATGTATATTTATATAAATATATATATGAATGAGAAAAAGACAGAGGGAAGATATTAAATTTAAAATATATTCTTTGTTTGATTCAAAAGACAAAGTGTAGAATACTTTGTAGAAAGATCGATATTCCATGAATTTGAATCAACTAAACTGTGGTTGGAATTCCTGCTGAAAACTAAAATCTCTTACACCTGGTTAAGAACCATTAATTTACAATTTTTTAAGAATTTAACTATTTTTCTTTCTTTTTTTTTTTATAAAAATCTAGATTTTCTGAACTTGTTCTTCAATCTTGGTATTTCAATTTCTTCAATGTTTTTGTATCTTTATTTATTTATTGGTGTGTTTTGGCAACTTTCACTGCAGAATTTATTCAAATTACTTATCTTAATGTCTATCAGAGTCTCTGCTGACTGTCACACTTTAATTTTGTAGATGAAAACTTGAAATTCATTATTTAAAATTTCTCATCAGTCTTTTATTTCAGTGGAAATTTTCTGTGTTGATTTGATTGATTGACTATTTTTGCTTTAAGCTAATTTGTATTTCAAGATTTTAATCTTAAAGCAATTATTCACTTATTTATTTTTGTTATTTTTTGCTTTGTGTGTTACAAAGTTAATTTAAAATACATATTCTTTCATATTCCTTAACTTCCCTGTTTCTTTATTGGAACGGAAGGTTTTTGCTTTTATATTTATATTAACAATCCTCTTGTATTTATTTCTTTAACGTAGTCTAAATTTTTATAAATCATATATTTTGGTCTGCTCTGAATAGAGCCACATAAACTAGTTTTGTGACTTGTGGGATTCAGTTAATCTTTGAATGTACTCGAGATAGACTAAGTTCAAGGGAGATAACTTGAGGATTTCTATTCGAAAATAAATGCAATATCCTATTGTGCTTGTCCAACACTACTGAGACAGAAGGCCTGTTCGATTAAACGTGACGTCATCACAAATAGGATAAGCCGACGTGAAGCTGCTGAAAATGAAAGATTGTACGCTTTTTTTAAAAATATAGAATACTTTTTAAATTACAATTAAAAAAAAAAATGAAGGAAACTAGAGTTTGAATTTCGTCTTAGATCTTTATTTTTATAAATTAATATTGAATAAAGTAAAAAACAAGCAAACAATGTTATTATAAAAAAGTTTTTATTCCACAAATTTGATAATGACAAGTGAAATTGACAGAATAATTTTTCATATCAGAAGAAGAAAAGCAAACCAGGGTTCCATCTATGTGGTGTTGGCTTGTCTCTCCCTTTGTTACTTTGCACAACCATTATGCCCTACCAGTACCTCATAAATAATGGATTGTTCTGTTTTGATTGCATGGAAAGACGAGAAAAGACATTACTTGGTTTCAGTGAGAAAATGAAAGGAAGAAAGAAAGAAAGAAAGAAAGAAGGGAAGCTTGAAGTGTTTAACATCTGTTTCAGTGAAATGGAAAAAACTTGTCAATTACAAAATCTTTTTATTTGTACCCACTTCTTAAATAATGACCAGCATTCATATTTATGATTGTTATTGCAATATTTTGTTAAAGTTGTTAAGCTGAAATGTCTAATGTTACAATAGGGGAATTTCTATGGATATTTTATTGTAGAACTTGCCATGAGCTCAATCAATCATTAACTTAAGAATTAAGGTTCATCAGAATATCAAAATAGAAAATCTGTGAACTCGTAAGATTAATTATAAAATAATAAGTTCTTATTTTTTATTGTTTTTAGCCTATCTAATCTTCAAATTTTCATAATAACAATTTTAATACCTCCATGATTATATTGTGAACAACTGGTATTCCCAATCCCTCACCTGTATGCTTTAAATCAATGTTATATCAGAGAACCCAATGTAGCATTCACCTACCCTTTCTCTTCTTTTAATTTTTGATTTATTTACTTTACCTAATGATCATAGAAATGATCCAAGCATTGCAATTAAGAAAGAAAGAAAGAAAAAAAAAACAGGTAAAAACTAAGTCAATTTCTGGGATGAGAAATTAATATTTACACTCTGAATATTGTCATCTTTGTTATTACTGTCATAATGTGTCAACTGTTGTGCTCTTTGGCCTTCTTCATGTGCTCATTGATCTGGGTAACCTTCTGGGCATTTCAGACTGAAATCTTTATTTTTAATCTAGAGGGGTACATTGTTCTCAGTCTACCACTGAGGAATAACTCATCTTTTTCTTATATAGTACTGTTCAGTTATTGTTCACCCTGTTTCCACTGAGTTTAAATTTGTACTACTCAGACTAAGGATTGAACTCAGTTATTATGTCACCACTTTCACAAACCAATGCTTTAAACCACCTTGAGCTTTAACTCAAACCTGCCTGCTGCTGCTTGTCAAGCTTGACTGGTAAGTTTGCTGCCATGAATTCACAGTAAGGAAAGTTCATTGTGAGAAAAGTTCACCATAAAAGGATAAAAATTAATCGATTTTTAATGGGTTCTATTTTTTTTATTGATCAATGTCTCTAAAACACTTTTAAAATAGGGTAAAAGTAAATAATAATTGATATTATTTATTTTAATTTAATAATTAAAACTTGGGTTTTTAGCAAATAATATTATGTGCTATCCCTCTCAAGTAGTCAGGGATACAATTATTGTCATGCTAATTTCAAACATGTTTTTGAATCCACCCATCAGAAGTGATGAGAGCTTTCCACCCTTTTTCAGACATTTAGCTATTATGGAAATTTCTATATTCAGATTATGTATATAACCACAACATCCTACACATATGTACGCATACAGATGCAACGTTGAAAGAAGAAGAAAAATCAACCTAACACCAATAAAAAAAATCACATAAATTGCTTGTTTTTTTTTTTAACTTAATATAAAAATAGTGAAAATGAGAAAATTGACAGACAATTGCTGATACATCCTGACAAGTGTATCAAATGATTAGACAAAGGTTTGTCGACAAAATTCTGGAGTAGAGGTGCTGAATCAGTTAAGTGACAAATTTTATATTTGTATTAATCATATAATTCTAAAATCTATTGTATTTATATTGTGAAGTTTCCTCAAGGTGAACCTACTTTGTGGTGAATTGGTGGTGGTGAACTTACCTGTAAATGACTGCATTCATCAAGACTTTTCTTTTGCTGCTGCTGTAGCTAAAGCATTGCTACCATTTTTCTTTAATAACTCCAATATTGTAAGATAACTACTCAAAAATTAATATTGAAAATATTTTCATGTTGCTAAGTTATAATAACCTTTCTCTAAAAGCATGTTAAAAGTTTTTTTTTTTTTTTTACTTTGTATTTCAATGAAATTTTACTTGAAATGAATAGGTAATTTTTTTCTCTCTAAATGTCAAATATCTATTCAGCATCTTTCTTTTTTCTTGTACTTTTCCTTTTAAATAAAATTTTGAATATTTACTTTTCTCTTCAGATATCAATGAGTGTGAAAGATATAATCATTGTCAGCATAAATGTACAAATCTTGATGGATCATTTGTGTGTTCCTGTCCAAGAGGATACAGGCTAAAAGATGATAAAAGAACATGCCAAGGTAAGTAGTCATCTTGATTTGAGAAAATCTTATCCAATATTTTGAGTTTCATAAGTCAACACAATGGATTTTTTTAATCATTTCACCCCATGCAAGGCAGTAAACTCACTAAGACATAAAGGATTACTGAGTGTGAAATAATAAGAAAAAAAAGAGAAACATTATTAAGGAGCAAGGACAATAGAAGAGTAATCAAGAACACAGTAGATAATGATTGACATTGCATTTAAATTTTTGAAGATCAAAATTAGCTGGAAAGCATGGAGCTTATCTAGTACTGTGCCTAAATTGATAAAATCTAGATACCATATTGAAGAGTTCATTTAAACAATTACAATGAAATTATTAATAGAAAAGGCACAGGGAAGCTACATTACAGCAGTGGGAAAGTGACTGAAGCTGAGCTGCCAGGTCAGGACCAATAATACTACTGATTCTTCTTTGGATTTTATCAAGACTCTCTAAATATAAAGCCGGAGCACCAGACTATATGTGGCAGCAATGTCCAAAGCATGAAAGAATGATATAGACTTATAAATATGTAAGACAGCAAAGATTTAGAACAGCAATTAAATTCTTCACCTACTCTTCTTCAAATTTACTTTCAACCATCAAACTCAAAGGTGTTATGTTTATATTTCTTTATCTATATCACTTTAGATCAGGGATGGCCAATCTATGACATGCACCACTGCAGAGTTAAATGTCGCAAATTACATCACAGTGGTTTTTGCCAATCAGTTTATAGAGTTGTGCTTTATTTCTTTTTTGTAAATATTTACAGTTTTATGTTTTTTTTCCAAAATTAATGTTCCCCTCTCAATACAAAAGAAAATGAATGAGGAAAAAGCAAAAAATGATGATAAACAATGTTAGTAACTAATTTAAGTGTAAATGTTGGTAGTTTGGTCAAATCAAAACAAACTAAAAAAGTCTTATGAAACACATTATATACCATGTATGGTTGCAAGAGTAACAAACAAAATAAAGTATTGGTGATGAGGCAGAAGGTAAAAGAGAGAAGATATGTTAAAATAAAATTATCTGTATTACCAACTTAATAGATGAAGGCGGAATGTCTCTTGTGGGTGAAGGAGGCAACCAAGTACCAAAGTGAATGACAATCATGCACTCCCTGATCACTTACCAACTTCAATATAAACTCAGGTAAAAAATAGGGCCTAAGCCTCAGTCTTCTTTACCCTTTCATAGACTAGTCCACTTCACTCTAACCATCAAAGAACTAATTAGGACAACTATCTGCTCAAAGAAGGGGTTTCTCTTCCCAATGTACAAAAATGATACAAGTTTGCATTTGTATAAAAAAAACAAAAAAACTTTAAAAAACAGTGTTTGCCAGGTGTTAATTCATTTTGAATAAAAAAAACAACAACATTCTGCACCAACCTCCACAAAGCCTTCCAAACATTAAACAAGTCACTTGATCTTTTGTTTTTTAATTACACTGTTATATTGGCCTAAATGAATTGAGAAAAGATTAAAAAAACACAGACTGAGTTGTGACACACCTCTTTGTTGGCAGATACCCAACCAATAAGAAAATACTTCAAAAAATGGTTTAAGCAAAAATACAAAATCTATTCAAAACTACTTGAAGATTACCTGAGGATGGCTGGAGAGTGCACTGGCTGAAATATTGTGATATAAACAACAAAAATGAAGATAATAATCCAAATAATTCTTGTAGGAAGAATATATATTTTATAACTTTATAAATTCTTTCAGAAATCAATTTCCTAGCAATTATGCTAAGAGGAAAACAAGTCTATTTTTATTTGTAAAAATATTTATTTATTTTTTTCAGATATTGATGAGTGCCAAGAACGAAATATTGACTGTGGCCCTGACCAGATGTGTTTCAACACGCTTGGCTCTTTCTATTGTGTAGATATTCCATGTCCCAAAAATTATAAACGTGA
Source organism: Acanthosepion esculentum (assembly GCA_964036315.1). NCBI lineage: Eukaryota > Metazoa > Mollusca > Cephalopoda > Sepiida > Sepiidae > Acanthosepion > Acanthosepion esculentum. The sequence goes on along the minus strand of OZ038506.1, from coordinate 22,469,930 downwards.
CAAACACACTAAGTAAGTAAAAAAAAAATCAGAAAGTGATTGGTACAGATACAAAAATTATGAAAACTCTTGGAGCTTTTATAACATATTAATATTAAATAGTAGATAAAAATTAGGTACTACCAAAATTGGAGTTAAAAAAAAAAACCCAAAAAATTTGAAATGCATTTGAAATATTTACATTATTTGGACTGTTGTCCTCTCTTTATTGTTACATTCACAATGTTTCGACCATTGTTACTCTGGCCTTTATCAGGTGATATTTGTTGGAAAGGTTGTGAACATGACAATAAAGATGAGGACAACAGTCTGAACAATGTAAATAGTTACAATACATCATCTCAGAAATATAGACAGAAGGCATTTAAAATAATTTAAATACCTCCTTTTTTGTAAAATTTTGGTTTTATTTGAAAGATAAAAGCCTTTTATAGATTATATAAAAAAGAAAAATAATTTTATAACTGATGTGAAGTCGAGGTTTAGCACTAGTCCGTCGCTAAGCTTGTCCACCTTACGTTATTCTCAGTGACGAGTTATATAGGCTTTCTCATGCACTTATGCAAATTAGGCATATTAATTTGCCAGTATTACTACATCTCCCTGAAACGTATAGGTTTTATACCTCTAGTAGTTCTTGTACTTCTTCTCATGATAGTTTCATTACTTTGCTCTACTTCTCTCTCTCCCGTATTTCTTTCTCTGGGAGACCTAGATCTGTCCCGCGCTAAGCTGTAATCATAGGCATTTTCTTGCATTTTTTGATCTTCGTCTGAACTTTCAAACTCATTCTGGCCCACTTGATCCTGCATTATTTCATCTTCTGATGTTTCATTCTGTAACGGTTGTTCTAATAAATCATTAACGGACAGAATCGTAGACATTTCTTCATCATTTTGCTCTTCATATTCACCCTGGGTCCTTATTTGATCTGCATGGGCTAATACACTGTTGCCGTTTTCTCTATTTATTATAGCTGTATTGTGGCCTTTTTGCATGATAAATTCTGCCCTTTCCGGATTTGCTTCTTTGTTCTTTTTGTACCACATTTTTTCATTTGTGGAGTACGACATCATTAGTGGAGCTCTAATTTGTCTTCCCATTAAAGCTGATGGGCTCTCTAGTCTTCCAGCGTGTGGCATTGTGCAATAGCTTAAAAGCAGCCTCGGTAGAAAAACTTCTACTTTTTCTTTTTGCTGAGAGCATGCTTTTAGTCCCGTTTTTATGGTCTGCACCATTATTTCCGCTAACCCGTTCGACTGAGGGTGATATAGGATGTCTTATACAGTTTACATCCTATTTTTTCTAACCATAAATAGAGATCTTCATCACAAAATTCTGGTGCATTGTCAGATACTAGGGTTTTTGGTATGCCATTTCTGGAAAATATGACCCTTAGAATCTGTTTTATCATAGAACTTTTCTTGTCTGGCACCCAGATTATTTCAGGCCAGCCTGAAAAAGAGTCTACTAGAATTAATAAGAGTCCCACTCCATTAATATACGCATGATCCATATGCACCCGACTCCATGGATCCACTTCTCTAGGCCACGAATGTAAAGTAGTCTGTGTAAAGTTTCTTAATTCTTTACATTTTTTGCACCTTTTTATATATTCTTCGACTTCTCTTGAATATCCCGGCCACCATGCTTCTAATTTTATCCTTTTTTGTGTAGCCACTACTCCACAGTGTATATCATCATGTACACTTTTTATTATCAATTTTCTTTGTGTTTCTGGGGGAACTACCAGATCCCCATTACAAATCACTCCATGTTCTATCGTTAATTTCTGTCTTATTTCTTTGTAGGGTCTTTTCGCCCTAGAACAATTTCCCCATGAGTTTTTTTTTATTCTCGATATTATCCTCCTTAGTACTGGATCATGTCTAGTTTCCGCAGCCATTCTATCTAAAGACAAAACATCAGTCTCTACCCAATGTAAGAATTCATCTTCAAATTCTTCTTCTGTTTTATCTTTTGACTCCTTGTAAAATCGTAATCTTGATAGTGCATCTACGTGTGGAATTGAATTTCCTTTGACATATTCTATATCAAAGTCAAATACCATTAATCTTATTGCCCATCTTAGTATCCACGATGTTGTGGCTTTGGGTAATTCTTTCCTTGGGTTAAATATAAACTCTAATGGTCTATGATCACTTCTTAACAGAAATTTTTTTCCAATTAAAAATTGTCAGGCTCTAGTAGTTGTCCACACGATAGACAATGCTTCTTTCTCTATATTTGAATAATTAAATTCGGTGTTCGTTAGTCTTCTTGATAAATACATTATCGGATGTCCTTCTTGTGATAATATTCCTGATATTGAATGTTCGCTTGCATCTGTGGTTAACGTCATGTCCTTTTTTGGATCAAACATTTTCACTACTGGTTTCTTTGCCATAATTACTTAACTTTTAATCTATCAAAAGCTTTTTGTTGTTCCTCTGACCAAATAAATTCAACATTCTTTTTTCTTAAATTTGCAAATGGTTCAGTCAAGTCCGTGTATTTTGGTAAATATCGCCTGTAAAAATTCACCAATCGCAAAAAAGACTCCAGTTCTTTTTTATTTGTAGGTGTAGCTACTTTTAGTATATTTTCTATCAAGGCTTGGTCTGGTGATATACCTTCTTTTGAAATGGAATAACCTAAAACAGATATTTTACTACAATTGCTTACACATCTTTTTTTCATTTATTGTCATTCCAGCATTTCTTAATCTATTCAAGATTATGTCGGTTTTCTTTTTTAATTCCTTTTCATTAGTAGCTCCTATGCATATATTGTCTTGGTAACAAATCATATTTTTCATATTTTCTAAAACCTGTTCGATGGCCCTTTGAAATATGGCGCTTGTGGTTTTTATTCCATATGGCATCCTTTTCCATCTTAGTAACCCTATTGGCATATTTATCGTGGTTACTTCTTTGAAGTTATCGTCTATTGGTATTTGGTGGTATGCCGTTTTTAAATCTATTTTTGTAAAAACGCTCATTCCTGCCAGTGCATGTAATGCAACTTCAATATTCGGTATGGGATGTGAATCTGAACAGACTTTGTGATTTACGCCTATTTTGTAAACTCCACAAATACGTAAATCACCATCTGTCTTCCTCAACACTACAATGGGTGATGCCCACTTGCTACCCCCAGGGGGAACATGTTCAAGAAGGTCTTGTTCTATTAATTTTCGTAGTTTTGTTACTACTAATGGCAACAAATGTACTGGTAATTTTCGTGCCTCATAATAAGAGGGAGAGACATTTTCTTTTAATTTTAAACTTGCTTTATAGTTTTTTAACGTTCCAATTTTTTCCATTTTTATCTCATTAATTAATTTGGTAGAATTTATGTTAAGCATGTCGTTTCCAAGAAGTCCGTGGTTCTTTTTACAACTTGTGACAATTATAGGTATTACTTCAAATTTATCTTCTAACTCCAAGGAACCTTCAAAGTATCCTAAAGTTTTTATGACCGACCCATCAAATTGGTGGAGTTGTAAACTGTTCTTTCGTAAAGGTGGCTTTCCAATGTGTTCCCAAAACTTTTTTGGTATCAGCATTACTTCACTCCCAGTATCAATTTGCATATCTAAATTGCAGTTGTTAATTTTAACCTTTAATATAATGTCTTTTTTCTTTTGTTCAATTTTTCTATATTCTTATCTTTTAATGTGAAGACTTCCATATTGGTTTTGTTTTCTTCAACTCTTTCAACAGTTTTCTTTTTGAATTTGCATACTGCTTGAAAATGGTTCTTTTTTAAGCAATTTGTACAGGTTTTTCTAAATGCTGGGCATTTTTCCCTTTTTATTTCTTGTTCACGTCTACAATATGAACATTTTCTTATCTTTTTTAACATGTACATATCAGTGAATATTTGTTCGCTTGGTTGACTTTTATGATGGTTGTATTTCTGTATCAATTCTTGTTGTTGTATAAAGTCAATGTATGTATTTAAAGACATATTTCCTATTTGTAGTTGTTCCATTATTTTATATCGGTGTGATGCACTGCACATACATTCAATTAACCTTAATTGAATCAAGTCCTCTTCAATAGTCTGTCCGTCTTATCCGAGTTTTTCAAATTCGAAATATCTACTTGCATTTCGTAGACGGTGTAGATATTTTATAATTGGTTCGTCAATTTCTTGTTTCATCGACATGAACTTCGTTCTTTCTGCCACTACCAGCCTTTTTTTTGGTCTCATATTTCTCCTTATAATCTGACTTATTTTTTCGAAAGTCAGGTCTTCCAAGTTTGTGGGATATGCCATGGTGGAGACTTTCATTATCGCCTCGCATCTAACTGTAGCCAAGAATAAATCTGTAATTTCATTTTCACCTCCCTTCTTGTTGTCTTTCAGCTTTTTACTTCTCGCACTGGCAGAAAAACAGTGAATCCATGCATCCACAAAATCTGAATCTTCTAGAGACAAATGGTATCCTATCGACGACGTCATTGATGTGAAGTCGAGGTTTAGCACTAGTCCGTCACTAAGCTTGTCCTCCTTACATTATTCTCAGTGACGAGTTATATAGGCTTTCTCTTGCACTTATGCAAATTAGGCATATTAATTTGCCAGTGTCACTACAATAACTTTCAATAAGAATTTAAGATATTTTTAAAAAAATTTTATAGTTAATTTATCATCTATCTGCCAGTTTAATTTTTTTTTAAATTATAGAAAATTTAAGACACTTTAAACATCTCTTAAAAATCAAATATCTATCCTAGATTTTTCTTTCGAAGAAAATTAGTAAAATTAAGAAGTAATTAGACAATTTTTGAAAAATATTACTTACTGTACACTTAAAATATAGTGAAAAATACCTTTGAATATAGCAAGGTATATTCCAACTGTCAACAAGTTCATAGATCAAACAATAGAAGTTACTTCCAACACCCTTCAATTTAAAAAAAAAAAAAAACTTCCTCAAATTTAATTAAATATGAAAGCCCAAAACTGTCAAAATACAAAAACTAGTTTTATTTGTTTAAAAATAATTTTTAACATTCTACAATAAGGTAGGGATATATTTTTTATTCTATAAATAAAATTATTTCTTTATGAAACTTAGAATATTTTTCATATTAATAGGAATAGCAAAATACTTATTTAAAAAAATAAAATGAAGTAATATTTTTTATCTATTACATTCTTTTTTTTTTAACTATTTGGTATTTATTCTCTATTTAATTTTTTGACTGTTTGATATTATGAAATGTTTAACTGCACCAAATCCTATCTTTAATTAATTTAAGAAAATTTAATAAATAAAAGAAAGAGCTGCTATAAAAGAAAAAAACTGGGGAAAATTGATAAAGACTTATTGAATGTCTTCACTTTGTTTTCTTTAAGCTATCAATGTCATAAACATGTCCAGGCATTATATATGATTATTTTTAACCTTATATAACCAGTAGGCAGTTAATTCAGAATTATATACATTATTTGGACTGTTGTCCTCATCTTTATTGCCAATTTCAAACTGAACCTTTTATTTCTATCACTGGGGGTAGAATGTTCTAGTTCCACATACCATGCCTCTTCCAGGTGTTTCAGTTATCTCCCTTTAACTCAACTCTCCAAGTTTTTGTTCACTCACAAAATTATTGAATTCACAATTGTTTGGATAAAGTCACTGGATCTAACCAATGCTTTTATCCACTGGGCGAAGTGTCCTTGAGAACTTCAGTGTATGAAATTTTGGGATTTATAAACTAGATGTCTCAGTAAACATTTTTTGCCAGAGCTCATATTGCAATTTTTGTTATCAGTGCTTTTCTCTAGCACTACTTATTATTGGTTCCTATATTGTATTCATTTCTATGCTTGGTGGGCTTAGGAGATTTTTGTAGCCTAGCATATGTGCTTATTCTTTAAGTTTACATATTTTCCAGTGATGTTTTCTGTCTATCATTTCAACCTCATCCCACAGGGGACAGCAATCTCCCTTTTCCCTCCATATATGGTCAGCTATGCCTGATTTTTCTATTTTCCCTTGTGTTATGGCTTTACCATGTTCTTGCAGTCTTACCTTTAGGGGGCAACCTGTTTCTCCTTTCTATTTCTTACCACAACTGCACAGGATGGTGTACACGCAGTCCTTAGTCATGTTCTCCTACTGGGGGAGGGGTGGTCTTACTTGGAAGAGGTGTCTGCGAAGTGTCTAACCACTTTTGAAGGTTGTCCTGATGTTATATGGATCACAGATCTTTTGTATTTTCTCCGATAATCCCTTCACATAGGGTAGGCTGACCGAAGCTGTTTTCTGAATGTTGTTATCCCCTTGTACTCTTCTACCCCAGTTTGTTGGAGTTGCTACCATGTACCAAGGGTAGTTGTTACATTGTAGGGTACTGCTTATATTGACCATTTCAATCTACCTTGATGGATGAAATAAAGGGTTCAGTTCAATGTTACAATTACCTGAAGAAGGCAGATCATACAATGACCGAAACATCATGAATATGGCAATAAAGATGAGGACAACAGTCTAAACAGTGTAAATAATTACAATACCTCATCTCAGATATATAGACAGATAATTCAGAATTATTGAGTTATTCCCTATTTGATCTTCTATGCAAAACATAATCTAACAATTGTGAAAATAAAATAAAATTCTTTTAAAAATATTTTTTATGTGAAAATGGCATCAAACTTAACATTTTTTCAATTCTTCAAACATATCTTTATTTAATGAAATAAGATCTCTTTGGTTATCAAACACCAGAAGAATTTCAAAATCTCATTGAAAAATTACAAGTAAATTTTTTTAAAATAAATATTCATTGTAGATTTTTCCCCTGTCAAATCAGAAAGAAAATAGTGTGTTTTATTAAATTTTAGAAACATCAACTCTTAACAAAAACTATTATTTGAGTTTTACTAAATTATTTTTGTAAGGATTCTGAGCAAATTTAAGATTTTTCGGATTTGATATTGCAAAAATATTTTACCAAAATCATATCTTTAGGGATTTTTCCTTATAAAAGTATAAAAGATACTTGTCAATTTTAAAAGTATTTACAATGTATCAAAATAGTGATGGGAGGCGGTAACTAGCCCTACATCAAATAATTCTTCAACGTTTTCTAATAACTTATTCAGTATTATTCATTCATTCATATCTTAAAATTTCATTTAAATCGATTGAAAAAACGTTGATTTTTGGTAATGTTTTTAAAACAGTGGGTACCGTTTTTTGTTTTCTTATCGAAAGAAAAAACGCATTTAGTGTTACCTAATAAAAATAATTATTTCTATAAAAGTTATTTCAATCAGTACGTGTTCGATAAAAAAAAATTCTTTATAATACAGGGGAGATAACTTACTTCAATGTATTGTAAACTGACGATTAAAGTAACTACCAAAGAAATATCGAAACATTCTTTGAATCCAGTGGGAGATAACTCTCATATCTTATTTGCAGTAATCTTCAGAAAAAGCTTTTTTTTAAAAATAATGTATGTCTGAAAATATATATGAATTTGGTTACTACATCAGCATATGATGGAGAATCAAAACTGAAATTATCTCACAAGTTTGTAGATTAAAGAACCCAGACAAAATATTTGTTAAGGAAATAAGAGTTACTTGGCTCTTCTCCAGGTGTAGTGGATTATATGGTACTGTAAGCAGGAAAAAATCTCTGATCTGACCTACAGGTTGAAGGAATGTGAAATATTAATGCTTACATTCTCAAATAGGGATGAATTATTTTCTTTGAATGAAATGAAAGAAATTAAAATGTTTTCTTTTTTATTTAACAGCTATTGTATTCTGGAATGTGATCCTTCAGAGCCTGGTTGTCCTTCAAGTGGAACAGATATCATTGAATTTCGAATCCTAGCATTGCCTAGTGGCGTCCGTGCTCACCAAGATCTCATTAGACTTGTGGTTTATAACCAGAACAAGGAACATTTGAAGAACAGTCAATTCCAAATCTTAGAGAATGATGTGCGTAACACATTTCACATAAGACTTGAGAATGGAAAAGGCATTTTATCCACTAGAAAAGCCTTGCGTGGTAGACAAATTTATAAAATTAAGGTGCGAGCCAAGTCATTTGATAGGAAGCGGTTGCTGAAGTATCAGACAACATTTATTGTGTATATATCTATGTCCAGATATCCTTACTAAGAAAAATGAAGGCATTTTTCTTTTTTATATATCAGCCATGGTTGCACCTAGCTTTCAAGAAACAAAAAATATGATGAGTTTAAAAAAAAAAAAAAATGATGAGAAAAAATACATAAAAGAACAACAGCAAAAAGAAAAAGGGAATATTTTGTTCAAGTTTTAAATACGAACAGCTGACACTGTTGAACGAAATCAAAACTGGATGGTCCTTTTTTTTTCTTTTTAATAAAAGAAATTGTTTAAATTTACAAAAATTGATGGAGGAATAGTTAAAATAAAAGTTTTAGTTTTTTTTTTCAAAAAAAATAAAAGATGTTTATTATTCATTGGGTTTTTTTGTTTTTATATGAGTATTTACTGCTGTTTGTTTTTTTTAATTTAGTTTCTCAATGCCAGGTCCCTTCATGATAAAGACAACCATAACTCTTTATACTCCTTTTTCAGCAATGTTTAACCTTTGTACCCACAAAACAATGGCGTGTCAAAAGAATGGTTATTTTCTTGATACCACTATTACTGTATGCACTTGACTCCCTTGACAACGTTTATTTACAAGATTATAAAAATATGTGTATCAAGTAGTGTGATATTTTTTATTTAGCATTTTATAAAAGAAATAAATTTGAAGAGAAATCTTTTTATTTAAAAAAACTATAAAAAAAAAATTACAAAATATGTAAACCAACTATAATGCAATATTATTTACCATTTTATAAATAACTATGAAAACAAGTTTTTCATTCAATCTAATAGTGTTTAACATCTTTGTTGTCATTTCTCAAGAATACAGAAAATGTATAAATCCACTTTAATAAGTTTGCGTTTTATTAAAATTCTAGTCATCACTTTTAAAAACAATAAACATTGCCAAGAGAGTCGAAAAGGTATACAGTAATAGTGATGAGAAGGCAATTCCAAACCAAACATTGATGATATCTTGAAAGCCAAATGTCAGTTTCACAAATCTCACTAACCTTTTTTGCTGCTTAGTTTGTAAGATTCGGATATGTGCACTAGGTCTGATGTAAATCTATTTTTTCTAACGTCCCCTTCTTTGATAACTTTTTAGTAAATAAATATGTTGGTTGTCTTTGTTCATTGCACACCACTCAACCATGATTAACATGGAATGCTAAACTTAGTGTTTTGTTGTTTTTCCCAGAGCTTTCGTTCTGGCTTGCAAGTATTGAACAGAATGATTATGCACCTCGTGCTCATCATTCTTTCTGTCATCTGGCCCACTGTGAAAAAAGTTTAGGGACCCCTGACTTAATCAATGAAAAATAAACTTCTATTCCCTGAATGGCATAAAAACAATATGATTAACATTATTACAATGGCTAATAGTGGACTATGCAACAAATAAATGCTGAAAATATGGGATATGTACTACAGGATCAACAAAATTCTGCTGATGAATAACAATGTCATGAGAGTATAACCTATGGTTGATTTCCTTGATTCCAGTATAAGCAGCTCAGCCATTTGAAACAATATGGCTTCCAGGGTGAATATACTGTACAATTACCTCTTTCAGTGCCTCTGAAATATATATATATATATATATATAAAAGTGAACATTGAGTGTTGACTTCAATGTTCCCTTTTATATTTACATAGTCTATCTCTGATATTGAGCACTTTATCCCATAAATATAGCACACATTAAAACTATATTTCTTAATATATATATATATATATATTTGTAAATAAATGACAATAAGAAAACAGTAATTGCTGACGCGTTTCGTCCTAATGCGGACTTTTTCAAAGCAAGTAACAAAATGAATTTAATCAAACAAAGAAAATTAATAAAAACAAAAAACAGAGTGTTCTTAGCAACGGGAATGTAGGAAACGCTATTTTCATATTGTTAACTGAAAATGACGTCAGTTAATGTCACGTGTGGAGAATATTTCATTAATCTTTGTTGATTGGGTATTGTTCGATTGCGGCACTCTCTAGGATTTTCCTTCTGAGTGAGTTATTTTCTTTTTTTATAAGTATAGAGTTTTTAAAATCAAAATTATGGTTGAATTTATTCCTATGTATTACTAAGGCATTATTTAAGTTGTTTATTCTAAGGTCTCTTTTGTGTTCATTGATACGTTTTTTTATGTTTCTGCTTGTTTCTCCAATATATTGGGAGGAACAGTTTTGGCAATTTATTGTATAAATGCCTGCTTCAGAAATGTTATTGCTATTGTTGTTTGGAGATCTTATTATATCTATAGTTGTTTTCGAGGTGTTTGTGACTATTTTTTTTTATCCTAGAGAGTGCCGCAATCGAACAATACCCAAATATTAATCTACGCCCAGGTTTTTTCCCTATTTCACCTTTTCTAACAAAATTACTGCTCTCACAAACAAATGTACACAAAAACATATTAAAATCAAAAGAAAATGGTTGAATCCATCAACAAAGATTAATGAAATATTCTCCACACGTGACATTAACTGACGTCATTTTCAGTTAACAATATGAAAATAGCGTTTCCTACATTCCCGTTGCTAAGAACACTGTTTTTTGTTTTTATTAATTTTCTTTGTTTGATTAAATTCATTTTGTTACTTGCTTTGAAAAAGTCCGCATTAGGACGAAACGCGTCAGCAATTACTGTTTTCTTATTGTCATTTATTTACAAATATTGTCTTCTCTAAAAGTTAAATTTGAGAAATTTTCACATATATATATATATATATATATATATATATGTGTCTTTGACCTTGGGTGATTACGGTAGCATAATAATATGTTCTGTCAAGAACATTTTACAAAATTTGTTAAATTCATAAGCAGTGAATTGTGTACCGTTATCTGAGACTATGGCATCTGGAATGCCATATCTTGCAAAGTTCATGTAAAAAATTGCTTGTAACTGTGGAAGCTGTTTTTGGCACTTACAAATTTCAGACCAATTAGTAAAGCTGTCCATTATCAAAAAATCTATGTGCAGCCTTAACCATGGAATATCTGTCTTTGGCCAAGGTTGTAATTTCGTGGTCAGTGATTTTGCTACTATAGCACAACTTCTGCAGGCTTTTACTAATTTTTTCATGTCTTGATCAATTTTGGTCAAGTATACATAGCTTCTCATAAGAGATTTCATCCTTGAAATTCATAAATGTCCACTATGAAATTCATCTTATATCCAATTATGTAATATACTAGGTATTACTACTCTTTGTGCAAACATCAATACTATGTCACATAGCAAGTAAGCATTCAAGTCTGGACTGTGTTCTGAAAATCATCTATCTTTCTTATTTTCTTTTAGTCATTTTTTTTATTTTAGAAATAAACACGTCTTGTTCTGCTTTTACTTTTATTTCTTCCAGGGTAACTAGTAGTTCACATACTACATTGCATAATACATTTTTAATTTCTATTTCACTTTTGAATGCTGTAATAACGGTTGAGTATTTTTTGGTATCAATCTTGATAAATTATCAGCATGTCCTAATTTTTGAGATGGTTGGTATTCCATCCTGAAATTGTAATTTAATAAAATGGTACCCCAGCATTGTAATTGATTTGCTGTATGCATAGGAATTTCTTTTTTGCAAATCATAAATTGATAAGTGTTCAATGGTCTGTAAATGAAAACACCTTCCGCGTATAAATTTGTGAACTTTTTTCATTGCAAATATTATTGCTAATTCCTCTTTTTTCAATTTGGCTGTAGTTTTTTCTGCCAGTAATAGCGAACATGAAGCATGTGCGACGGATTGTCATTATATTTATGTAGAATTACTGGTCCTATACCATAGTCACCAACATCAGAAGACAATATGATTTCTGCTTTTGGATGATAGTGAGTTAATGATAAGGCTGACATTAGAATTTTCTTGATTTCTTCAAACACCTTCTGACACTTAGCTGCCCAGTTCCACTTTACACCTTTTATAAGTAAATTGTTCATTGGAGATCTCAAATTCTGCATATTAGGTATATAGATTTGATAATAATTTGCTAGTCCGAGAAATGCTTGTAATCTCATGATGTTTGTTGGAGAAGGCATATTCTTAATTGTACTTGCCCTCGACAGATATGGTTGATGACCATTTTTGTCAATGATTTGTTCTATGCACTTGATTTTAGGCAAAAACAATTCACATTTTTCCCCACTGAGTTTGAACCCATACTCCCATACTTTTTCAAAACCTTTTTTCCCATACCGGTATGTTGTTCCTTAGATACACTTTTAATTAATATATCATCCAGATAAGCAACTGTGAAATCACAATCTGCAAGCATAGTATCCATAGCTTGTTGAAGCATAGCAGGAGCCACTTTTCTTCCAAAAGTCGGTTGAACTTATTGTTATATAGGAATAAAATGTTGTTGCTGACACTGGAATTTGAACACAGATCACCAGAGAGCAAACACAGGCGATCCCATTTTGAATAAGTAGATCACGTGATAGTAAAGGAAATGTATATATGGGAATTAGTGTGGCGTATAAGAGATCACCGTTTCTATTCTATCCTCTATTACTATACAGATCACTCTTTCTACACTATCCTCTATACTATTTCTCTATACTGATCACTATACGGATTACTATTCAGTGGTTACTTTTTGAGTGAGTATTATCATGCAAGTACTATGAGTGTGAGTGTTATTCAAAGGCGTCTGACACCAGAATTGTTCAACAGTGTTACTATAGTTGTATCTGCGATTACAAAGTCTCTACTACAACAAGCTTACAAAAGTGACAATGAGGATTTGTTGACATTACAAAACTTATACAATCCCTGGTGCATATTTATAGTTATCAATTTTGAACATTCTTCTTCAACCTCTATTTGCAAATGCACTTCAGAAAGATTCAGCTTCGAAAAAATTTTTCCTGTTTAAAGTCAGAAAAATTTCTTCCGGACTTGGTAATGGGTAATTATGGGATTCTATGCATTTGTTAATCCTGTCAAAAAATCAGCATAAACCCAAATTTTATTTTTTTTTACATACACTGCTGGTGCGGCCCATTTGAATAGTCAATCTTTTCAATTACACCTATTTTTCCAAGTCTGTCTACTTCTTGTCTTGATCCGACGCTGCGAACGGTACACTACGTTTTAGTTTAAACACTGGCATCAGCCCTTTTTTCACTTGAAATTTCGCTTTGACTGTGGAAAACTGGCCCAACTCATCCAAACATCTGAAAAATATTTTTTCAATTCTTCCTTTAAATTTTCACACATTTTTTTTTTAAACTGGTCGCTTGTTCATTTGCCATGACTCCTTGGGAGAGACAGTAGGATGGTTTCCCCATTGCTTTCTGCATAGTTTTGAATACAAAGTTGTCTTTCTCCTAGGTTGGCTACTATCAAAGGCTTCAGAGTTTAGTCTACTCTCCTATTTAATCCATAGCTATTGAGGGAGAAGAAATGGATTCATGCCTTTCTCAAGGGTATCCATGCGAAAGTGAATGCAACAGTTTAGACAAGAATTTGAACAGCTTACCAATTTCATTCACTGCACTAATAACTAAAATTATATGGAAACATTCATATAAAGTCATGTTTTTGTTGCATAGTTCCTAAATGTATCTTTCAAACTGGGAATTATTCATATATAAATATATGAAATATGGCAAACATGGTCCTTTGTAATCACAAAAAATGAAGTGTCAAAAGGACAGTTTTTCCCATGACACCCATGACAAGACAAAAATAAATTTATACATTTTTTTGTTCTTGAGAATTTACAAGAAAAATATTAAATGATATATTGTTTATTATAATTTTCTATTTGCAACATTCTAAAAACTAATATCACTTAACAATTTATAAAAAAATAAATATAAAAACAATTTTTTGTTCATAAACTTAAAAAAACATTTACTTAAATGTTTGTCAAAAATATTATTTCCAGATTACAGGGTATCATGGTGTAAAGAAAGACAAACGTTAACTCCCCTTGACCAAAACAAAAAAGAATAGCACTAAAAAAATAATTATAAATATTCATGAGGCTCATAACAACCAGACAGATTAGTACAAAATTTATATATTGTTTTTGTTACCCAGTCTTTTGCAAGTAGATATATGCAAACCTTGCATTAAGAATTTTAAATATATATATATATATATATATATATATATATATATATATATATATACACACAAACAAGTGTTTTTATACAATGTGTTTTGTTTGAACTTTTCATATATTTATGTTGTTGTATGTTTCATACAACTTAAACTATGTCTATGTTACATATTCCCACTAAATATACTTGGTAACTCTGATGAAAAACACATCTTGATAACCCGACAAAAAAAAGACAAATCCATAACAACATATCTGGTATATTCCAATATAACACATAATACAAAAAATAAATAAACAAACAAAATGGAACAAGAACACTGTAAGCTGACTGTCCAACAAATAACAATAAAGACACCTGAATTTATGCAAACTAACATTATGAGTTGGTTCACAATTATTGAATCTCAATTCTATCTGAGAAACGTAACATCAAAAATCATCAAAATTTTATAATGTTATTGCATCTACCTCTGGAAAGAGTAGCAACATTTTGGACACTCACAATTATTATAAGTTAAAAAAGACTAATTGAAATGTACGAACAAAGCTAGAACTGCTAGATAAATTAATGTCCACCTCCATTATCACAGGTCAACCATCAATTTACCTTTAGAAAAAATATATCCCCACATAACAACCGAGCAAGCCCATATGTAGGAGTATACCATAAAATTGATACAGGCAGTCATGCTCCTACTTTTGCTAAGGCAAGACATCTATCAGAAGAGAAAACCCAGGCAATAAAAAGAGAATTTTTGAAATTACAGAACAATAGTGAATGGGCTAACTCACTACATGTTATTAAAAAGGCTGGATGGCAATTTCAGTTGCTGTGGTGATTACTATGTATTAAACAGCATTACAAAAAGCAATAAATACTCCATCCCAAACATTAATTCAAATGCTAATAAACTAACCAATTTTAGCAAAATCAACCTGGTATCAGCATAGCATCAAATCAAAATGCATCCGGATGATATATAAAAACAAAACAGCAATTATTTCTCCTTTTGGATTGCATGAATAGAAATACGACATTTGGACGTAGCATCCACTTTACAAAGATACATGAACAAGACCTTTCAACATTTTGACTGTGTATTTACATACATTTACGATATCCTTAATTTGAATTTTGGGAACACTGGTAGCATTATCATGGTATATGGAACTATTATTATCAGTACTAAAATTGTATTTCATTAAGTCTGGAAATTTTTGTAACTCAGGTTCCTTAAGTTGTGCAGCAGCTGTAACTGGCAAGTCACACAGATCTACCAAGACTGCTATTGAAAAAAAAGTAGCTGGCAGACCTTCTCAAGCATTCTTCAAGCACTGGAAAAGGTCACTCACTCTTTGGGTATTCTCTTTGAACTCTCCTATCCAATTCATCCCATGTAAATTCAGTGGGAGAAAGGTCTGGGGACTGAGGTGACCAAGTCATAATTTCCAAAGCTTTGTTTCCTTTTTTCTGACTTAATGTAATTTTTGACATAATTTAGAAGAGTGTTTTGGGTTGTTGTCTTGTTGAAAGCTGAATTTTTTTCAAATTATGCATAAACCAGAGTGTATAGCATATCTTTAAAGAATCAAATGATTCAGTTCTTTTTTTATGATTCCTTTGACCTGGATTAAATCTCCAGCCCTTTTGGTAATATCAAAAAGTCTACTGAGGGGTTAATAGTGAAAACAAAATAAAATGTTTCTCTATAATTTTTCTGTACATTTTTTTTGTTTGATTTTTGGTGGAAGGGCTGATTTAGTGTTTTTTTTTTCCTTTCTAGAAACTGAATATATAGTTTTTTAAAAAAAAGGAAAAGAAGAAGCAGAAAACATTTTTAATTTTTTTATTAAGTAAAAAAAAAAATGATAGAATCTTTTGCATCTACCTTTATATGTAGCCAGGATCAAATACAATAATGCAGTAATACCTAGTCTTCTTTTATATATCAAGTTTTTCCAGATCATGAACAATCATAACTCTCTACAGCTTCCTCACTTTTTCCACTCTAAGTACCTTTTAACCCCTTTACCATTCCTGTTCATCTCTGTTCTGCCATCCATTCACTAAGTAGGTTATTCTGTCCCCACACTATTTCTCTTACCTTTAGTACATACTGTGAGTATTAAATTCTCTAGACCCTCTTTTCTCATTATGTGTCCTTGAAATTTCAAATCTCTCTTTCTGATTGTAAGTATAAGTTTTCTTGTTCTCATGTTCTTTACAACTTTAATCCTGGGTATGACGATAAATTATATCCAGCAAGACCTTTGATTGGGAGATTGGAGGTTTTGAGGAGCATGGAACCACCTCTTACTTGCAGTTGTTCCCAGGGCCACTCAGACTTGGAGTGGTAGAAACTGTTAGGTTCCCACTTATGGGCAAATAGTGAACCCCCAAACAAAAATCAATAATAAGTTTTTATAGTAAAATTACCAACAATAGATTTTATCTATAAATGAGATATCTAAAAAACATACCTTTACTCTGAAAGTATAAAATTAACTACAAAATATTTAGATTTCAGCATTACATAACCCACAGAGGCTGATATGCTGCCAAACAAAATCAACTAACATGAAAGAACTTTCATAACATTAGTTCATATAATATCCGAAATTTCTTAATTAAATCAAACTATATTCCAAAATATTACTTCAACATAAAATACACATATCACCAACTCTAGTAATCATATTCACAGAATCATGTATATACACAAAAGCTGAATATCATCTACCATGTATTCAATTGTGAAAGCAGAATAATGTCATACTTTTATTACTTTAAAGCTCCAAAGAAAATTAAATTTTTGCTTTAAATGACCCATAAGGAGTTGATATCCCATTAAACAAATCAATCAATCAGTTGATATTCCTCATTGCATTTTCACCATGGTAGATCTGGTTTCAATTATCATACCAATGGTATAGTAAATTCACTTCTTATTGCATATCTTACTTTTGTCACCTTGTGCTTGCATTATCTAGCTCAGTAGATATAAATATTTATATATAGCATTAAAAAAAAAAATGACATATATTTAAGTCATCCAGAAACAAATTAAATTCTTTGTTAATTGTAATCAATAATATAATAAAATTTGTTGCATTTTAAATAAGCAGGGGCAGGGGGGTCTTTTTTTTTTTTTACTGGTTTTAGTTTAGAATCTTACAAAGTCATTTTTGTTATGAAGTTTGAAGAATAAGCAACAATAAGAGAATCAATTTTCTGTGTTTCGACATTGACTTTTTTTTTTTTTTACATTAGATAGTATTATAGACAGGCAATCTCTAAAACCGTGTTTCTGGATCTTTTTAAGCAAAGGCACAGCTAGGAGCAAATGAAAATATCATGGCACATTTAGCAAAATTTTTAAAGGGTATACATTTAAATGTTATGAAATAAAACCACAGATTTAACAAAAAAATACACACACAAATATGAACTTACTTCATTTCAATGTTTTTATTCAACTATTTGTGCAGCTTATTTAGTGTGAAACCTGTGCCTGGTGATTTTTTTGTGATTTCTTCAATATAAAAAATGTTTAATACTTATTCATTTATTCAAGTACTAATGCGCTACCATTATTACTCCTACACAGGAACACACATATATATCGATAGACAAACTCTCTCGTGTAACACTATTTAGCAACGGCAGTTAGTTGACCAATTAATTAACCACAGAAGTTAATTACGGGGATTAATTAAACCGATAGATAGAACAAAAGGCATACTGAGCGATATTCTTTTTGTTTTGTTATTTTCCCAAACAAAGAATGAGTAAAAAGATTTTTTTATTTTATTATTTTCAAATGCGATTCAAGATAATCATTTTTCCTTTCTTGCAGAAAACGGAAAGTTGGCACTGAAATATGCCAACTGTTCCTGAATAAGATTAAAAATTTAACAACCTATTGTTTTCCTTTTCTCGTGAATAAGTCAGGTTTTTGGAGAAGGGAGACAGGCGTGCAGCTGTCATTGTTGGTTAATACTCCGATAGAACCACGGGTCAGTCACTTAGTGAATGTCGGTCAGCGGGGCATGGAAGGAAGTTGATTAACAAGTAAAAAAATACTAAAGGAAGAATTTGACGAAATTCGTTATCAATGAGGGCAGAATTGATCGAAGTCAGGTTGAGACAAATGTTGTTTTTGCAACGGAATTTTGTCGCCAAACTGGTGGGCATCTGGTTGTGATAAAACAAGTTTTGGTCCATAAGTGGACACAGTTTCCCAAATTAATGAGTAAATGAATGATTAAAGCATTGTGGCAAAGGCCCTGGCAAATACCTGATGTCTAAGGTAAGATAAAAGATTGTCAAACAGAATTCTGGGAAGTCTGTTTCTTTTTGAAAGAAAAAAGGAAAAATAATTTTTATTTTTTTTCTTTCCCTTCTTTTTCCCTCCAGGGTAAGCTAAACACCTACCTGGCTTGAGGTGGTGGGAGGGATGAAAATATGATAAAACAGGGCGTCTGGTTGACACCCACTTAAAGGATTGGTGTGAGGTATCAATGTGAGAAAGGATAAGCTTAGGAGGATAATTCTCCTCCAACCTTCCCTCATGGAAGATGAGGATATGAGAAGGAGGGAGATTTTTGTTGACACTCCTCGAAAGGATTGGTATGAGGTGCCGGTATGAGATGGAAGAGGGCTCTCCTCCGAGCTTTCCTCACAGAAGGGGTGGAGCCCCTCTAGACAAAGAGCGATAGATTTCCAAAAATGGAAAATGATAAATATTCCTGACCGAAAACAAAGAAAATCCTTATTGGGGATTTGAAATCAACAAAGAACCCAAACCACGTCCGACCCCATGCCGAGTTTTGATCGGCGTCCATATAAGCAAACGTCTTTGGGCGTTTTGGCAGTTGAGTTAGAGTTGAGTTCCAGTAGAGAGTTCAGTTCCAGTAGAGAGTTTCTAGTTTGCAGTTCCAGTCAGAGAGATCCAGTCGAGCCCAAGAGACAGGGGACTCAGAAGATAACGCCTCGCAGAGGTCACCGCATGAATCCATGCCTTCTGACTTAGACTTCTAACCAAGAACAAATTTATTGAAATCCGACTTTAGATTTCCCACCAAAGCCAGTTTTCGACTTAGACTTCTAATCAAGAACAAATTATAGAAGTCTGACTTATATTTTCAACCAGGGCTGACTTTATTGAAAAACCCAGATATCCAGAGCTCACTAAGAATACAAAAGTGTTACAATCCACATTTTGGGGGCTGGGAGAGAAAGAGAGACGCACTCCTGTAACTCAACAAACTGACATAAAATTAATCACTATTCCTAACCAGTCGCTCGCCTTGAAGTTGTTCTTTGTGTTTTTGTTTTTCTACATTTATTGTGTAGTATCACCTTGACCCGGATTCGGCTGGCACTACGACCTGACGTTTGATTGATCTTGTCAACCTAAGATCAAATCACAATGTGGGTAGGTTGAATCGAGATCAAAGCAGTTGCTTCGGTGACCAGGCGTTGGAGGCGAGCCGAGTACGACAAGTTGGTACTAGAACCTAACAAGACTTCAACCGATGTCCCAGGGTTAGCCCGTCACAAGTGGTGTCGAGACTGCAGGACTGCGCCAGAGAGAGTCAGGGGTCACGAGTGGTGTCGTGACTGCAGGATCGCGCCGACAAGGGGTCAGGCGTCACACTCATCTTACACCGCAACAAAATGAGACATAACTTTAATTTCATCAATGCCAGCCTTAGTAAAAAAAGAACGTAACCCTTTCAAGAGAAAATATTATGTAAACATATTTATAGCAATACTATCAACTATCAACACGTTTAAAAAAACATTACTTCACCATTTTTTCACAGATCCATTATTCATGAATCTAACTTGTCCTAATACATAAAAATCAATGAAGACATATACAATATATGCACAAGATATATTTTAATGAAAAATCAAACCAAAACAATATTTTTCAAAAAAACCTGCTGCATCTTTTTACACACTGTAGCATCCAGAAAATTTTTCCCGCATATTTGAATATTATCTGTTACTTCAATACACGTGACACATATCTAACCAATGAGAAATAACCAAACACAACATAACATTAATCTGCATCTCTTTGCTTTTTATCATTTCTATCTATCGAAGCTTTATTAAAGTCCTAACCTGTTTAAGTCTAGGGTTAACTGTTATCTTCCCCACATAACCACATAAACTGCGCCTCTTACTCTGTAACCCTCTACCTTGAGTGGACCTCAGGCCTTGTACAGGATGAACATTGCAAAAAGGAAAAAAAATATCAATGAATTTTTCAAACACATCATCATACAGAAACCCAAAGCTCATACAAACTATTTTCTTAAACATTTTGTATTTTTCCTACATTATTTAACAGTTTTATTGATAATAAATAATGCTATTTATATGCAAATGTCAATGTGTCTCACCATTTCAACTTTACTCCTAGAGCCTGTAGCCCAACATATACCATTTTGTAATCAGTCCGACTCCATGAGCAAATTAAAAATATATCAGACTGGATATGGACTCACAATCCTGAAATTTTGGATTCCCAAGTTTTCATTACTGCAATTATTTTCAGATTCTACCATCTTGTCTTTTACTGATAAAAACAATTAAAGGGACACAACTTTCAACAGCTCATGTTCAAATGAAAAAATTACTGTTGTTGAATTGCAGTGTTTCAAAATAAAATTGTCCGTATTTTCAACTTTGTTCCCAGAAGCCATAGCCCAACATATACCATTTTGGAATCAGGTCAACTCTGTGGGCAAATTAAAAACATTCTGGGCTGGACCTGCAATCCTGAAATTTTGGATTCCCAAGTTTTCATTACTACAATTGTTTTTGGCGATTTTATTTTACGTGAGTTTTGCCAACAAATGTTTTTGTATGATAACAATTTTTATAACTTAGAAATAATTTTGGGAATAATTAAAATTGCACAATCCAGTGAAAGTCACTCATGAAATAAAAATAATTGTTTGTACAAAAAGTACATCAAATTATCTTTAAATTAAGTGGTGGCAGAAGAATTATCATTGAACTTTTAAAAAGTAAGTTTAAATATTAATGCAATATTTAAACGCAGCGATCAATTTTGAGTCCTTCTCTAGTTTATTGTTGCCTATTGCATCTACTCCTCCACCCACGTATTGTGATGAAGACCCAATCAAGAGTCTGTCGCAGGAGCTAGCTTGATGCCTGATAGGGCGGCTTTTAAGCTAGTTTGTTATAAATAGAACTCAAAGCTGTTTACATTATTTGGACTATTGTCCTCATCTTTGTTGCCATGTATCACAATGTTTTGGCCGTTGTATGCTCCAGTCTTCTTCAGGTGGTTGGAATGTCAAACTGAACCCTTTATTTTGCTTGCTGGGGTAGACTGTTCTAGTTCCATGCGCCATATCTAATGGATGTCAGTTATCTCCTGTTAATTCCCCTCTCTAAGTTCTCCACCGCCTTAACTAGGTATTGAACACAAAAAACCTCCTGAGCCGACCAAGCATAGAAATGAATACAATATGGGATCCAGTAATAAGGAGTGCCAGAGAAAAGCAATAATAACAACGAAAATTGCAATATGAGCTCTGGTAAAAAAACATGCACTGATAACAAATAAATTGCAATATGAACACTGGTAAAATATGGTTGCTGAAGACATTAGGTTTATAATACCCAGAAATTCATACACATATGTCCACAAGGACACATGGCACAGTGGATAAAGGCGTTAGTTAGATCCAGTGACAAGACCCAGAGAGTATGAGTTCAATACCAGGTTAAGGTGGTGGAGAACTTGGAGAGAGGAATTAACAGGAGATAACTGACATCCATTAGACATGGCATGTGGAACTAGAAGAGTCTACCCCAGTGAGCAAAATAAAGGGTTCAGTTCAAGACGGATGGACTGTACAAATAAATATGGCAACATAGCTGAGGACAATAGGCCAAATAATGTAAATAGTGTACATAATACGTCATCTCAGAAATATAGACAGAAACTAAAAGCTGACACAAAACTCTTAATTTTCCATGCAATTTAGGTTTGTCCTATTTTTTCAGAAAAAAAAATTTCTACATTCACTTTCTATGCAAGTTACTTATTGTATTTTAAAATGTTAAATGTTTCTCAGGCTCAGATTAGTTGAAAAATGAAGCATATTTTAAACATGAATTAAGCATAAAGCAAAGCTCAGATTTATTTGAAGCAACTTTATTTCAAAGTAACATTTCACTTGTCTCAAATTTTGAGCATAAAACAAGACTGGAACTTGAAAATTTGCTAAGCCTGACTAGGTTCAGCTAAATTACCAGATGTTAAAAAAAAAATGTGTACCTCTTAGATATGATCCTAGGTTGAGAATATTCTTTTAAGACAAAACAATAACGACTAAACTCAACAACTTGATAACCAATTGGCTACTGTTTTTTAAGTTGAATTTACAAAACACTGAAAACTATTTTGTGCCTTGGACGTCGTTACTTGCGCCTCCAATTGTGTCATAATACAATGACCAATAATCCTGTAGCTACATTTTATCTTGTTTGAGTTTCAAAATACCTTCAACTAGATATCTCTAAAGATTTGCTAAAAATGAGCATACATGATGAAAAAATCCCCCAAACATAATAAAAACAGTTTATCATCAAAATCTTTAAGAGGAAAGGCCAAAGAATGTCTTGATTATTAAATTATATTTTTTTAATCCTTTTTACAGCCTTCAAAAATTTGGTTAATAATTGTTTTACTTGTGTGTGACCATAAATTAGCATGGAAAATTTGTGTCATTTTGTGCTGAAAAACATATTTGGAAATTCTTTCAAACACCTCCGTGTTAAAAATTGCTTTGCTGCAATATTTTAAATTAAAAGTATTTGTTTTAATTCAAATTAGTTAATCTTCCTCAAATAAAGTTTCAGAAAAAAAGTATATTTTATTTTTGAAAGATTCTCTAATGAAGAGAATTATGTTATATTGACAGATTTGTCAATATGGCCGATTTTAGCAATTTAAAAAATTCAGAAAAGTATTTTGCTTATTGGAAATATTAAATTTACTGTCTATATTTCTGAGATGAGGTATTATGTACAGTATTTACATTAGTCGGACTATTGTCCTCATCTTTGTCACCACGTTTCGGCCGTTGTACGCTCCGGCCTTCTTCAGGTGGTTGGAATTTCGAACCGAACCCTTTATTTCAAACATGGCTCGTGGAACTAGAACAGTTTACCCCAGTGATCGAAATAAAGGGTTCAGTTCGAAATTCCAGCCACCTGAAGAAGGCCGGAGCGTACAACGGCCGAAACGTTGTGACAAATATGGCGACAAAGATGAGGACAATAGTCCGACTAATGTAAATACTGTATTAAATTTACTGTATTATCTTGGAATTAAAACTAAAATAAAAGCTTCAATTTTCATTTTTAAAAAAAAGCATTTAGGTAACGTTTCTTTTCTTCAACATCTCAATATTCCTCTGAGCTTTACTGAATAAGGCTGAAAAACTAATAATAGTTTTCTTCCCTAATTCTAAATATCTCATCTGAAAAAAAAAAGCAACTTATTTTTCACGATCTGACTGATGGGTTGTCTGACTTTAAATGCCCAGATGGTTATTTTCTAAGCGTAGCTTAGATGTGACACAAGGCTGAAAGTATGGAGCACCTAGTGAGGATCGAACTCACTTTTCTTTCAGTCGTAACTCATCTAGCGAGACAAGCTTGCTAACCATTACACCACACCGAGGTGCATTAAATGATTTTCCAAGCACAGGTCGAGAGCATGGGGCACCTAGTGAGGATTGAACTCACTACTCAGTTGTAACAGTTCTAGCGTGACAAAAATGCTCAGATGTCTACAGTACGTACCATATCTTCTTGGGTATACCGATGTGTGCAGCTCAGGTAAATCGATAGAAACAGCAAAAAGAAAAAGAATTTAGGCATTACGTAATCTTGTAGCTAATTGCTCCAGCCAGATTATCAGTTGCGAAGGCCAGTTAAAAAAAATTAATTTCAGTCTTTTTTTCTAAGTTCCAACAACATTATTAATAATTTTTTTATTGTCGTATTTTTATTTACATTACTGACAGAGAGGTTATACCAGCTTTCGAAATTAAAATAATATATAATATACTTAAACTATTTGAATTTAATTTTTTTAATATTTACTTCACCACACACTTTGATTCCAATCGATGTTTCTTTAGTTTTAGTTAGTATTTGTTTTGATTGGCGAAGTAACTCTTACAATAGTGATAGTTACGACCTTAAACTAAGACCTGGCTTTTAATTTATCGGTTCTTTAAAAAAAATTCAAGCTTAAACAAAGATAAGAACCTATATAAACATTTGAAAAGTATCTCACACCATATCTTCTTACCGGCATTTTGAATCTATTTCCGCTCATTCACTGCATCCTCCGCAGCAATTTTTTTTTTTTTTTTTTTTTTAATTTTATTTGCCTCGCTAAAAATTTCTTATGTTTAAAAAAAATACTCATTTTTTTGTATTTGAAAACTCTTCTTAAAAGACATTTTAGACAAGATGTTTTAAATTTATTTATTATTGTGAGAAATTTTAACCGGAAATAAGTTGCATAAATGAACTTCTACATACATTTGCGCATGCTCGGTCTCTTTTTAGTAGTTTCAACTTATCGTGAAGTCTTACGAAAGGTACGTTCTCAATGCGAAAGTATTTTTTAATCGTTGTTGCTCGTTTGAAATGAAAACTTTCAACTGGTATTTAAAAAGGAAAGCATTCGGAGTAATAATAACCAAAAAGGTGTTATGTAAATTATTTAAAAACGTGATTTTTTGAGGAAATCAGATCCACTGTCTGGGCCGCATGTGTGGCGACAAAAATGGATGTTAAAACTAGAATTATGCCACATGGCGAAATCAGAAAGAAAAATAATTAATTTTATTTTGTTTGATCTGAGACACGATTCTTTCAATATAATATTGTACGATTTGAAGCTGAAATTATAGTGAATGTTCGATCTCGATTAATTTCTGTCAAATGAGTTCACGTAATCAGCTTTGAAAATAAAAGCTTATGAGCAAAACCAGGAATGTCAGAAAATGATTAAAAATTTATAAACATTTTAAATTTAATTCATGTTCTTGGTTATGTGAAAACAGAAATTACGCTTGCTAATTAACTTGATTCAAATTTATACTTTTTGCTTTCTGAATAATTTATAAAACTATTTTCGCTTTAATATTTGAGGAAAAAAAGTCGGTGTAAAACTTTTGCATCGATGTGGTCTAAAGTGCCTAAAAAAATATCTTTTCAGTTTACCGGAGTTTTAAACATAAACCTCGATAGAATTAATCTTTGTCACTTTCTATTATTTAAGCTACGACTTCTTTTAGTTGACTATGAAGTATATAGCAAAGTTTAAGATGATTTAAATGAAACTTCATGTTTATCTCTTTACAGCAATCAGAATGTCTGCTGATTTACAGTGGATGGTCATCAGGAAGAACAATTCTTTCTTAATAAAAAGAAACGGACTCTGGCTTAGCACAGTAAGATTTTGGTCTTTGCTTTGTTAATTATTTTTTTTAGTATACCTCTCTTTTAAGTAAACTTTTCCTTCGTTAGCGTTTTTCTAAATGGTCTTCCTTTATTTTTGTGTATGCTTGAAATATGCTTTTTTTTTTTTTTTTTTTTCTTCAGATATTTTCATTATTTCTAGCACCCCCTTTTTTATCACGAAAACTTATGAATCTGTTTGAAGGAAAGATTCCATCAAAAATAAAATGAAATTTGGTAATTTCATTTCTAATATGAAAATAGTACGAGTGATAAGATTTGACATTTACTTACGGGATGCAAATAACTTCAACAAAAAAAAAATTCATAGAGGCGCTACACATTGTCCTAATCGTTTAAAAAACGAATTTTTTTTTCGGACAGCAACGTTCCTTAGGCCGCGACACCACTCAAAATCGGAAAATATCGATGTGGGGTCTATATCGTTATATTGCAAAAATAAGAAATGCTTTGACTCTTTACTGTGTTATTGAGCTGTTTGCATACGAAAATGGGCTGGGGTAGAATTTTTTTTTCTTTTTTAAAAAATATATTAATTAAAGAACAAGTGTGGACCAGTTGCTTTATTTCTTGCCATAGTCCATACCATAAGCATCACCCCCACCCAACGTTTGCTTCCTTGCGGCCCATTTTTGGTGTAAAAAAAGATTTCAAGCACAAATAGTAATTTTTATCGAACAGGAAATACATTTTGTTTACAAAAGCAAGATGTAGTACAAAATAGTAATCCTGACTAACGATTACAACATTACTCCCCCGTGGTGTGTCCATCCAAACCCTTTTTTTTTTTTTAAATATTTCTCTGGTCCACTTTTGGGCCTAATGTCACACGTTGAGAATCGCTGGGACATGACTAGCTTTTTATTTAACCTTCTATACACAAAACATCGAGAAAAATATTCTTAAAGTAAACTTTTTGAAGTTTTCACTTAAATTCAATTGAAAACACTGGAATTTGTAGGTAAACTAAATAGAGGAAGCAGAATTTAGGTTTAGTGCTCTTATTACGTTCAAATTCAACGTTTCCTTTTGTATTATTTTCAGGAACCCAACAACTTAAAGGGGCGTCATTCTTTCCGTTTTAATGGTCTCATTCACAAGAAAACAGTTGGTATTGAGCCATGCAAGGATGGCAAAGGAATTGTATTTGTTACCCGCAAGACAAAGAGTAAGGAAATTTTGCTTTGGGTTATTTCAATTGTCTTCGTAATTTTTCTGTGGATTATGGCGACACTACAGTATCACAAATAGGTACTGCCACTAATTAGTGAGGTAAATGTTTATTTTAACACCCGAGCGCTAATATCC
Organism: Acanthosepion esculentum; assembly: GCA_964036315.1. Taxonomy (NCBI): domain Eukaryota; kingdom Metazoa; phylum Mollusca; class Cephalopoda; order Sepiida; family Sepiidae; genus Acanthosepion; species Acanthosepion esculentum. The sequence goes on along the minus strand of OZ038506.1, from coordinate 22,442,850 downwards.
CTTCAGATTTTTCCAAAATAGTCTTATTTCCATGCAAATGTATATGCTGAACTCAAATCAACAATTAGATATGGAAGAAACTTACCTTTGGATGTTAACGACCCGAAAAAAAATCGGACTCTTTCCTCGTCTTTCGTCAGCCATTACTGGCTTATTGATACTTAATTCACTGCTGAATTTTGTCGGAGGTATATAATTAGAGCCTATTTACTTCTTTACAAGAAAGTCCTTGCAGAAATTAGTACGCATTTCCGTAAAGCGATTTTTTTTTTTTTGTACTTAATTTAAGAAGAAAGTTAACTTTCAAATTAGGGTTAGGTGTTTTTTCTTTTTCTTTTATTTGTCGATATTTACATATGAAAGTTAACTTTCTTAAATTAAGTACAAAAGAAAAAATCGCTTTACGGAACGGAAACGCGTACTATTTTCTGAAAGAAAATAGCTCAGCAGTGAATGACGCTCGGGTGTTAAAATAAACATTTACCATTATTAGGGTAACCTAAGGTTTAAAATGAATTTCTAAAAATTAAAATACTTTCTTGAAGCTTTCATTTTTAATTGAAAGCTAAAGGGTTAAATTTTCTAATTCCAGAAAGCAAATTACTGTTTTTTTTAAATATAATTTCTATCTGAAATACACCAGAATATTTTACTTACTGGAAATAATCTACTGTAGGTACCTTCATGAGATCGACAGAAAATGAGCATAGCATGATAAAAATTGCCTTAAACTTGACGAAAATAATTTTTATTTGTCTAACTGTTTATGCTATAATAAAGAGGAAAGATCAAAGTATTTTTTGATTATTTTTTAAATTTTTTTTATCATTTCGATCACATCCAAAAGTGTCGTTTAAAATCATGTTTATTTTTTTTAAAAAAAAAACGATCGTCAGACATTTTTTTTAAATTTTATAAACAAAAATTTAATTTTTCCGTTTTAAATTCTGCCAAGAAATAGTTAAACTTTTTTTTAAATTTATTTTTACAAAATTTAAAATTTAAATGTTTATTTAACATATTTGGAAAGAAAACATTACTTACTTTACGCGCTGAAAAGTGTACTTTAAAAAAAAAACACAGCGGGTCGGAAAAATAGTGACACATTCGAGGTGTCGATTGATGCTGTCAATCAGTATTGACAGCTTACGCGACCTAATTTCATCGTACGGATGGACGAAAGTGAAATAATTTAGCTTCTTATTGAACCAACTTGCGTAACCAGTTATTGAGGGAAAATTTCAGCGTTTTAATTTTTAATTGTTTCTTAGCTTTCCATCTTTACGTGTACGATGCTTTATGAAAATTTTAAAACTAAGACTGTTGATAGAAAAAAAAAATTCATAAGGTGCATACAAATTAATTTAATTATTTTAATTAGATACCTTTCTTATGAAAGGCTAAGGTGTAAAATATAAACATATACATTTATTTTATGGTATTATTTCTATTTCCCTTCATTTATTAATTTTGATATTTCATATAGAAAAAAAAATAACTGAGAAAATAAAAAAAAAAAGAAATTTCTTAAGATAGATTAGGTACATAATACTTTTAGGTACCCTTATCATTTGAAATATTACACAATTTTTTTTTGTTAATTTTTCTTCAAAGTAATACGAATATTGAAAAGACTTTATTTCACATAATTACATAATCATATACACTTTATTTTATTTATTCATAACCAAGTAAGAAGAGAGGTCTAGAGATGCAATGCAATTCGTACCAGAGATTCGTGAAATATTTCCTCACAAACTCCAACCTAATGATCAGACTCCTTGCTGCCAGATGTCACAGGATGGGGTTAACCATTTAAAGAGCAGGTCGTGCATGATATAGTCGGTAGCTATTTCACATTTGTCCAGTTGATAGGCTTCATTATCTTCTTCATAGAAAATGTTGTAATCTGGGTCAGAAAATTCCATGACCCATCCTACAAATATCTTATCAACAGAATCAACTGTCCAGATGTGTTTTATAGTATGGCCAACTATATCACCACGTAAGATTTTGTAAATGTTATCTACAAAATCTTGGGAAAAGTCCGGGAATTCTGCTTTGATGGCAGAATTGGTGTGTTCAAGGTCCTTCAATCTTTTCTGTAGCTAACGCCTTTCCTTTTTTTGATGCTGTCTCTGCTTTTCAGGATATTCTGATCCTGTGTGGTTCTGTGCTATACTGCATGGCAACATCCAAAAGGATTGTTTAAACTTTAAAGGAAAAGAAAAATATCAAAAATTTCTCCACACGTGTCTAGCACAAACACAGTAAAGGCTGACCGACAGCGGAGGACAACATTTATAGCCAGGCAAGCCACATGACTTTCTTTTGTTTTCATGACGCTTCCGGTCTTCCGTATATTTGAATTTAAGCTATTTTTGACACAAAAAAAAACATGTTATATTAGATTTTTACCTAAAAGCAACTTTCTGATTGTAACCAGGTTTATTTTATAATCTGTAAATGATATTATCTACTTAATAATACATTGACTAACTGCAACACCATTTTGATCAATTTTAAAATATTTAACAACTTTAAGCAATAAACATAAATTTAGCAATAAGAAATAACAAATAATTGTTGTAAAAACTTATTTTTCATCGAAAATGTTTTTTGCTTTCAGGAAATGTTATCCATAGTCATACAAATAAGTAAAAGCAACTAAAAGTTTTTGAAATTAAATAATATCTTTGTTTTATTGAGTTTTGTATGTTACAATTCAGAGCTGATTTTAAGGTAGACGGGTCCGAAATAAAAAAAAAAGTAAAATGGATTTGCATTGGTCAAAGCCTTGTGCTTTTAACTAATTAGTCGCTAAATCGGAACACCTTAGAATTTCATGAGTTTTCATGAAATGACTTATGGGGGGGTGTAATAAATAAAATAAAAAAATTACCATGATTTAAAAAAAAAAAATAAACACATTTATAATAATTTCCATCATTTGTGAATAGTTACTGAAAGTTTCATGAAAATCCGACAATTATTTTTATTTTTACAAGATTTTCAAAATTAACGGCTCCCATTAAAAAAGAAAATTCAAAAAAAAAAAACACGCGCTCATGAAGGTACCTAATCTACTGTATTCGAAATACATTACAAGCGGGCTTTTTCCACATTTTAAGACATTTGTAAACAAAGTTTAGATGTTTTAAAAATCTTCCAAAAATTAGCAAATTTAAAGTTTTAGGTACCTCCATGAGATTGTTAAAAAAGAAAAGAGCATAGCATGATGAAAACAAAATTTTATCTAAATGTTTGAGGAAAGATCAAAGTATTTTGGAGTATTTTTTAACCATTTCTAGCATGCCTGAAATTTGTTAAAAATTCTTTTTTTTAGTCAGCAAAATTGACATAATCAATCATGCCAACCATTTTTTATAAAAGAAAAAATGAAAATCAGTTTCAAATTTTTACAAATCAATTGATTTTTTTTTTTCAAAACTAATTTTAAGAAAATTAGAAATTGTTTGTTTAAAATATTTAGAAACAAGCATTACTTAGTTTCTGCACTGAAAAGATGTAGCTTAAAAATAGGACAAAACAGGTCATAACATTTGATGTCACTTTGATGAGTGTTGATTTCATCATGTATTGACAGCCTATGTGAGGAAAAGTTGTATGGAAATGACATAGTTATTTACATTTAAGTGAAGCAACTTATTTACCCCCTTATTTTTAAGGAAAACTTTCAGCACTCCAATTAAAAAAAAAAAAAGACAAAATACATGGTTTGCTTTTGTCAAAGCCCTGTGCTTTTAACTAGGTAACTCCACTTTTTCACGGGAAAACAGCATTGCGTAATGAAAAACGCCACAAACTGAACGAAAATAAAGTTTTATCGTCAAAATGCTTATGTTATTAAGATGAAAGACCAAAGTATTTTTTAATTATTTTTGGAATTTTGGTTAAAGTCTTTTGTTTATGTCATCGCAGTGACATTAAAATAACAGTTTTTTTTTCTTCGCCTTTTTTCGGTTGAAAACATTGATTTGGAAATTCTTGTAAAAATCAAGTAATTGTCCGATTTTAATAATTTTCAGGACTTATTCACAAATGAATGAAATTATTTTTGGAATATTTTTTGTTATAAAATTTTGGTAAAAAATTTTTTTTTAAATATGTTACCCCCCCCCCTCCACTTCATGAAATTTCGCACAAAACCTTTCTATTTCCTGAAATTCTTTTTTTTTTTTTTTAAATTTGAGCTATCTAACTGGAAATCTGCTCTGAATTGAAAAATAATGAATCCAATAAAACTGACATTACTTAATTTGGAAAATCTTAATTGCTTTTGTAAATAAGTAATATTAAGGACATTATTGTCTGAAGAAATAAAATTTTTTCTGATAAATAAATAAGTTTTACAAGATTTTTTCACTTTATTTTTTTTTTAATTATAATAATTTGTAATAGTTTAAAATCATGTAAAGCTCTGTATTAGGCTATTTCCTGGATTTGATATAGTAATTAAGTAGAAACAAAATTTAAAAATCCAAAATTGAACAGATTAATCAACTTATGTGTTCGATTTTTTGCTAAATATTTTTATTTTATGTATTTACGTTAGTGGGGGGACATACTTCAATTGAGTAATCATGGTATTTCATTTGTTATTAAATTATAAAATTAATTGAAAATCTTATAGTATTTAAAAAAATTTTAATTTTTGCATCTAAAGGTAAATAAGTCAATAAAATATTAAATAATTGCCGAAAATATGTTCATTTGTAAAAATTACTAGGTAGTTAAAAACCAAAAATATGCGTTCACTTAGAATTTTGACAATTGGGGTCATCCATAGTAGCTGTCATCGCTTCGTCTATCAGCAATCCGTCAAACGTTGGATCAAATGAACAAGACCAATCGTTAATAATTGGTTGTATATTTTTTTTTATGTTATAACTTAGTAATATTTCTTTCAAATTAGATTAATTTAACTTTAAATTTTCTAATTTTACTAAAATAACGTGTCAAATTTTTTTTTTTTTTTTTTTTTGAATGAATTTTAAAATAGAAAAACTTTTTACAAATCTCTTAAAATTAAGAAAATGGCCGCTTTTAAGAAATTAAATTTGACATTCCAATCTATATAATTTCTATCTGAAGTACTTCAGAATATTTTACTTAATGGAAATCAAATTTAATTATTAAACTTTCAATTAAAGCTAAAATGAAATATTCTAGAAAGATTTTTAATTTTTAAACTTAGGTATCAAAAATTTATGCCAAAAAAGTGGAGGTACCTACTTTTAACTAATATAATCACTAAACTGAATAGTATGAATTTCTAGAGTTTTCATAAAATTAGTTATGGGGGTGGGTAGTATATTAAAAAAATATTTTTGCCATGACTTTAAAAAAAAAAATTTCCATTTGTGAATAGTTTCTGAAAGTCTCATTAACATATGACAATTTTTTTTTATTTTTGCAAGATTTTCCAAATTAATGTCTGTCATACAAAAAAACATGCTAAAATTTTGTTTAGTAGTTCCAGTGATACAAAGAGAAACAACTTTCTTTCTTTTTTTTTTAATCAAAAGGTTAGAATGTTCTAAAAAAGAAGGAAAAAAATTTTTTAAAAATAATTAAAAAAAAGTACTTCAGTCTTTCCTCTTAACAAACATTTAGACGATAAAATGTTTTCAAGTTTGGCATCTTTTAGATCATGCTATGTTCATTTTTTAGCAATTTCATGGAGGTACCTAAATTTATGAAATCCAAGTTAAGATGGGGGGGGGTAATTTTTACTAATTAACATATTTTCAGCAATTATCTAATATTTGAAGTTTTTTAAAACTTTGAAGGGATGATGTGCAATGCATAAATTGCAAACAAGTGAATTTCTCAGTAAAGGGAGGACAACACTTACAACACCTGACCTTTTAATAATGTCATGTGTAGCTGACCATACAAAAATGTTAATGGTTTAAACTAAAAAATTACTTTAAAATTATTGGGTGTAAACAACTTCAGCTTCTCAATTTTTTATTCATAAACATGGTTTCCACTTAATTACAATATTACCTAAAAGAAAGGAAATAATGCAAAATTATAAATTAAAATTTTAAAAAAAATTTGTCCTTCAGACAATAGTGTCCTTAATATATTTTATTTAAAAAAGTAATTAAAAGCTTTACTAATTGAATAATATAGTTTTATTGCATTTTTTTAGTTTCTGGTTCAAAGCAGATTTTTGGTAACTGGTTCATACATGCTAGAAAGGATGAAAAAAATTTAATAAACAAAAAAAAAAGATCTTCCTCTTGATAAATATTTTGACACTAAAACTTTATTAAAATTGGGACCTTTTCATCAGGCTATGCTTTTAGCAAAGAAGTTGAGGTACCTCTATAAACATAACATTTCATAAATTAAGTTACATTTATTCTTTATTATTGTTACCATCCTAATGGTTAGAAAGTTATTAAATTTTTAAAAGTAAATTTTATTATTACTTGGGTAATTGTACACTTATTTTTAAGCATAATCCAATACCTCAGAAAGAAAAAAAAATTTTTTTTTTTTTTTTACCAATTACTGACGTATAAAATTTTGAATAATGCATTGCAATAGCTCCTGCTGAATTTACAAGTTTGTTATAGATGCATTTGTATATTTCAGTTGACATTTAAAGTTAATGTTAAATGAATGCAGTAAGGCCATGAATTATGATTTATTTGTAGAAAAATATGTAATTAAAAATTGTCAACATTTAAAAACAAAACGGAAAAAATCACAATGTATTTTCTTGTTCATCAGAACGCAGACATCCAGCAGCAGCTTTTAACAAAGTTGACATGAAAAAGGATCCACGAAGAACTTTAACTGCCATAAGAAGGACGCTTGCAAAAACCAAGTACCGACGGGATCTTAAGATGGTGAGCTATTTATTTGGGTAGTGACATGAAAATTTTTTGTACAAAATTCTATATCTATTTTTGTATAATCATGAAAAGGCCATTAAATTTATCAAACTATAACTAAATTTTAATTTTCATGCCCCAAATATCTTCTGGGTTATCAAGATGGTAATTGCAATTGAATATTTTCAGTTTAATCTGTCCTGTGTTAAACAATTTTCGAAAGGAAAAAAAAAAATTAAGTCATCAGAATTATTTAGATTATGATTTAGACACTGGGAACATATGTCTATATAAGTATCAAAGTCTTTGTTTCTCAAATATTTTCTTTTGATTTCTTCCAGGCTGCTATGAGGAAAGCCAGTGCTGTAATTCGCAGTCAGCGCCCCTTGCTGAAAAAAGCTGGACGCAAAAAGAAGGAATAAATCTTTGTAAAGACCTGAAGATAAGAATAAATTCACTTTGGATACACTTAAAATTTTACTTTTATTTTTTGATAATTGCTGTTAAAAAGGACTGGAATGCATTTAAATGTGGCCTTTGCCCTCAATTTAAAATCAATGGGTAGTGTTCACACAGACTGAAAGAAAATAGAACCTTAGAATAACAGCTATGCTAAAAGAAATATTTTCATAAAAGAATTTCCATTTATTAATGAATAAAGCCATTTGCTTATTTAGCTTTCATTCCCTTGCCTATATTGGATACATTCTTGTACTGTTTTAATGTAATATTTACTGAGAAAGTGTTTCATAGAATTCTTAAAATTTTTCAGAAACTTTGAATCTGCCTTGGATGTAGATTCAAAACATGAAGAATAAAAAATATTAAAGAAGGGGGATAAACTTCATCCCTTTCGAGACAGTTAAAAATATCAGTTTTTCTGTATTTGTCATTAACATCTAAAACCGAGTCCCTCTCCCCCATTCTGCTATACTTACAGGGCTTTGCTGTAAAGTTCTGACAGAAAAACTGATATTTGGAAAATGCCTCCACTCTACAACTTTTGTAATCTGTCTTGACTGGTTGCAGTTTGGTATGCTGTCTAGTATTAACAAATACCATCTACTCTTGTCTTAAGTCAAAAATGTGTTGAAGAAATCCATTTAGAACATTAATTTGATACACTGTATTGGAGCTAAAATAAAATAAAACACAAGACAGTATTTTCAAATCCAAATTTATTTATATACATATATATACTGTTTGTATAAAAATAACTCAAATTTATAAAGAATTGATTTAAATGACCGTGTGAATGTTTTATTCAGATGGATTTTTACTTTTGACAAATTGGCCCCCACAAAAACTAGATAGAATTTTTTTTTTTTTTTTTTTTTTCCATATTATAGTTGTGTATATTTTTATGAGGATCAATGTATGATTCCCAATCAAAACAATGAGTAATTTTTTTTTTTTTTTTAAATATTACACACTTCATGGTGATCTTAAAAAATAGTAATGGGAATTTTTTTAGGAAGGCATTTTTTTTTCTCCGATTGGAGATGGAGGGAAAAGTTTAATAATGGTTAAATGAAAATGATTTTTGTATGTCAACATTAAAACTGAATAATATATAACTTCCCATGAGAAACAAGGTAGGGTTTTCATTTCGGTACAAGAAAAACTGAGCTAATTGCTAACATTCACAGGTCTTGTATGATAAAACCATTTAGAATATTCTCACCTGGTTGGAATACTTTTATACAAAACAAAAACATGTTTGTGTTCAATTTAATATATCTAAATGAAAGAAAGTAGCTATGGATTTCTTAACTCCTTGGAGATCATTCACACCAATTTTTAGAAGTTTGAAATGTGAGTCTAAAACAAGAATTAAAAATGACACTTTCAATTATGTCAAATACTGTGAGGTTTACAAAGTGGAGAAAAATATCAGTTTAAATGAAAAGGTTTGATTCAATTATAGATTCAGCAGAATGAATCCTGTAGTAGTGGAGTGTCAAAATTAGTTTTCTTTAAAAAAAAAAAAATTTTTTTTTAAATTTGAAGACAGGAATATGTATGCAGTCTTGAAACAACTAGGTTTGGAAGGAGTAAAATATTTATCAGAAAATACTTTAAACTACTTTCAACCATCCCATGTAAATAAACTGTTCCATATGTAAAATAGGCTTGTATTTACATTTAGTCGGACTATTGTCCTCATATTTGTCACAACGTTTCGGCCGTTGTACGCTCCAGCCTTCTTCAAACCGAACCCTTTATTTTGATCACTGGGGTAGACTGTTCTAGTTCCATGAACCATGTTTGATGGATATCAGTTATCTCCTGCTAATTTTCCCTCTGAAAGTTCTCCACTGCCTGAACCGGGTATTGAACTCACACTCTTTGGGCCTGTCACTGGATCTAACCAACGCCTTTATCCACTGTGCCATGTGTCCTTGAGTTCGGTTCGAAATTCCAACCATCTGATGAAGGCCGGAGCGTACAACGGCCGAAACGTTGTGACAAATATGGTGACAAAGATGAGGACAATAGTCCGACTAATGTAAATACTGTACATAATACCTCATCTCAGAAATATAGACAGACTCTGAAGGCTTTTATTTATTTATTTTTTCCAAACCACCAACCTGAAAGAATTACTTAAGCCACAGTATTGATTGAAAGATGAGTCAATAGACATGGCAAATCATTCACAGTCGAATTGCTTTGGAGACAAAGAATGGATTTCTCAAGAAATGTTTTCAAAAATATCTTTGGAATAAAATCATTAATGGTATGTATATTTCTGTAACCAGTCACACTTAAACTGACATAAGTGTGTAAAAAAGCACAAAGATTTCTTTGGTTTCAGATTTTGCTGGACCAATAATATAATAGTTAACTTAAGAACTATTAAAAATTATGCTCAGCATTTTTACTGTCAGTTTTTTTATTGCTTGATTTCATTTATTTTTTATTTTATTGCAACTACTACTCAAGATTATCATTCTACTTCTATTAGTAGCACAGAACAGAAAAATATTAAGCTTTTGACACAAATTCACATTTTTTCCTCAGCAAGCCTATAACTTGAGCTATGAAATAGATGCAGAAGCTCAAATCAAACATTTCCCCCACCTTAATGCTAATTATGAAGGAGTCTTGTTACCATAAAAAAGCAGCCAAAATTAAGATGAAAGAAACATTAAAAATAAATTAATAATCCTTAATTTAAGATAATGCTTGAATCAACAGAATGTTTAATACCATCCATTATTGTTACTTTCACAAATATTAAAGCATCATCTGTTTTAAGCGCTTTCTTGTATGCAAACTAAAGGTTCCTGACCATCACTTGCCAGAATATATAGGATCAACTTTAACCAGGACCAAGAACCTTTAACGAGTAGGGAAAAAAAAAAGGTGAAAGTTTAGATACAGAAATTTGTTAGCTAAATAACTTATTTTGGTTTTTAGAGACCTAAGAATTTTCTATGATAAATCTTGTAGTATGACCACTAAAAAGCATTTATGAAATGTCAATATTTTATCTTCACAGTTTGCAAAGCATGAGGATTAATCTGTTTCATATTTAAAAAAAAAAAAAAGTTTTTATTTCTACATAGAAATATAATTTGAACATGAAATATAATGATTAAAAAAAAATTTAAAAAAATTGACAAACAAGACAAAACTTAAGAAAAATGAAGCCAACAGTTTGAAAGCTGTGTATATTTCTTTTTCATGTCTTAACTGACATGCACATGATCCTGTCAAGAATCCAGGACTGCATCTCAAACTGTTTATACTTGATAAAATCCATATTGCTTTACATTTACTGCTATGATTTTTTTTGTATCATCTGAAGCAGAAGTGGGATTAGATAATGAACAATATTTTTTATTGCAGGTTTTGCTTTAATGAAAGAAACACTTGTCCTTGTGCCATTACTAAAAAAAAAAAAAAATATTTTCAATATTATTTTTTTGTGGAAAATATTAAAAATATTAATAGGGTTATAAATGAGATTAATTATCAAAATATAATTAAAACCAGAGGAAATAATATTAAGTTTAGACAAGTGTGGCAGTTAGTTTAAAAACAAATAGCAGTAAAAAAGAAAAGGCCAGAATTGTAAAGAGTAACAATCATCAAAGCCTGCAAAAATGCTTTTTAGAAAAGAAAATTCATGTAGACATTTTCTTAATCTGTATTCTGAGGAATTTTATATTTGAATCTGCTAAAAAAATAAATAAATAAAGCCATAAACTACTGGCTGTCATGTTAGCAAGTAAATTTTGAGAAAAAGCTTTTTAGCCGAGTACAAGTGAATGACTAAAATATTTCACAGGTGTTTACATAATAATAATTGGTAGGAAAATAGATTTTCATCCATACTATAGAGATTCTCCAATGTAAAGAAACAATACTGGTCTCAATGTGGTTAGATTAAGTGAGAAAGTGAAAGTATTTAAAATACTGTCTTTTGAAACATGAGTTTAGATGGCTGTACAGATATTTTCTAACCTTTCTCTTCTCTTTTATTTTTTTAAATTAACATGAAACTATTTGAGAATAAACTTGGACTAGATATAATTCTAAAATATATAGATACTTTATCAGACATTTCAAACCTCGTTTAAACATGTTATACATTTTTTGTTACATTTATTCTTAATAATAAAGTTATTAATTTAAAAAATAGTTAACAACCAAATTTGTGTAAATGTACACACAGACATATGCTATAACAGAAAAAAATCTATATAAACTTTGGTTAGTACTTCTACATTTCATTATTCTTTGTATTTTTGGTACAATTTCCATTGTTCAAACAAGCTTTTATCCATTCATAAAATACATTACAATTGCTATCTGAAACCAATGTTTTGTTAAAAATGTTTTAAGAGTCTGTTTTATAAAAATTAAGTTTACAAAAACAAGCATAATGCTTCAAGACTGCACCATAAATCAAGAACAAGAATGTTTTAAATTTTAAAATGTCATGAACACTAATTAGACAATTAAGACGATACTAAGAATTACACTATCGCCTTGAATACAAAACTAAATGGAACAATTTTAACATCAAATTAAAATAACCAAGGTGCCAAATATCTTTTGATTTGGTTTGGAACAAATACAAAACAATGGAACAGTGAAAAAAAAACAAGTTTACAAAATTTTAGGTGCAATTATGCATTCAATGACGAAGTAAAAAAATATACAAGTAACAAAAGTCATACAGCAGAGTGATGTATTAAAAAAAAATACAAACAAATTTTTTAAGGCATTAGGCACTTGGTGTTACATCATTGAGCTGATGAAGAATTTTCTAAACAAAATTAAATATATTTTTGGAATATTTGAATTTAATGTTTAAACATTTTTGTTTTTATTAATTATTCCTTCCAATATCCGGTAAGTAACCTTTTAGTTCTGGATACGAACAGTGGACTACTTTTGATAATTATTAAGATTATAAATTTCCTCACATTGTGCAAGAAGTCCTATCTGACTGAACTGAAACCAGGAATTTTGCTGTAATTGTAAAATATTGCTACTCTTTGCCATTTAACTGGATGAAATGAAATGGCCGAGAACCTCTATGATGTCCAATGTGTAAATTGTACATAAACAAAATCTGTTTATTAGTGATGGAATTCTACCAACTCCTTACAATCTAAGCTTTTTCACTTCCTGTTTTAGTTTTACATTTATTCATATCAACTTAGTATTTATGACAGATAAGTAAAATGTTCAACATATCAATTCCCAGAAAATAAGATTCTTTTCCTTTCCCAGGTTCTTTCAAGACCTCAGCTTAGAAAATGTCAGGTTTTCCAACCCGAATAAGGTTCAGGTAAAAATTAAGAATGGTTCTGGAGAGGAGAAAAAATATTGAGCAATTATTAAATAAATCTTAAATACATTAACCAATATTTTTTTTTTTTTTTTTTTACAAGATTTGGTTGATGTCAAAAATAACCAATGACTCTCATGAATTGTAAATTTGGAAATAAATGATAAAAATTCAATTCCCTCCTTTCGTAGATCCTAATTTACAAGATTTTTAAAACAAAACTACTACCAGTAATGTGCGTTGTTTGCAACCGAATATCTCACTGTGTTAACTGACACTGAGATGTTCAGAGATATTTTTAATGTAAAATATGCTCTCTCAAAAGTTCAAAACGGAAGATGGTGAGAGTGCATATAAAGACTTAAAAAGTAATAAAAACAATTGAGGGGGAATGTTAGTCTGAAAAAGTTAACACGCAGCAATATCAAATTAAACCTGTTTCAAAACACAAGCAACAAAAGATGTGTAACCTAATTTCAATAAAGTTTGTATCAAAACAATTTCAGTGTACTTATCTAGAGTTTAAAATTGCATAAATAAATCAGTAACTTAATTTACTTGTAAACTTGTTAATGATTAGTTTACTTTTTAGTTTATTAAAGTAAACTATTATTAATTACTAAAAACTTTAATACTTCAAATGTTAAAAACAATCAAAATACTAAAATCATAAAACATAAATAGGCTCTAATTGAGATATCAAAACAGAATTATCAATTCTTGGATAATATGAAAAAAAGTAAAAAAATAAAAAGCTTACCAAATTAACGAAAAAATTAAAACAGCCCATTTCACCAGTGGTAATGAAACAAAAATACGTGTGCCTCTTAATGTCTTAAAATTTAAAAACAAAGATTTTCTTTTTTCAAACTTGATAAATATTTCTAGAACCATTTTAGGCAATTTGGAAAAAGAAAACTTTCAATTGAAGTAAAATCTTTTCACAAGTCGGTGCCTAGATTTCCAAACTGCAAGTTTTGACTTGTTTGATAAAGTTACTATTTTTGTATTTTTTTGTTTTGAACAAAAAATTCTTAAAACATTTTCATTGTATATCTAGTATAGAGAAATAAGTATCAAATTATTTTGCAGTTTAATCACCTTTTAAAAAAAACAAAAAAAACAAGTTCATCAAACCAGCAAACAGATTGAACTTTATAGATGCTTAGATAATTCCTTTAAAAAAATGTGAATGTGTCATGTCGCACCATTTCATTCCATCTCACATTATAACTAAATAATAGTCTCTTTTAGTTTTAAAATGTTCAGGTGCAGACTATATTAAATTTCAAACGTAGACATTCATCACTTTCTCAATTCTGACGCGGCACAATGGGCACAAACGTCTGTAAGCGGAGGAAATCTGGACGATATGTTCTGCACAAGGGACACAAAGACACATGTGACGGCAAGGGAGAATCAATACAGTTTTCATTCGATCCTGACACACCACGCATTTTCTTTTATCTCTTTCTCGTTCGAGTTCTTTCTCGACATAGTCACTGTCCATTGGTTTTGTTGGGACTGGAGTTGGAGACTGACTACCAGGGTTGGACCGGTTGCTACTACTTGGCAACTGGATCTCTATGTCGCTTTCACTAGTCTCTTCCGACGAAATAGATGGGGATGAAGCACTAAGACTTTCGGTTTCGCTATCGTGGACACTAGTATCGGAACGGGTTGTCGTAACGGTTACTCGGTCTTCTTCATCATAGTCATCATCCCCATCCTCTCCATCATCATCATCATCCATAGGTTCGTTATCAGAAAACTCGAAATTGTAACCACCATCAAAATTACGAAAAGGGTGATTCTGTTCTCGAGTTTGTCGGGATCGAAAAAACGGGAAAGTCATTCCCTGCGAGTCCAAGAAAGTCATTATTTGAACACTGTTGAAGAACATAGCAAGTAGCAAAATACACATAGACAAACCAAGAAACGATTCCTTTGAAAAACTATAGAGTTTTACTTGTAATCGATTCATATTATATGTGATAAAATCTATACAGTAGTCACATGTGTAAATGATGCCACGAGGAATTCCAAGGAAGCTATAGAATAAAATATTAAATGCTGCTAAAGCAAGTTCTATAAAAACACTCCCGATCGTTTCAAACCCTCCGATGATAAGAATAAATAATTTATTTATAAAAGCTTCCCCCTTTTGCCAAGTGGAAGCCCAGCTTTTCTTCAAGACCTCAATAGATGTGCTCACCATTGTCATTGTGCCTATACTGCCAGTCCACATGAGACAAACAAGATTTTCCAAAACATTAACCACTACGGACACGACATGATAAAATAAAACAGACACTCTCCAAATAAAAGTCACTAGACTGTTTAAACAATTAGCAACCTCCGCGAGAAACTCTAAAACTCCGTGAACGACACACATTATAACTTCGCTAGATAGCGACAATATATAAGTAATATTGTACCACAGTCCAAGCAGAAATTCAATTGTAGACGTCATTGTGTTGTAGTGGACAATCAAAATAGACCGTATAACATCGCACACCTTGGAAGTAGCACACGATGCGAGTTCGAAGGTTCGACAGAATAAATGCCAGAAATTGTAGATATATTGCAGTTGCATGATTTTCAAAATTTGATTAGAATTTTGATATACTCCTCTCCAGACGAAAAAGCACGGTTTCCTTTTTCGAACTTACCGCATATTTTGTTCGAAGCAATCATAGGGAACTTATAATCCATCAAAAGTCAGTAAACGCGGCCATGTTTAGTTTGTTGTAAAAGCAGCGTCTCGGATGACGTTTATAATAAACATTGTAACAACACGAAAAAAGAAAAAGCGGAACGAAATCTAAAAAGAATTTTATAAGTAAGAAAAGAAAAGAGAAATTAAATCTTCCTCAATTATATGATATAAATAAAAATTAAAAAAGAAATGTATATATTTATATGCGAAAAATATTTTACAGTTAATTTATCTTTTACAACAACAAAGTACAAGCAATGTAATTTTTTGTAAAAGTTTGTTTAAAAAATTACATATGAAAAAATCATTAACTACTAACTGAAACAATTATTTTTTTTACGATTAAAAGTGTATTTTCTAAGGGTATTTATGAAAAGAAATAAAAAATAACTTTAAAAATAAAAAAAAACGGTAAAAACCTAAGGAGAGTTTGTTCAAAATTTATTACTTTTTTTTTTGTTTTGCCGTTCATTAAAACTTGTTTCAACTTTTTATTTCTCCAATTTTTATTATTACTTTAACTGATTTTTGTCATATCTTAAATAAAACTGATTTTTTAAACAAAACTAAAGCACAAACCTATTTAAGTTTTTTTTATTTATCCTAGTAAAAATTCAAACTATTATAAAATGAAAATCAGTGTTACATATAAAATTTTTATTTATACATTTTTTATTTAAAATATTTTAAAATGTTAGCTCTTCCTTGTTAACGTAATTAAATTAGTTAAATTTTTAACAAATAATAAAATTTGTAAGCTAAGCAACTATTTCAGCAGCATTTTACTTAATTTCTTCTTAAATTACGTGAAAAAACAAAAACAAAAAATACAATGTCACTATTTATCTCGGTGGCAGGTTGTATTTTAATTTTATTTTACTTTTAATAAAAAAATTGATATGTAGTAAAGTAGAAATTTAGTAGCGTGTATAGATTGCAGAGGCTTGTCAGTAAATCACACAACAAAGATCAATAAAAAAAACAAAAACGGAAGATTCCACAATTCCACCAGAATAAAAAATAAAAATTGCGGACGTAGTAGAAAACAGATCACAACTTGTAAAAAAAATTTTTCAATCAATCGCTGTTAGTTTGAGTAAATTTAAAAATCTTGGCATTTGTTCCCTTTGAAAACAGACAAATACACAGCTTTACAACAGGTCTTAGTCAGTCAATCAAAAAATGAAATTTACACCATGCGGGTCTCCTCCTTATTCGAAAAGAGCAGCGAATCGAGATCTTAAGAAAGATTCAATGGTACCTGAAACTACATGGTACGTTTGTACATTTCCTCCCGAAACTGTGGTGTAACATTTATTTATGAACTTTGATGGAATTTTATTGGTTGAAAAAAAAATCCCTCTCGGCACATGTCTTTTCTACGAACTATTTCATTCAAATAAAGACTTTATGAGTAACAACCACAGATAAGTAATAAATACACGCTTCCTTTGCATAAAAAAACCTAGTTGCAAAAAAATAAATTGTAGTTTTATATTTTTTTTACCGCAGTTCTTGAAAGTTTATGACTTACCAACGCTAAAAGATTTTATAAAAGCGTAACTGAAAAGTGAAAATATTGGGAATTTTGTTACATTTTTTGGTAATATTTTCTGATGTATAAGAAAAAATAATTTAAGAAAATTCTGTTCAAACGACTTTCTCTCATTTTCAATTTAAAGTAGAACTTGCCTCTTGAATTTTGTATTATTTTGCTAGCTTCCTTTTTTTTTTTTTTTTAACTCAAGTCAAGTGCAATATGAAACCTCATTTTTTATTTGTTTTATTGAATTTCCATTTAAACAAGAACAAGATTATGTTAAGCTGAAGCAAGTTGGAAAATTTTTTTAAAGTTTCTCTTTTTTTTTTAATTAAAATATGAACATTGCAATAACATCGACCTTCTTAAATTGCTGAAATAAAATAGAAATACATATCGAATATTTTTTTTATAAATTTTTGTTTCTTATTGCTCGTTTTCTTTTACGCAGATATTGCGCACCAGAATGTTTCCTCGGTGATGTCTATTTTTCTGGCGTCATAGAAATTTTCGGGCCTTCCTGACATCCAGACTTTCTCTCCTATGGAGCCAGACGAGAGCGTACATTTCTCTCGACTAGCATTCTAGCATAGCATGATTGCATAATCGAGTGTGTTTGCAAGAAATGCGAACAATAGATGGGATAGAAAAGAATTTAAAAGTTAATCATTCGATTAATTTACCTAGGTCAGACAAATTTATTTTGAACGTAAAAAATAATGACCAAGTAAGAATACTTTGTAAAACAAAAAAGTAAATAAAAATGAATCAAATAATGAAATCATTAATTTAGATTAGGAAATAAAACGAAAGTTGGAACCACTCTCTACATGTTAAGTTGAAGTTTAGTACCCGCGCTCAGTTCGCATTTAAAAATGTCCAGCTACAAGGTTTACAATTGATCAACCAGTCCGGTATTATTTGAATTATTTCATAAATTTTCAGTTTTATCTTGAGCCTAATACACGAAAAAATATGTAGAAATTTGAATTTTTCTCATTCTAAGATTATCATTATTTCCATTCCATCACTATTTATTTTTTAGCGAAATATTCTGCTAAATTTTTCTAAAAATTATTTTTCTTTATTGAAATAGAAATAAAACACCTCTTTTAGTGATAATTCAACTCAAAGTTGGGATAAAAAAAACTAAAAAAAGCAATTTGTTTTACTTTTAATTTCAATTTTTCATAAACACAATCGTTAAATGAAAGTTAATTCAATTATAAAATAAATATAACAATACCTGAAAAATAGAAAATTGATAGTTGAAAATATATGAAATGAAACAGGGTTCTATAAAATAGTAAGGGATGGACTATTTCAGACATTAACTTTTTTTTTATCTGATCCTCTCATAAAATGAACATATATGTTTGTGTGTGTGTGTGCTTGTTTTTGTTTGTGCCTTTCAAAATATTCAGGATAAAAGATTTGGCATTCTCTCTAATCCTTTAAGTCCTTTTAAGGTATCATTTAAGAAAATCAGTGCATATATATATATAAAGAAAGAACAGTAAGATATAAAATCCGGTGTTCTTATTTTTATTTTTACACAATAGTGCTCAATGTAAATTTACAGGGCATTAATATTATAAATTAATTGATTTAAAAAATATGTTTTTTTTTCGCTACACAGTGATAACCATGTTTCAAAAATGGAAGCTAAAGCCCTTGAATTTAATTTTGTTATTAAACCAAAGACATTAGTTCCATTTCCTCGTCAAGCGAATTTTGGAGTAACTTATTTTTTTAAAATTTACGGTTGTTAAAGGCACGGCAAAGATTCATAATTGAGGGTTTCCAAGGATACCGAGTTAGGTATGTCCAATATTTCGCTAAAAAGTGGTATACCTTGACGACAAAAGGTCCCCAAATTGATAAAACAATTTTTAACGTTTAAATATTTATGTTCTTATTAAAGAGGAAAGACCAAAGTATTTTCTGAATATTTTTTCAGATTTTTTAATCCTTCCTATAAATGTTAAAAATTTTATTAAAAATCTTGTTATTTTTTAGAGTCAAAAAATTTCGTAAAATCGAACTTATCGACATTTCTGTCGGAAAGATCATAGTTTGTTAGTTAAAAAATCATGAAAAATCAATTACACCTTTTTCTTTTGTTATCTTAGGAAATTTAGAATGATTAAAGTATACTTAATGTAATTTGAAAGAAACATTACTTACATTTTTAGCAGAAATTTTTTTAAGAGAGATATTTCCAACCGTAGTCGTTCCTTTTTTAAGGAATTGACAGGCGTTAATTGATGTACGTCAATATATTCACAACTTACTGCACGGAAATTTATTGGATGGTAGCGCCAAAGTGATATAATTCGTTCTAATTTTAAGTGAATCTGGTTAGTAGATTTTTTTTTTAAAAATTCACTTTCAAATTTTTTTTTTTTTTTACCTTACGTTTGAGGAAGAATTCTGCACTGAAAATAACATTTAAATTATGAAAGAAAATCAAATTTTACAAGTAAAAATAAAACAGTAAAAAAAATACATTTTTTTAAATTGAGGTTTATTATTTCAGTCATGAAATATTTTTCTGAGAATATAAAAATTACATGAAACACCATTAATTGAAACGGGTTAACTTAATGAAATGAGATTTTATTTCTTTTTTATTAAGGCAGATTTTTTTCTATTTATTAATAATTATATGGCAGTAATATGAGTTTTATTTTATTTATTAATAAAATTAACATGCTATGTTGGTTTTGTTTTGACTCAACAAGTATTTTTTAGTTTGAGTAGTAGCGAGCTAACTCCAGAAAATTTAAACTCCAAAAATCGTTTTAATTGATAATTTGTCGTGTGGATAATAATTCCAAAGTAATGTACAATGAATTTATGCATTCGATTTCAAACTTGAAAATTTGGGTGGACTTCCAAGGGCGTTTTTTTTTTTTTTTGTAATTGTAAATAGTCGATATTTTCTTTTATCCCACTATTCGATTATATTTGAATAGAAAAAGAAAAAAATTGAAAATAATACGACGATATTCAGAAAACTTGACAAGCGTTGTTTTCTTGTTTCAAAGCCATTTCTGAAGTAAAAAAAAAAACTTGCTTCTATCAAAGGAAACTACTCATGTGACATTATTTCAACAATGTGCATCCGTACTTTCGTTGTAGACGATTTTAAATACAATTTTGGAATATTAAAAATTATTTTTAAAATAATTATGGTTGTCAGATTTTAATAAGCTTTCAAATTTATGATCTTTAAAAAGTAGAGAACATAATATATCATTTCCATAAGGTTGCAGAAAGAACTTAATGTATAAATATATAACAACCTTTTGTCATATTGTGTATTTAAAATTGAAAAAAAAAAAGAAAATTAATGTAAAAATTCATTGTTCATCAAAAAAATTATTTTCTTTCAGATAATAATTACCTTCGTATATATTATTCAGAAAAGCCATTAAAAACTTTCTTAATTAAATATTGTCTTAGTTTTATTGGGTTTTGTATTTTTACAATTGAGGTAAAAGTTTGGACAATTTCGGACATTTTTTTAACAAAAAACTCGATGATTTAGATTTTTCAGAGTTTTGTGCATTTAATTAAAAAAAAAATTCAGGTTGCAAATAAATTTTTTTATTGTGTTTTCATAAAATTAAGTTCGAGGGGGGTAACAGATATAAAAAAAAAATATTTATACCATGACTTTCAAAGAGACAAACATTTCTAAAATAAGTTCATTCATTTCTGAATAAGTTCTGAAGTTTTCATTTAAAATCCAACAAGTAGTTAATTTTTACAAGAATTTCGAAATTAATGTGTCTTTCAACTGACAAAAAAACAACTAAAAAAAAACGCTAAAAAGGTCAAAATTGGACATACCTACGAGAAATGCATTCATCTAGACAAGGGGTGGAAGGGGGTTCAATTTTTTAATTTTCGTTGTATCAGTTAATATTAATAGTTACATTCGAAAGCGGGGTTATGTTTAGTTTAGGGATGTATTTTTCAACACATTCTGACATCCGCTAAATTCAGGTCGTCTGTTTTTTTTGGGTTTTTTTTAACGGCAAAAATTCTTATGGTATTTTTTTTATTTGTATATTTAAAGATTTTGGGAGGCTGTTTAGGCTAGAATATGTTTTAACCACATTTCTAAAAAAAATTTTATTTTTAATATTTAATATACTATATTTCTTTTTAAAACCAAGTAATTACTTAACGTAACTTACAGTATGTAAAATTATTTTTTTTTTTCTTATCGAGTAAATATGTATATTGCCAGATTATAATTTTTTTTATGACGGCAAAGATAGCTAAATTATTTCACTAATTCAGTAAACTTTTATTTTTTATAAATTTAGTAATATAAATTTTCCCATGTATGTACAAAGTATGTATATATATATATATATGTGTGTGTGTGTGTAAACAAAGACAAAAGGAAAACTTATCTTAGCTAACGTGTTTCGTCTTCTAAGGGACTTTATCAAGTCAAATTTATATTTTAAATTTGTGGGATATATGAAAAAAGGGGGCTTGGAGAATTTGGTACTCAGAGGATGAAATGCATCAGCATCAGCAAAGATAAGTTTTCCTTTTGTCTTTATTCATATTGTCCCTTTACAGATATATACTATCTGATATTTTTACCTGTATATATATATATATATATATATATATATATATATATGGTGGACACTGAATATTGCTCTCAAACATGAAATAGACTGTTGCTGCTCACTGTTGACCTCAGTGTCCACTTTTATATTTTATATTCATATACACTTTATCTTTGATATAGAGCACTTTTACCCATAAATAAACCATACCATAAAATTATATTTTTATCATACACACACATTATCTTACTATGAACTTTTCTTTTCTTTTTTTTTTGCTTTACACTTAATTTCTACAATGAGTCCTTAAAATGATTTAAAAAGAGATGAGAGAATGTTAAATCTCTTCTCCTAAGTATTTTGAAGGGTGCAAATGAGAAAACACAAGACTCTTACTCTGGTTTGAAATCTACAGAAAAACGAACATTTAATTAATACAATTAGAAGAAGCTAACCTAATGTTTCAGGTAAGGAAAAAAAGTTTTGATTAGTCTTGAAAATTAATGGCAGTAATGATTTTAGACAAATGATGCTATTCAGCTAAACAGCATTGTCAAAAATTGAGACCAAGGGCACAAATTTAAGCTTCTATTTTGTTCTTGGTCTCTATAGCTGATTGATTTGTTTTTTTACCAACTTTTTGCAGGTTTTTTAAAGCCAGAAAATATTTGTAATAAGCCAGAATTTAAAATGCTTAGTCAAGTCAAGCTTAGATTTATCTTTCTTTCTCAATTAAAATAAATAGCGATGACTGAATAACTTAGCTTTAGTAGGACAATTTAACTTTAATCTTCCAAAACCAGCATGACCAGGGAGAGGTAACATCAGCCTATCTTTCACTAAATACACTGAGAGATAGAATTGTGGCTGCAATTCCAGTGATGCAACAAGGACTTGAAAGTGGTTTGCATGATGATGCCAGCATGGATATTATGTGTGTACCAAGCATGGTGCTACGGAATAAAAAAAAGTGTTTGGGGACCTAAATCAGATGTTAAAAGTAGGGGGCTAAATCAAATGTTAAGTTTTAAAGATTCCTGATTCTATATTTTTCATCTGATCCTCTTGTAAAATTAACATTTTTTTAGATTTATTATCATAGGGAACATAATTTTTGTTTTGATTTTAAACACTTTTTTTAGGGGGGCAGCTTTTTGCTTGTACTTATTTCCTAGAATGAGACCTATAGTTTCTTTCTGTATATGAGACTTATAAAAAAGTTTTAGAAGATAAAGAGAAAAAGAAGAAAATGAAGTTTATTGATTAATCTTGAAAATGAATTGCAGTATTGATTTTACACAAATAATACAGTTCAGCTAAACAGCATTGTCAGAGATTGAGACCAAGGGGTGCATTTAGGCTTCTAGTTTTTTCTCAGCTTCAGCAAAAAGTGCAGGAGGGCTGTGAATGCTAGGTAAAATGTTTGTAACTGTAAATATGGGTTCATTTCATTTTGTGAAAAAGCAAAGTTTGTTGAAGAGCAACATATTTTAGTGATAATAAGAGATTTCAGGCATCAGTTTCTATTTGTGATCTGTCCACTAGTACTGACTAGATGAGAATTTGGGTTAAAGTTTGGCATTACTCATTTGTCTCAACAGACTGTATAGGGAATAAAGTGTTATGTGTGAAAGAATAGGAATATATTTTGTTTATCTGAATATAGTGTTAACTTGTTTATTAACTTTAGTTGGAATTTACTATACTGTAAGAGGATGCCATAGTATTAACCAGAAAAAATTAATAAAGTCTGCTTTATTTAGGTAGAAAATAAATCATAACTTCAGCTTGTTGATAGGAATAAGTCATAGAGAAAATAAGTAATATTTTTATTTGAAGTGCAGAGAGGTTCAGTACTACTATTATGGGTAGTGAGAATGTGAATAGTGTGAGTATCTTGATGACTATTGACACTACTGACAGATCTAGTTGAAAATACTTGATTTAAAGAGCTCATAGAAACTTGAGACAGGACTCCAGCAAAGTGTTCTCAGCAAGGCTTCTGATTGGACAGAAAATATTTGTTTTGTTGTCTATGTAATTAGTCACTACAACTTCCTATCTTCTATGATCTTATTCATGAAATCTTTTTAGCTCCTAGTGTTATATAAATGGAGCAAAGTCACAACTTACCTTTATTTTCTCCCAGTAGTGTGTTAAAATGAAAACCTGTTCCCTTGAACTCTACCTGAAATCAGTGACATCAAAGGCATTTGATGTGAGCTAAAAATTGGTCATATCAAAATTAAGCAAATATAGAAATTTAAATATTTCAGAAGTGTTTTAACAGATAACGGAAAATGTGACACTAAAATTTGAAGACACATTGGAATAGAGAAAGATATCTTTCAAAAGTTAAACAAAGTATTAAGAAACAGAAAAGATTGAAAAACTTAGACTTGTTTATTTCCAAGAATAATTTTATATTTAACAACATTAAAAAGTAATACAATTGTATTAAAACTAATGCAATGCAATATTTATCATTTACCAATTTATAAAGAAATAAATATGAAAATAATTTTTTATTTATAAACATTTACTAAGTTAAAATATGTGAACCAACTATAAGGAATTCCTTATTATTTAACATTTTATAAAGTTTGAATCAATTGGCAATTAGTCAATGTTTCACAAAACCATTCCAATGAACAATCTAATAAATAGTGTAAATAAACAGTCAATAGTGTTTATTATTTTTGTTTTAAATTCTCAAGAACAAAGAAAATGTATAAATTCACTTCCATGTTTAGGTTTTATTACAATTCTAATCATTGCTTTTTAAAACATTGCTGAGGAGTAAAGGTAGTTAAAATAATAACAGTGTCAATGGAAGAACCATCTTTTTACACTCCAATTTTTTGTGGGTATGAAAATTCAAATTTGCTAAAATTTCATTAGAAATAAAGAAACGAGTTCTGAGCTGCTATGTAATATCAATTTTTCTATATGGCAGTGAATACTGGATAATTTCCTCACAGATGAAGAGATGTCTTGTGGCAAAAGTGATGTGGATCTACAGAATGATGCTTAGAATACCAGCAATGGAATATGTGATCAATGAGGAACTCATAAAGAAAATGGAAGCAAAAAGGACACTTATATTTAGAACCATTTGAAATTTCTGGAACATATAAGAGGGCTTGGAGAATTTGGCACTCACAGGATATACTGAAGGTAGAGGAAACATCAAGTAACCTACTTAACAAGCTTGTTTAAATGGGTAGCAAAAGAGAGACTGAGAAGGATAAGGTGACAAACATTACTCAGAGCTATGACTGATAGATTGGAAGATGTGGAGAGATATGTTCACCACGTTCTGAAGAGAGACACCACATAAAAGAATAGTGTCTGTCACAGTTCAATCATTAAATGCCTTTGATGCTGGTTCTCAGAATTACAGCAGATAACTGGTGATATTGAATGATAAGCAATGAAATATTATTTTGACATTTATTTTTCAATCAATACAAGCCCCAAGAGTCACTCAAGGTAAACAGTTACTAAATGAGGATGTTTTAAGGGCATATGGATACAGAACAAGGGGTGCGTATTATGAGAATATGCAGGATAGATAACAGTTGACCCTCAATTTGAAGAGGTTAAGATTGTAGTGATGAGGGAAGCATCCTCCCAGGAGTCCATTCCACAATGCAACAGTTCCAGGGAAGCTGTCTGAGTAGCACTTCTTCCTTACCAATCAAATATGAACGGAATGAGAATAAGTTAACCCAGTGTGCATGGCATGGAAGGTTCTAGCTATGAGTCATATCAGATGCAAAAAGAGAACAGATGAAAGTGGTTTTAATATGTGATGGTCTCAGAATAGCAACAGAATCAGACGTTGTAATGGATTTCCCTACTTCTCTCAATGCTTTCTTTAAATGATCTATATTTACATGTATCTTTGTTGGTGACTTGTTATAACAATAAGAAACTGTAGTGGATGTTTACATATACCATGCCCACAAATCACTTAACAGTCATTGGACAGAAAATAAACACTACTTTCTTTAAAGACAATTTACACATAACACTAGCCACATAAAATTTTCTCATGTTTTACCTTACCAATCTTGTTACAGAAAAAAATCAGCAATTGGTCGATTTTTGACCAATCGCATAAATTGACATTTCTTTCAATATTTTTCTCGCTCTTGTCCCTGGAGTCTATGTTATGTGTATATATAGCAAAAATTAAAGAAAGAACATTAGTAGACTATTAAATATCAGAGCCTTAACCACGTACGTGTATTCTCAATCTTCTACTCAAACACACACACACACATAAATTACATACACACAACACTGTGAACAGTTTCAAAAGCCAAGTGAACTATTCAAGACTTTATCATCCTCTTGCACAACATTCTCACTTTCAAACTCATATATCAAATATTCTTGAACTCTAAATAAATTTAAACAAGAAAAGTTCTTACAACACACATTTGTATTCCCACACGATACAAAGGGAACTACTTTTTACATCTTAAACTTTAGTCACTAACACGATTGTATATTTACTTGTTTTCAATACATGTTTTTCTTGTTGACATTCAATGATCTCTTGTCATTCTTTTTTGTGTTTCTTTGCAAATTAAATGTGGTGTGCTAATTTCAAAATGCAACCTTCATCAAAAACCTTCTGATACATTTCTTACCAAACCTCATTAGCGCCCCACAAAACTGTTAACTGGCACTTGTTGTGTTGATGTTTACGTTGTTGCAGATAAAGAAAGAAAATTGAGAAACAATAAAAAACTAACTCCATAGTGTTTTTAACACTCTTCTAAGCACAAAATGGTTTTGTTAACTACTTACCTACTAATTAGAGATTACAGAACAGAGCATTGATCAATTTGATAATTGTAGTGGAACAAATTTTTCTATCTTCCCCCTACTAATGCTTGTTGTAACAATGTACTTACTACCTGTTAACTTATTACACAAAAGTTGAGTAAACTTCAAACATACTGCTTAAATTTCCTTAACATAGTGAAAATAGGTTTTGGAAACTTTTGCATCATCTGAATCAATAAACATCAAAGAAGACTTATGTAAAATTATTAATGCCCAATTTTTGCTTAAAGATATTACATTTAAACCCCATAAATTAAGAGCTTCAACGTAATCAATACATTTGAAAATAAACATTTTTATTGATTCTTACTAGTTTAGTGGTAAAAAATGATGGTACATATTTTTTAAAGTCTTTAATTATTATTTGTTTTTCACAGGCTTTTTAATTTTGGGGGGGAAATTATTGTTGCATGAAGCTGTTTATTTATTTAATACTCCTAGGATATGAATAAGCCATCACTGTCATAACAAAGACACTGCCACTAGGCAACATTCAAAATTACAGATACAAAAAAAAGTACATGTCAAGTTGTGGCCCATCATGCTGCAACATGTGATTTCAAGGAAAAATACGAAGTTTTAAGTAAATTTGTGTCCCTAATTTATTTAACCCTTCACACTTTGCTTGTGTTCACCGATACCAATCATTATGAATATACTTGAAGTATGTAGATTGGTAAAATAATTTTCATGTAAGAAAAGGATTATCTGAAATGACATCACACACATTTCTGTACAGACCACATTACTTGACTTTTGACATAGGATAATAATGCATGTTTTTCATCTCCAGGTTTTATGGGAAGTAGCAAGTTTCAAATTTTGATAGATGTGTCCTTTAATGTCAGAAACACGAACAAGTTCTTGGTCCTCTTTTTTATTGTCATTATTATTATTAATAATCCTAGTCAAACCCGTTTCAAGACTTTTATCATTGATCAAGACTATATACAATACACCAATCTGCTGATAGGCAATGCACTGACTCTCTAAGCCCGAAGTTGAATCGACAGACCCCAAGATCTGTATATCCAACGTTTTTAGATCCTTTATTACGCGTTGGGCGAATTGTCTCAAAAGTCTTGTTTTCTTTCCATATATAGCAACACCCACTTTATATGGCGATAAGCTACTGTGTAGTTTTAAAACACCTGTGCTTTTTGTAGCAGCTGTAACAACAGGTTTTGTCTTAACATTCTTAGGAAGTTTTCTTATCCTTTCCTGATAAGAATCATAGAGAAGCGCCAACAATCCCTTTTCTAATGTAACATTTGATACAACCACAGAAGCCTTTACATCAACAGCATTAGTTTCAGCTGTCATGCAATTTGGAAGTTCTTTTAGTGAGTATGTTGCAGCATCTAAAATGGTCGTTTTTTCAATCGTATTCCAACCCCATGGAAAATGGTACTGGATTCCGGAAAATAGAAATGATTCGTCTCTGTTGTTTTTAGAGTTTTGTGTATTTTTTGTCTGCACTAGATGAAAATTCGATGAAACGTTGGCAAACTCTTGCCACCACTGTAATCGTTGCTGCAATAAAATTTCGAAAGTTCTTCGGGTAGAGTTGGGGGAACAGAAATGTATCAAAGTCAGGTTGGTCTTTTCGCTTGAGTCAAAGAGTAATATTTTTTCGTTGTTGTTCGACTGATAGCTAACTCCAATTTGAGCAATTGTAAACGGAAGTGTTATGTTCGTTTGCCTCAGTGTACAAGCGCACATCTGAAGAGAACGGGAGACGTATTCAGATGAATAGGGACTTCCATTTTGGGACAGGGAGGCAGAATTTAATGACAATGAATTGCTATTATTAGCCAGAATCGGTAATGTATAATTTTCAACAAAGAAACAAGGTTCATAATTTTTGGAAAATTGAATTTCTTCTCGCCAATTGGTAATTAAATTATTACGAAGCGAAGCTCCAGGAGGTCCATATTTGTAAGAAATAAATTCCGTATTATCAGAACACAACCACTTATGTCTAGTTAGAAAGTTTCTCTCGCTAAGTAATTGTATAAATGTCTTCAAAACTTTGTTACTTTTAAAATTCATATTTTGTAAAGTCGCGCCAGCTCGAAGTTTACACGAACATATTTAACTTAACAACTGAAGAGCTCTTTCAATAACTAAATGTAAATAGGCTTTAAAAAAGTGTAATTTTTTAGTTTTTTAAAAAAGGCAAATCAAACAATAAGCTTGAATAATACTGATGCATTCATTAGAACCTACCGAAAAAAATTTAACAAATATTTTTAATTAAAATTTTTAATTTTTCTATTTGATTGCGAAATGAGAGAATATTTTTCAAGAATAGCCAAATTAAAAAAATATTATTATTAATTTAATAATGAATAATTTATATTTTATTGATTAAAATTAAAAAAAAAACAACTTTTCAATCTTCATCTTAAACTGTTAATTAAAAAAGATTTTTTTAAATCTATTACATTTAAAAAAAATAGATTTTTTAATTTTAAATATTTTGGATGTTACACGTAATCTATTGCAATAAGCATAGCTGGGAAATGTCTACTTTTATAGCAGTTTAACTGTGCAATTATAGATATCAACAAACGTGTGAATTTAAAAGTGTAACTATGTAGTGCAGATTATAGATAGAGTTAAAAGTCTCGAGTTAAAAACTTGAGAAGCGTAACAATTGAACTTGAAGTTATCTCCCTTTGTAGAAATCGACAGGTCCGTTGTTAGGACGCCACAACAGTGTGATAAGCGACCAGAAAATAAGTTCTATCCAATTTGTAATTTTTTTTATTTCAGTCTTCATCTTTTTTTGGTTACCCATCGTGAAAACATCCTTGGAAGAATTTATCTTCAATATTTATTCATAATTGGCTTCAGCTCAGTTCGTTTAAAACTTTGCAAGGTACGTTAACATGACATACAACTGTAAACAAATGGTAGTCAACGAATTCCTCACATCTGAACAAAAAAAAGTTTAGTCAAATTGTTTATTATTTCACCTCAGGGAACCAAACTTTTAATATTCAAAATATCTTTTCTGTAGAATGATGTAAAGATAATTTATTTTAAATAATAAAACATCAGAATTAATTAAAACACGCAAAGTATTTTCAAACCAGTAAAAAATAATTGAATTGTCTTGGATCTGGAAGTAATTAAAACTTAAAAACTGTAAAAAGTGTAAAACCTTTTGTGAAAAGGGTAACTTTAGTTACGCTTTTTTAAAAGATGTGAAAATGACAAAATTTTAAATACTCTTTTAAAAATACTGTTAATCTTAAATCTTGAAAATAAAATAAGTAAATAAATCTTATTTTCTTTGAAGGCATACTAATGTAAAATCATGTATTTCAGTGAAAGTGTATATTATTCATTCATCATGAAAGCTTATCAGGATTTCAATAATGTGAAGTTTACATGGTTTTACTTTTAAAACTTACAAGGAATGGTGCGGTGAAAATTTATCAAATAAATATAAAAGGTGAACTGTGGTAAGATTCTTAATCTTAAGAATGTGTGGTGAAAATTTCTTGCTTCATTACATTATGGTTATTTGATCAAATTTTTACAGTGGATTGAACTGAGAAATTTTCATCTCTCTCTCTCTCTCACACACACTAGTAGGCACTTGTTTATCTCTTCTTGAGATAATAATGATAACATCTTGCTTGGACAACATTCAGTCCTTTGGTACACAAGCCTGGGTGATGGTATATAGAGGTTATACACTGTCCAAACCACATGGTCCCGCCTCTCAACTGTACTGACAAAATCCAAAGGAATACAGGGCATGGCTGCAAGAGTGTTTATGCATATTAAGATGGTAATATATATATATATATATATATATATATATATATATATGGTAACCAAAACCCAAAATAAAATGGTAATCAAAATCCATTCCCATGAAATATTTATTCTAACGATTGTGTTATGTAAGTTTGAGTAGTTTTGATTATCATTTTATTATTATTATAATATATTATATTTGAGCTCTGTGGACTTTGGTATTGAGCCCTCAGTTTATTTTATATTTTAAGCTTTAACTTATATTTTATTATTTGTGCAGTGTGAGTATATATATATATATATATATATATATATATATATATATGAAAATATTTTTGAAGGTACAAAATCTAATTACAGAAATAAAAGTGTGTAGCTTAATATTACAAGACATGTTAAAAGTGAAGTAACCGGTTTCGCTCCCACTCTTCAGGACTTTATGGGAGATTTAACTTAAATTAAAACAACAAAAAATGTGTAATGAGAAGGAGAAGGGAAAAAACAAAAAAATCGAACACAAAGAGCTAGAGACAAATAACGGCGAGCCCCAACAAACATTCATGCTGTTTACACAGGGAAGGCTTGCGGGACTCAATATAAAGTGCCTCCAACATCTTGAGATGAAATAACAAGTGGAACCAGGACAGGACAGTGAACCAATCAGCACTAAAATTAGCAGCACACCTTCTGTTATTTAAGAGGTGCTCACATATGGTGGAACCATAGGTATTTGGGACACGTCCATTCAAAGATGAGGTGTGATTCCTGATCTTGGTGAGAATATGCTGTTTAATTCTTGTGTTCAGGTGTTGAGTAGTTCTCCCTATGTAGTCAGCACTGCAACTACAATTATATTTGTAAACGATAGAATCAATTTGATGGGGAGGGAGAGCATCCTTGCACCCAGAACGAAACATAGGCCGGGTTTGGAAAACTATACGGACCTCAGCCGAGAAAAAACGACGACGAACATTAGCTGAAATTGGCCTAATTATGCTTTCACACTTGGATCCAATCCAGGGCAATCTAAGATAAACAGGGCACTTTTTAACTGTACAAAGTTTGACCTTTCTGAACTCCACAATCTTGTTCCGGATGACTGAATGAACAGTATCGGGGGGGGGGGGGGGAATACCCTAAACCACATAAGGTTTCCTTCACAAAATTGATTTCATCTTCCAAGATATATATATATATATATATATATATATATATATATATATATATATATATATATGCACACACACACTATCGAAGGTTATCAGATTAACCTACTTTTGAAATTCCAACACAAAAACTACCAAATTTTGAATTTCACTATTTGCAACTTTTGTGGTTACTTTAAAATAATCTGAGCTGAATATGGAGAAGAAGATCAATTTAAAATTTATTAGCACTAAGCTTTCAAATGTAGCCTAATTTACTATTTGGAACCCAATCAGGCAAAGGCAACCATGTGGACACTCACACACATTTTTGCTTATTAGTGGTCTATCTTTCACTATATATATATATATATATATATATATATATATATATATGTATATTAGAATTTTCACATTTTTCCTTTTTTTTATAAAGATCTAATTTACTGTTAAATTAGTTTATCATGTAAAAAGATTATTACAAATAAAATTTACATTTAAACATGTCTATATATATATATATATATATATATACATCAGTTCAATGCTAAAAATTTATGCATTTTTGTTCTTGTTTCAATTTTAGAACTCTTTCAAAATCAGAAGAAATATTTCATATACTCTGGCAATAATTTTTATGGCTGAACAAATTTTTAGTAATTTTGTGGGTTACCCCATTAGGCGGTGCTATTTAAGTCTATAAAATGACAATCATTTCCTTCTTCTCTCTTCCACTTGCTCCAAGATGTACCAGGTCATTGATGAGAAAATCTCTGCTGGGGAACATTTGTTTTCTCCAGTCTACTGACAACTGAACGCTCTCTCTCTCTCTCTCTCTCTCTCTCTCACACACACACACACACATTCTTAATCGCTAAGTTTTAATGTCTTTTCCTTTCAGCTGTATACATATTAATGTCATTTCTTTTTGTTAATACTTGCATTAATTGTTTGTTTAAATTGCATATTTTTTGTATTTTATATTTACCCAGACTCACATGAGTCTGCCAAATATTGTTTGCAGAACAATTGTTCCAGAAGCCATTAAATATTTACTGAAAAATGTCTACACCATGCAATGATTTGAATAAAAAAAATCTGTGGATTAAAATGGAAAGCCTAATCTAAATTAGCAAATCTAAAATTATAACTGAATTGCACAAATAAAAAGTCTTTATAAAAGGGAAATCCTTTTGGATTTTCAGCATTTATGTCTTTATTAATTCAATAAAATGAGGCCTCTCTATGTTCTGTCAAGCATTTTAAAGTTTGATTGACTAGGATTTACATTTCTTATTCTTATTTCAAATGTATGTTTTCTGTTTCCAGAATTTAAACCATGGCTCCATTGGAATGGGATAAAATCATGAAAGCTGACCTGGAAAATCTAGAAAATGATGGGGATACGTTTTTTGAGATGCTTAAAGATGTAAGATACCATTTGTACTAATTGCTTCTGATATACCTTATGCATTAATTAATTATTAAAATTTATGTCAGTGCATTTTGTATCTATTTTGTTAAATATATCTTATTTTCTTCAAACCATTGTGTTTCAACTACTTTGTTGATTGATAGTTTTATTTGCTATATGAAAGAGTACTTAATAAACCAAATACTTCTAACACTTAACAAAAATATAATTTGGTTTTGTATTCATATGAAACACTTCAGAGATTTGATCAAGCCTATTTTATATAGTTGTATCCTATATTTACTCAAGATACAACACTGCTGATAGATCAGGAAGTTGTCAAACAGACTACCAGCTTTTAATGGGAGCATCCAATATTTTAAAATGTGATTATTAAATAATGAATCAAATACTAACTTATACACATGCACAAATAGTAATGTTATCATGAAGATATATTCAAGTAGCAGAAGACTGATGGAAATCATTCCTTATTGTGCCAATTAGAGATTGGTACATCATAAAAAATTAAGTCTGTGAAGAAGAACACTTCAAAATGTAAATTTACTCACAACACATTTTAATATAGATCTGCTATTGCTTCACCACTATATTTTTCTAATAAAAATTTTTTGCACAATAATATCAATTCTATAATATAACATCATACTTATTAAAAAAAAATACAATATTAAAATCTTGGCATTTGGGTAAAAAAAAAAAATAAATTTAATAACTTTGACTTCTGATTAGATTTTAAAACATGGTCTGATTCCAGAATGTAAGGATTTAGATTTTAAGTGAAAAAATCCAGTTGCATTAATTTTACCATTGGTGACTGACAATATAAACTTGATTGATTTTTGCATGTGATTTTCATTTTATACTCAGTTTGATCCGGAGAAGGAATCTGATCCTAGTCATTTAAAACAACTCTTCAGAGTTTGTCAAAGTGTTATGAACATAAAGAATGAGCAGTTGGCAGAAGTTATTGCTGATATGGAAAATGAGGCCAGAAAAGATGCCAAAAGAGGTAACCATTTGTTGTATGAAATTAATGGATTATACTTGAATTATTTAGATCTATTATGATGTATTTAAAATAACATCATTAGTAATAAGATTATAAATTGGTGATAAAGAAATAATTTTGTTCTATTCTGAAAGTGAAATAATTTCTCCATTATCTTTCTTTAGACTCTGATGAATTTTTTCAATCTTAGAGATGTGTAAGGATTTATTCTTGTTCATGTCAGATCTCTTCTTCATGTCAAATTTCAAAGAGATTTGAACTTTTAATGACTTGTTTTTGTTTTACTGTTTGTAAAATTTTCTAAATATCTTTGTTCATTGTGCTCATTATGTGTCATTAAACTAATTATTTTAGTCTAATCAGCTTTCTGCTTATATATTTTTAGGGATGACTGTATTTTACCTTAATAAATATAGCTTAAATAGGAGTTAAAATATTAGCATTAAGTCATGTTACTATTGTTTAATCAGGCAGGTGAAGGTGATCTTGCTACAGATGATTTATTGGTTTTGTATAAAACTTAACATTATCTGTCTATATTTCTGAGATGAGGTATTATGTACACTATTTACATTGTTTGGGCTATTGTCCTTATGTTTGTTGCCATATTTATCACAACGTTTCAGCCATTGTATGCTCCGGCCTTCTTCAGGTGGTTGGAATGTCGAATTGAACCCTTTATTTCGCTCGCTGGGGTAGACTGTTCTAGTTCCATGTGCCATGTCTAATGGATGCCAGTTATCTCCTGTTAAATCACCTCTCCAAGTTCTCCACTGCCTTAACCAGGTATTGAACTCACAACTCTTTGGGTCCTATCAGTGGATCTAATTAATACCTTTATCTACTGTTCCATGTATCCTTAAGGACATCTGTGTATGAATTTCTGGAACTTATAAACTTAATGTCTTCAGCAACCATTTTTACCATTCAAATCACTTGAAGAAGGCTAAAGCATAAAACGGCCGAAACGTTGTGATAAATATAGCAACAAAGATGAGGACAATAGTCCGAATAATGTAAAAACTTAACATATTCATAATCACAAGTTTGAACATTGAAAAATCTTTTTTGCCTCCAAATTTACAAATCAACCATCTGCCCTTGCATGGAGTATTGCTGCCATATATGGTCTGGAGCCCCTTCTGTTTGCCTCAAGGTTCTTGATAAGATCCAGAGATTGGTATGCAATGTAATTGGTCCTGATCTGGCTTCTCATCTGCAATCGCTCTCTCACAGACGCACCGTCACCTCTCTCTGTCTCTTTTATAAATACTTCCATGGTAATTGCTCTGATGAGCTGCTATCGCTGGTTCCCAGGCTCCATGAATTCAAGCGTCCTATGAGGCTAGCATCCCATTCCCACCCTTTCACTGTTGAAACTGTTAAATGTAGACATCTCTTCTACTCCAATAGCTTCATATCTTGCAGCTCATGCCTATGGAACTCCCTTCCTCATTCCTGTTTCCCTGACAACTATAATCTCCAACTATTCAAGTGTAACGTCAATCGACATCTCCAGTTGCCTTGATCTATCCTTTATTCTTCTCCACATCCTTTCCTCTAACACACCTATCTGCTCTTGCTCCAAATCCCCTGTAACCCCTAAGCGTGCTAGTGGCTTCCAGCCTTGCCCGGGGTGAAAAGCTTAAAAAAAAAAAAAAATTGAAATGGTTTGCTTTTTCTTTTAGAAAGTCTTGTTTAGTTAGCCTCAGTTATCAAATTTAAAATCTACTGTTGGTCACAAGTTAATAAAATCAATTTGAGGAAGATGGAAAATTGAATCATCATATACTTACCTTTACTTTTAGTAGAAATTCTGAGAAAGAGCCACACCTATTCATTTAATAAAAGAGGAGTACATGCCTATAGACATATCTATTGTGGATTTGATGGTTTAATTAGAATCAGTTCTAAGTTATTTTTAGAAAAAAAAAAAATAATAACTGCTACCTAAATATTTTCTTTTTCAGTTGAAAAACTGCAAACAAAAGTCAAGGAATTAGAAATGGACTTAAGACATGCCAAAGTAAGATTTATTCTCTTTTTTTCATTGTCCTGATTGAAGATGATTGTGATTTACACATAACTAAAGAAATCAAATAGATTATTTTATCATGTTTTATTGCTCAGATTTGATCAATCAGATGTGAATGTTCAATAGTAGCTTGAATTATTTCTGATTGGATAATCAGTAAAAAAATTATCAGCCTAAAACCTCATCAATAGGATTCAATCCAACAATCATTTCATAAAAACAAGATTTGTCAAGAAATGATCTAATTTAATATTAATCAAAAACTCACCTAACTTAGGCAATGAAACTTTAGTGTTTATGAAAGTGCTCTCTTTGTGATCTCACGTACTGATCTCCTTAACTTTTCAAAATATTTATGCAATATCCTTTTATTTAGATTACATTAATTGCCTTGTGCTGAAATATTAAAAATGGCTGGATATTTTTCGGACTGAGATTAAATGCCATTTGTGGATATTGAAGTTAATAATTAAAATGTAATATATGGCATTTAAATTTTATATCAACATTGGTTTATGCATTCTGGTTTCATGATTACAGTTTGTAAAAAGTTGGCATGAGATGTGTGCATATTTTTAATCCATTACTGTATAAAGTCATTATCTGAAGTAAATTCATTTAGAGTAAGAATGGTTTTGTTCATCATTCATTTCAAGCAATAATAGTTATTACCTTCATGAATGTTTTTGTGTGATTTTTAATACATAGACACACTATTAAAGATTAAAAAATGGAAATAAGAACTTGGTTCCATAAAAACTTCTACAACAGGCTACTTTTGATTGTTGATACAAGTCTGAGGAACAACAAAAGTTTAATGACTTTCACAGGAGGATAGAAAAGTGTTTCAGAAGAAAACAAGCAAGCAATGATTCAAGTCTCCAGTATGAAATGAGCCAATAAAGACAATATGAACAAATATATTAATATTTTTCTGTATGCATGCATATGGAAAATGAAGGTTTAAAATTCATTGCACCTCCCCATTACATACATGTCGCTATATTACTGAGAACTTTGCCATTTAAAACCCACGCAGTCGGTTACTTTTTATGTTATTCATTTGCAGGTGTAATGGACAAAGGTTTCTAAATAATTTCCTGAAGGTTTTCTTTAGTATTTAAACTGTAACTCTTCATGTGTGTCAAGCTTGTCTTTAAGGTTTCAACATTCATTTTGATTAAAAATAATTTGCATTTACAAACTTTTGCATTTTATGTTGTTTTATTTTCAAACTGTATTTGATAATCTTTAAAAAATTGTGTTGTTTAATTCCCTTTTTAGAAATTTTCCAATGAAAAAGAAAGTCCATCAAGCACAAAATATTTGCGAGAAACAGTTTTGGAACTGGAAGATCAAATCCACCAATTAAATAAACATAAAGATGATCTTCAGAGAGATTTGAATGAAGAGAAAAGAGCCAATGAAAAAGTGAGCTATTATTCATTTTCAAATGGAACTTTTCCAAACAATCTAGAAGTTTTTTTAATTGAAGGTATATTTTAAAGACGAGTTAGAAATTCACCAAAATGCAATTACTTTATTTCTAACCTATAATGGGAGTTTCATATAATCAGTTTCTCATGCAATAATTTGATAAATCTAACAAATGTTTAACATGTTAAGATTAAACATTTGTTTGTCATTGTCTTTTGTAAATGTTTAAAGTAATTATTAAAATAAACTGCTTCGATGGGGTTGAGTGATAAGAAAATTTTTTTTGGAACCAACTGTAATGATGACTCTATCCATCCTAACTACTAATCATCCATGGCAGTTTAGAATAAATTTGGAGTACACTCACATACGAGTTTTGCATGGCAATGGCAGCATATACAGTGGATTAAATGAAAGCTGTTGTCCTCCACCATGAGAATGTAAGGCTGCATACAGCAAGAATAACACAGGAAAACATTTTGGAATTCAGTTGGTCTGTTCTACCCCACCAACCTATTCAGCTGATATTGCATTAACTAATTTTTACCTTTTTCGATTGCTGCAAAATGCTTTGGTGAGAAAACTTTCTCTAATACAAACCAAGGAGTTCATCCTTTTTTGTGTCTAACCCTGTGGAATTTTACTCAAAAGGTATGAAAGAGCTGCTTGATAAGTGGCAACAAGTCATTACAAATACTGGTGAATATATAATTGAAGAAAATGTAATTAGACTTTATTTTTTGAGGAATAAAGTTGACAAACAAAATATGAACTTATTTATGACTCATCTTGATATATTTTGCTATGATTTTTTATTTAAGAAATTCTTAGAAATACATATATCATTGTATGAAGTACATATTGTGACATAAGATTATTTTTCTTTGGAAATAAAACATAATTATTTTCCTTGAAATTAAAATTTATGAGGATAAAACTTATTGGAATACTTGTAAATTACATTGGTAAGCCTCTTTATGAACAAAGCATATGATAAGAAGGATGAGAAATAACAAAAGAAATAAGTTTTTTTTATATATATGTATTGTATGGCTGATTCACAATATCCACATTGATCATGTCAGTAGATATAAATCTTATTCAAATTTAAGAAACATAATCTTCAAATAATGACTGTTTTTAATAAGAACTATAACATAGTTCTGTTTTGATTCAAAAAGCTTTAGACTTTTTTGTTTTCTTCATATTGTATTTTTCTTAGATAATTACAATGCATTTTTAATGTTTAAATTTTTTATCTTTTGAGACTTGTTAATTCTAATACCAAAAGAATTATATGGAAAACTGTTTTCCTCTTTCAGTACAATGACCAAGTGAAGAACTTAGAGAAATACAACAATGAACTAAGGGATGAGGTTTGTATTTAAGTTACCATCAAGTTTGATGAGAAATATTTTGTATGATTTTATTTTTGGCTAATTACCAAAGAAACAAGTGCAATAATTCACAAATAACAGCATTCGATATATAAATCAATCATGGCGAGTAGAAAATGTTGCCATAATCCTAGCCTATAAAAGTTTTGAAATAAGTTAATATTGGGAATTAATTTTTATGTAATTCTTTCATGTGCAATTTCTGATTACAACATTTTGTGATGGGTAACTGATCTTCACCAAGTATCAAACACTTTTAATTATGACACACCTTGACTTTTTTCTGATAGTTCATAACTTCTTTATTAATGTTGATAATGAAACTTGAGTTATTCATTTAAAGTGAATAGAGTTAACTGCTAATTATTTATGGTTTTTACATGTCTCATTTATCAGAAAATTTTATGCTGTGTTCATGTGCTGAGTAGATCACTTATGGAAGGCAGTAAATGATAAAGATGCCTATCTCTTATTTCCATTAGATTCTGCATTGTGTACATAATTAACTTGCCTAACATTCTAATTGTGAGCTAATCATCATCTACCATTAATTTTTCTTATCAGAATATTGTGGATATATCCATCCACACTATTGCCAGTTATGACCAGGAATTGAGTTATGATAAACGTCAATAAGCATGAAATGTTTTCATCATGCTGGGAAGGAAGATATATGAAATAAAAGTAAATTTATCTGATTATTCCATCATTGATTGATCGCAAAATCAATATTATTAATTTCTTCAAGTAAATATTTCAAAATTACTATTTTTAATATATATACCTCTTTTGCTATTTTAATTTTTGGAGTACCTTAATTTATATTTCTGATGCTATCAAACATGAGTCCAAGAAGATCATAGATTATGGATAGAATTTTTTTCTAACATGTATGATATTTAATGGCAATGAAGACAGTTAAATTGCATCTTAAGTAAAATTGAATGTACTACAAAAAAATCAAATTTCTATGAAGGCCATAGCAATCATTTTATGTTTTACATCAATATATGTTTTTTTGCAGGTTAATCAAATGAGGCAAGATAACAGCTATTATAAAAAGCAATTGCAGATACACAGAGACAATCTAATGAGTCAGAATCAAGAAGAAGACCCAGAATATAAGCTTAAACTGATTGCTAAGAACCAAGAACTGTCAGAAGCTATGGAAGAGCTGCAGGTAACATTAAACTGAGGCTCTTAGATCATCACCAACACTATTGTTAGTCTTCTTATGGGTGGTTGTTTCTTGTTTTTAAAAAAGATATCTGGGGTTGGTAATGGCATACTTTGTCTTTACTATTTTTTCTTCTTCATCTTAAATTCTTCAACTTCATCACCAATTTATTTTAAAGTTATTTCTTTTGTATTACCATTGTTGTATGTTGTTAGCATAAGTACCAATAAGCAACATTTTCATTGGTTTTTACTGGGTAGGGCACTATATAAAATGACAATGCACAACATTTACTACTACAACATTTTGGGGTCCTAGTTTATTTTAAGACAACCAAATATGGTTGTTTAGTACTGTGTAGCTGGAGATAATTTTTTAATCCATTATGAGCTTTTCAACTGTCTATTATTAGCATTGAATCAGAGCTTGTATTTTCTCTCTTATTTAACTTGTAGTTCTGATATTACCATTTTAAAGAATTTTTTTTTTTTTTACTGACATTTATCTTGATTTCTTTTCATCTAAAAAAGCTTATACTTTGCTTTCAGTTATTCTTCCTGATACAAACTTTGAAAATATTCGTGTGTTTGACAGTTATCGCCCTTGCATAAGAGATTTATTTATATTAGAAAGACCCGTGAAAATTTCACGGTTTTCCTGTTTAAGTTTTCTGATGAATCTTAATTCTTAACTCTTAAGTTAATTGACCGAATAAGCTCATGGCAAGTTCTATGACAATAAAATATCTGCAAAAATTCCCCTATCGCAGCGTTAAATATTTAAGCTTAACAACTTTAACAAAATATTGCAATAACGGTCATAAATATGAATGATGTTCATTATTTTAAGAGTACAAATAAAAGATCTGAAATTGACAACTTTTTCCATTTCACAGAAGCAGCTGTTAAACACTTCTAACTTTCTTTCTTTCAGTTTTTCACTGAAATGAAGTAGTACCTCTCTTTCCACAGTCAAAATAGAATAGTTCATTATTTACGAGGCATTGGCAGGAGATGTTAAACACTTCTTCCCTTATTTATTTCTTTCTTGCTAGCCAAATCCCTGTCTTATGAACATTTCTCTTAATAATAATTTTAAAATAATACAGCAAACAATATTATTTTAATTAATTTATATAACTGGATTTTTGATGATTACCTTCCTCGGTTTTTGTTGTTTGGTACTGTATGCCTCAAAAATGGTGCTTTTATCAGGGTCGCCATTGTTCTCGGTCTTTTGGCTGTGTTGATTTTTTAGTTTATTATTTGGTTTATCTTCCTTCCCTCTCATTTTTCATCTTTAGAATTGTATATATAGTTTATTATCATTAAATTTTTATGGCATGGGGCGCGTTTCGTAGATTCTCCTTGAGTAGATGCGGTATTGTGGTGTATGGAGGATTGAGTGGGGACGGACGAGTTTTTGTGGTGAATGGAAAAAATTGTAATGAGTGAATGGGTCATGAATCGGATTAGCTAGGTATAGGATAGTTAGTTAAGACCAACCTCAATCCATCCCCTTTTTTCGGCCTTGTGCCACAATTATGTAATTCTGCATAATAAATATCGGTCTTTTGGCTGAGATCAAAGTGTAGTATCTGTTCTTATCAGCTTAAT
This sequence comes from Acanthosepion esculentum, assembly GCA_964036315.1. Lineage (NCBI taxonomy): Eukaryota > Metazoa > Mollusca > Cephalopoda > Sepiida > Sepiidae > Acanthosepion > Acanthosepion esculentum. The sequence goes on along the minus strand of OZ038506.1, from coordinate 22,401,424 downwards.
CTGATTCTCTCTCCCCACTACTATCTTCCTTCTTTCTTTCATTTTCTCACTGAAACCAAGTAGTATCTTTTCCCCTCTTTTCATGCAATCAAAACACAGAATAGTCCTTTCTTTATGAGATACTGACAAGATGTAGCAGTCATGTTAACTAATGAAGGGAGGGACAAGCACAATTATAATAGTATAGTTGTACATATATTTAAAGACTCGCATATGAGAACTTAATAATAGTCAAGACTTAACAAAATAAGTCATTGCTTCCAAAATATGATATATTTTTGTTATTAGTCATATAGAAATGTAAATATTTAATTGCATTTTGTGACATAATAAGCACATACTTGCAAATCAGATACATGGAAAATGTATACAAAAACTACAAATTCTAACTTGACATATTTAAAATGTTGAGTTTTAATAAAGATATCCAGAAAGCATTGATTGCTTGAATTTTTATGTTTTCAATACTTTACTCTATTGGAATATGGTGTTAAATATTACTTTTTATTTATTCTTTGGTGACTGTGATCTGTTTTTCTTTAATTTTTACTAAAATAGAATTTTGTTTCTGATATTAATATAAATGTACATTTGTTGTTTTCTACTTTTTTTATTTTGTTGTTGTGAGAAAGCTTTACTTTCTTTCTAACAAATTGTTTCTTTGTTTCAGAACTTGACAGATAATAATGAAGAACTGAAGAAAAATTGTGACATTTTGACAAGCAAATTATCGGAAGTAACAAAAAATATGGAACAACTGACAGATGATTATTTAAAACTTAAAGTAAGTTTTCTTTCTCTACAACTGTAATAAGATAGTCTACATTAATTCTTTTTGTGTCTATTTCTAACATTGAAATTTTCACTTTATTGTCAGGAAATAAGTATTATTAGTTCAGAAAATAACATATAATTGTTATAAATCACAAGTTTGAATATAACCGTATGAATAAAAAATTTTATTATCCAGATAACTGTTTTTAAAATTCACATTTTTCTACCTATAACTTTCTATCAATATTTTCTTACTGAATATTTCTACTTTTAGTGAAATAAAATTTCTTTTTATGCAAACACACATACACACACTTTTTCTAAAACTATATGCCTAAGCCCTCAGTAATACCAATGAATGATAAATTAAAAGAAATTTTCTATTAGATTATTAGTCAAAGTGAAGGCCTGAAGATTACACTTTCATTTTGATGTTTTTTTTCAGTATATACAATTACTTCAGAAAGATATGTAAGATATTTTAAATTATAAAAATATTTGTCATTAATATATTCAGTGCTGTTCCTTCCAGTTTTGTATATATTTAGACTTTAAAATTTGTATTTTAATCACAAATATTTGTTAATTTTGACAGAAAATTACTCAGGAGGAAGACACAGTTAATGACCGACTAAGAGCAGAAAATCAGTACATGAAGACACAGGCAAGTAAAATTTATAGAAAACAGCATTTGTTTGAAATCATTTCCAATTTTAGGTGACTATCCATATTAAATAGAATTTGAAATTATGTGTTATTATTTTATACAGTTATTATTTTATATAATGATTATTAATTGTACAAACTTAATATTTGTGACATGTATCAAGGAAATCTCATCTGCTTGACCAACTGTGGAACATAGACTTACTTCATAACCAGAATCATTTTGCTTCTCACTGTCACATATCTTTTTTATTTGCACAGGTCAATAGACATAATACACACTGTTCAATAAATAAAAACGAAGCATCTGTTTCAAATATGGAGTATCCACTACTTCTCTATGTTCTTGTTTCTCTTTATGTTTATTATTTTAAAAAGCAATGATTAGAATTGTAATAAAATCTAGACATGTGATGAAAGTGAATTTATAAACTTTTTTGTTCTTTGGAATTTAAAAGAAAAATATTAAACACTATTATCTTGTTTATTTGCAAGAATAATTTTATATTTACAACATTCTAAAAACTAATACAATTGTATTAAAACTAATGCAATGCAATATTTATCATTTACCAATTTATAACAAAGTAAATATGAAAACAATTTTTATTCATAAATTTATAAACATTTACTAAATTATTAAAAAATGTGAACCAACTATAGAGAAATCCTTATTATTTACAATTTTATAAAGTTCAAATCGATTGGCATTTAGCTGATGTTTGCCAACCATTCCAATAAGCAATCTAATAAATAGTGTTTATTATTTTCATTGTAAATTCTCAAAAACAAAGAAAATGTATAAATTCACTTTCATGTTTAGGTTTTATTATAATTCTAATCATTGCTTTTTAAAACAATAAATATTGCCAGGGAGTGAAGGTAGTTAAAATAATAGTGGTGTCAAGGGAAAAATGTCCTTTTGATACTTTAATTGTTTGCAGGCACAAAGGTTCAAGATTGCCATGAAGCTATTTAAGAGCATGACTCAAGTTTTTATGTTAACGCTTTGGTTTTATAGCATCTTACAGTATTAGACAAAATTACCCCTAATGCAGCCTATTTTATGTTCAATTTTCTTATCTCCTATACCAAATTTGTTATTACTAATATATACACCAAAGTATTTGAAGTGTTTTGTATCTACTAATTTGACATTCTGAATTTTTATGATGGATTCAAGTATGTTACATCATTGCTTTCATTCCAATTTCACATTATAGTTTCTATTTTGAAAAGGTGTACTCTGAGTCCTATTTCTTAGAACGTTTGGTAGTAGATGTTAATTTTTTTGTTCAAGATCTTTCTTATCTCAACTATGAATACGTATATCATCAGCAGACCCCCACATCTTCCCCTAATCATCAGTCCATAAGCCTATGGAGTGAAAAAATAACAGTTTTCTATTAGTAAATTCATTTGGGTTATGGTATAGAATGCCAGATCAGTGCTCATCTCTTCATATCTAGATCAGTGCTCATCTCTTCATATCTAGATCAGTGCTCATCTCTTCATATCTATATACAAATATACAGTATACACAGGACATAAAAATTTGTTAAATATTGAAACTTTATTGGTGAATATTGATTTTTCAAATGAACATTTAATTATTTAATAATAAAATAAACTTTTTAATTGAAATTACTGAAGTAAATTCCTCTTAGGACATTTTTTCATGGTCTACTTTCTGTAACAAATTCATAAACTCATCAGATTTGCCTCCCCTGTCAATGAACAAGCAGTAACTCATAGCAAAAGGATATATATTAAAATGCCATATCCCTTCCAGACATAAGTGATCATGGTTTTTCAGATTTCTTTATTATATATGAATTTTCATGCCTTTTGTGAAAGATAGTAGAGTGGTTTCCCATTGCCTTCTTTAGGGTTTGGTATTCAGAGTTTTCCTTCTCTTGGACTGGTTACCACCCAAGTTCAGTCTACAATGCTATTTAACTTATAACTTGGGGAAAATAATTAAACTATAATGATGCTAAAATCCCTAATGAAATCTGAAAAAATAACCTCTGGCTTAGAAGTTCAGCACACTGTCTACTGCACTATGAATCTAAAACAAATTGCAATAGATATTTGATGAATCTGTTCAACTTTACCACAAGGTCTTAATCATCAAAAAATTATTTGAGAATAAATTCACTACCAATGGGACTAGTAGGTTAATCATTAATTAGTATTTTTATCTCATTATGGGAAAATTGATAAAAGTAGTACTTTTTCCACAATAGGCTAAGAGGTTGTGGTTTTAATTTAAAGTTTTTTTTCATCTATTTAATATTTCTCTTTATACATCTTATTTGAATGACATTTTATTTTTTTATGAAAGTTATATTATAAATATATTTAAAAATGACTTTTTTAATATTCTGATTACATCTTGAATGCAACTTTAATATTCTAATTATCTCTTGAATGCAACTTTTTTCTCAGACATTCTTTGCAACTATTATTAAATTGTGTTTTTCTTTGTTCTTTGTACACAGATTTCTGATTTGAATGAAAGGTTTCAGTCAAAATCCGACTCAGATGATGCCATTATGATAGCAGTCAGCCACAAAGTGGAAGAATGGAAAGTAATGTCTTATATCAATTTAAGGAATTACACAATTTAAATTTTACAATGACTTTTTTAAAATTTGAAAAATTCTAAAACATATTAACTTATTTAAGGATAAATTCTTGTTAATTTTCACATAAAATATTTTAACAAATTTGATTCCAGCGGTCAATATTAAATGTGTGAAAAAATGAAGTTGAAATGAATCAACTGAAAGAAAGAAATATTTGCCTTCAGAGTTAGAGCAGATGTAATATTTTAGCCATGATTATATCCATTTTGTAGTTAGCAAACTATGATATATCCTAAAATACCTGAGACACAATTTATTAACAGCCAAGGCAGCTGACAGATCAATAAGTTGCTTTAAGCATCCACTTGATTAAGACAATTTGATTCTTTTGATTAGTTATGTTTCTATTTATAAATTTTATTTCAATGGATTTAACTGAAAAAGATTTATGTTAATTTAAAATATTTTCTCAATTTAAAAAGTGTCTCATTGGAAATAATATTGTTTATGTTCTTTTCAAGATTTTAATTAATTCTATTTCTGAAGAAAATTTAAATAGTTGATTGAATCACATGTAAAGTGTTTTTATTTTGTTCAAATCGTAAACATCATTCTTGAAGGTTTTTCCTTGCATTGAGCATTTCTTTCATTTCAGACTGCCTTAGCTGAGAAAGACGAGGAAATCCTCACTTATCAAAAAGAGATCATCAAACTCAGAAGGCAGTTAGAAGCTCTCAATATGGATGCTGATCGGGCATCAGTTGCTGCTCTTACAAAGGTTTCTGCTGGTTTGCAATTTATATGGTCAACAAATTGTCAGAAATTTGAACTATTTGCATGTTCAGATTAACCTTTTTTCAACACAACTTTCTATTTACATGTTATCACCTTCTATTCCTTATTCTTGTCATTATGATTATGTCAATGTGGAATGATGAGATTTGGCCCTGACATTGAATATTATCATTTCAATTAATAAAGTCTGTATGTGATTCAGAAGCAGTAATATGACTGAAGAGTGAACCTACTACAAATAATTATTAATATTGTTTTTATAATCAAATTGTAATAAAAACAAGTAATGAAACAGTTAATCATAATATCAATTGTAATAAGCAAGTTTGATTAAATACTAATGTGAGAATATACTTTGTTCTTCATAAGTCAATGAGCTTCTGCCTTTGCAGTTGAGAACTGGGTTGGGAAAAGAGAATTACAGTTTGAACAAGAGATGAAGATTTTTATTTAAATATCAAATCATGACAATAATCATAACTTACCTATTCATTTATGGCAAAGCTGTTTTTAAGGAATAACATTTTCTAAATTAGCCATAAAAATAAACACCAGTCAAGGGTAAATTTTTGTGCATCTTGTCAGATTTTAATTCAATATTTTCACAATAAATTGGTATTAACCAACCAATGTTGTTAATTTTTTTACTGTATATAAATTAATATGAAAAATATATAAGTTTCACCTTATAAAATCTATCCTTATTAAAAATATTTATAATAACTTGTTTTGTGGGTATTGTGTTTTATTATACAAACCAACTACATAAAACAAATTATTGATAAATAAATCCAAAAGAAAGAGACCAAAAACCATATACAGGGTGTGGCATTAATACCTCCCACATAATGATAAGACATTAGCTAGATGAAGGCAGTTTGCCACTAATGTCTTACCATTATGTGGGAGATATTTCTGGGAGGTATTTCTGTCACACCCTGTATGTCATTAATGCAATATCCTATATACCTGTATAAATTATTTATTATTTTGCATGTTAATATAGGTTCCTTGACATTCTATAACCTTCATCAATCTGTCATCATTCATTTTAACTCCTACTCTTTCAAATATAACATGACTTGCAGCAGTTTTTATTGCTTCTCAGAGAGCTTGAATATTGTTTTCTATTCTCATCTACATTTCTTTTAATGATAGACCTCAAATTTTCTATTGAATTGAAATCTGGAGAGACTGGGAGACATTACATTAATTTGGCGTCTTTGAAATGTTTATATTTATAAGAGTGGTAAGGTTGACAATAGTTAATTTTGCAGAATGTGAAGGAAGATTATCTTGCATGAATATAATCTTTAGCTGAAACCTTCTTGGTTATGACATACTACTCAAAAAAAGACATCTTGTTCAAGCACAATTCTCTGCATTTATTGCTTGTAGTGATGAGTGGGTGTTCTTTCAAGGAGGCCCCTTGACTTGAATGCTCATTGGGATTTAAGCTCACCCCAGACTCATATGATCTATTGTTAAGACACTGGAAAAATTATTGTTTCCTTGTACCGCTCTAGTAAGCACCTGACTCCTCCTGAAATGTCCTATTTCTACAATAACCAGATTGGACTGAAAATGGTGTACTACAGCCATATCTCAGCTGGAGATGCCCAGTTTTTACTTCCCAGTTTGGATAGACTTCAAAAGCATCTATGTGGTCTTGTAGGTGATTAATTATTTTCTACCCTATAACCCATTTCCCACAGATGAAATGTTGCTTGCCTCTTGCTACTCTCTCACTATTTTCAAGGGAAATTTTCTGATGATCTACATTCCTTAATTCCACCAGTTTTAACCATCATTGCTAAGATCCACCATGTTACATACCAGCCTCTTTTCGTCCATATTCCATTAGTAAGATGGAAATTCCACTGAAACAACTTCTTCCCACAAACTGCTACTTTGTGTAATTGACTCCCAAGAGGATACTTTCCTGACCACTATAATCTTAGCATCTTCAAATCTAGGGTTAAGCATTATCTTCCCCACATATCCTTATTAACTGTGCTTCTTACTCTTATTGTTCATACAACAACTTTTTTCAGCAACCCTTATCTTGAGTAACTCTTGGGCCTTGTATATGGTGAACATTACTCCTTTTCCCATCATGTTGTTTTCTATGTCATGTTGATTGACTGTTTTCATGAAGGCCCCAACCTCTTGCCCATCTGTCAGATCCATTCAATATAGCTCTACATTCATTACTAAAAATTACTCTTGGAAAATCAGTTTTCATGTACTTCTTCACTCAACTTTCACATTTATCTTTTCCTGTTTATTATCCTTTAAATCTTTCCTAAATCTCCTTTCGTGAAATTTGTAAAGATATTTTTCTTGTTCTTACAGATATTTTCAATTTCTTTTTGAGTGTTCTCTGATCTCTATTTAAATTTTCACAACTTCCAACATTGTATTCCCATCACTCAGTAACTTTACAATATATTATTTCTTTTTGTTATGATCTATGTCAGTCTTTATATATTGGAAATTAAAAAATGAATATCAATAACTATATTACTACTTACATATACTTATTTACAATATGATGAACAAACATTGAGTTGTATAATAAAATCTCAAAACCATTAAATATTGTAAATATTTCTAATAAAAGCCTGTATTATAAGCTGAAATTCATTTGCTATATTTATCATATAAATATAAATATATCCTGAAAATTTCATCAATATTAATTGGTTAATACCAATTTTATTGTGAAAACATTGATTTATAAAATAAGATCTGACATAGTGAATAGTATACATTTTTATTACATGCAAATATATGCTTAGATATAACCATTTAACATACAATATTCAAATAAGATTATTTAATCTCATTTTTCACATCAGATTTTTTTTCTTATTTGTATCCAGTTCATCTTTTATTTACTATAATCAGTTTCACTTTGTATCACATTTCCACTGAAGCTTACTGTTTTATGGAATATTGTCTTCATTGTCAAGACCACTAAAATGATACATTTCCATCCCATGTTAATGTTATTCAAGTTGTTTTTTCCTTAAAGGTAATTGAAGAGAAAGATAAGCAAATCAATGAATTAACCGAGGAGATGAAAAATTATGCTGATGAAATAGAGATAAATGCTGCAGTTATTGAAGATCTTGGAAAAAATCCTTCCAAAGGTAAAAGTAGTTATATAATGCTTAAAAAACATTTTTGAAATGTGTGCTCTATAGAATACTCTGTGTTTTCTGGTTTTTAGGTTTTTTTTACTCTTTGGAGCATGTAACAATGTGTATAATGCATGTTATCTACTTATTTACAATAAAGAAACAAAGTTGTTTGTAGTACGTACATAAACTCTCTCTCTCTCTCTTTCTCTCTCTCTCTCTCTCTATATATATATATATATACACACACACACACACGCACCTGTATTAAATATAATATGATGTAAAAAATATAATTCAAGGTTATCTGTAAGAATTGTTACATGAATATCCAAATTTAAAATCAATGCAAAAAATTAATTTTTGGCTTCAACCATTTTCTGATTTATTCTTCATGTTACATAATAGATATTTAGTTTCATGTAATTGTTTACAAGAGGTGGATTTGTACTACAATTGCAAGTATTAAGATAGCTTATCAATTTAGGTTATTTCAACATTTAGTTCACAATATTATTTCATTGATATATTTCAAATATTAGTTTGAAAGTTGGATTGTAATTTTTAGTTAACCTATTTACTGGAATTTAAAAAAAAACTTGGATGATGCAATCCTCAATTTGATTTTGTCTATTTAGGTTGACCAAAAAGTTTCTGTTTTTGTTGGTAGATAGAATTTGGATTATTTAATTTTAATTAGCTTCCTTCAAAAAGATAACTTTGTTTGTATGGTTATGATATGTTCTCAACATGCATTTTGGCATATTATACTTTTATTGAGAAAGGTATAAATACCAATGAAATGCAAAAAGAAATGTGTGCAGTTTATGGGAAAGGTACTGTGAATTAGTGAACATGCAAAAAATGGTTTCATGATGCTTAACAGTCAGGTAGAGCAGATAAATTTAATAGCAATCAAATCAAAGATATTACTCAAGTATAATTAATATAGGAAATTGCCAATATAGTCAAAATATTAAAATCAATGAAAATCGTTTGCATGAGCTTAGTTATGTTTGTTGTTCTGATGTGTGGCTGCCATACAAATTAAGAATAAAAGAAAAACAAAACTTTACCCCTGCTTAAGTGAAATGTCTCTTCAAAACTTACTTATGCTGTGAATTGTGCATTGCCATGACAATTATTGGGAAAGATATCAGAATGTTTTCCCATTGCCTTCATCTGTTTTGAATTCAGTGTTGTTCTTCTCCTAGACTGGTTGCTAACCAAGGTTAGATAGCCCAGTCTATTTTGTTATTTAACACATAGCATAAGTAAGGGGACAAAACATGAATTCATGTTTTTTCCAAATACATTAAAGTAAAGTGAACACAAACTGTCCCAACTGGAATTTTAATTCTTCTTGCCAATTGCATTTTCTGTATAGTTAACCATTAGTTTACTTACATCTGAAAAATATTTTCACATATGATTTGATACATTTTAAAAATGTTGTGCTTTTTAAACAAATTGCAATGAGAGATGAAGTATATATACATGACAATAATATGCAAGTGAGAAAGTGAAGTGAACCATTAGTAACCATAACAAAAGCTGATTTTCACCTTAACAAAGGTAGTATTGTGTATATGGTGGCATTGGAAGGGAGTTATCTATTATGAGCTTTTCCAGAGATATGAACAACTTATTTGACAAAGTACTGCTCCTAATTAGACCAATGGAAATCAACCATTGATGAAAACATATGGAATTAGTTAACAAAAACAGTATAATATTCCAATGGGATAATGTGAGGCTACATGTTTGTTTGGTGACTGAGCAAAAATGGTTATAGCTTGGCAAGAAGTTTTCATTCATTTAACATATTCACTAGATACTGCACTTTTGAATTAACATTTATTCCAATCTTTGTGGGATTCCCCTAATGAAAAAATATTAATTCTCTGAAAAATTACAAAAGGTACCTACAGAAGATAGTGGGATAAAGCCATAAGTATGATGTTCAATGTTAATGTTGAAAAAAAAAATCTTTTATTTATATGTAATAAATCAAATTAACTTTTTAACCAAAAATATAATTGGAATTTGTGATGTCACAAGTAGAATTTATCAAATGTGTGAAAAATCATTACATACTAAAAGCCTATATAAGCAAGTGGATGCTGAAATTTATCCAGTATGTTTAGCAAATGAACAGATAACGTGAATATAAATTCAAAACGTTAATTACTTAATATTTGTCTATGTCCTGTGAGTAAATTTTGTCAAATATATTGACTTCATTAGGTAAAAAGCTACATTTTAACCCCCTGCCTTACAAAAATCTGTCAGTTGTGCATTCCTTCAATGAATGGAAATTATGATGGTAATATTGACACTTAAAAATGAAATTTGATGATTTACCCTCTGAATTTTATGATTTTTAATCCAGAACATGTTTGAGCAGTTTTGACACTCATCTGACCATTGTTCATTAGAAATTAAAAATGGAATATTATTGACAGAAGGCATCTCTAAAATGTATAAAACCAATGCGGTGAGAATTTTTATTATACAAATGTATTGCAAATAATTTTGTATAGAAATATATTGTAAATGGCTTTACTATAGAAGTGCATGGAAAATGAGGAGAAAGGGATTGTCAGTTTTTAGGAATTACACCTTACTGACATAATTAGGCTATTATGTGTGTGTATGTGTGTGTGTACATGTGTGTTATTTTAATATATTTGAGGGATTTTAGCAGTTGTAGAGGATAGGCTTTCTCTTGATTGATTTGCTCCATAGGTAATTATTAAAAACTGGTAAGTTTGTTATATTCCATTACAATTACATCTCTTTCTGATTCATTCTACATGCTGGCTGGATGTGAATGCCACGAAGGCAGAGAACGAAATAAAAAAGTTGTTTTCTGTGCATAGGCTCTATGCATCACATCCAGTCTAGGAATTGAGCTCTGATCACAAACATTCCCACCAGAAAAAGAGATGCCCCTGGAGACTACCAGACCTGCTTAAAACAGGTCTCTGAGAATGACCAAATCAATGGAGGGCCAGCAGGCCACTAGCTATCATACAGGGTGCTGCTGCTGCTGTTACTGCCGCCATGGCATTGTCCCCATGACAACCACAGTTGCAGCCCAGTGGGCCACTGGCTGGCATGCAGGGTGCTGTTGCTGCTACCGCCATTACTATCACTGCTGCCTCTCAACATGACTGCTCCTCTTACTGACCGTTGCCACTCCCAGGCTTGACTTGCCACTTTGGCTGTCTAGCTTCAGCATGACAACACCTTGGCAACCCACCACCGTCACCGCGGCATAACCTGTAACTTCTGACTCTTAACACTTGCATCCTCTGTATCGGCCAAGTCAGATTCATGACTTCTCCTGACTACTTATGCTCACACCCCCTTATCGTAGTCAGATTCGTAGCTTCACTCACCAATCTGGGACAGCATCTCAGCAACCCCCCGCTATCACCTCAGCATAACCAGCATCAGCAAAGTCAGATCCGTGACTTCTCCCGACTACTCACGCTCGCACCATTGTATCATCATAGTCAGATTCGTAGCTTCGCTAACCACTCTGGGGCAACACCTTGCCAACCCAACACATACACTAACTATAGCCTGTGACCTTAGCCAGCACAAAAAATAGGTCAATTGCTGACTTTCCTCTTAACCCTGATCACCATCTGGACAATACACTTGAAACAGACATCCCACCTATTTTGCAGTATCTGTATGACACCACTCCTTTCTTTTCTCTTAGCCCTGATCACCATCCTGACAACACACCAGAAACAGACATTCCACCTATTTTGTGATATCTGTATGACACCATGTATATACTAACAATAAACATTCAAATTCTAATCCTTGTTATTCCTTTCTCTTAAACCATATGCTTAATATAACAACTTCTTAAATAAAGGTGTATTTCATGCTACCTTTCAAATGTTTCATTCGCTTTTGCTAAGTGCATTTTTGTTTTGACTAAGAAGTTATCTAGAGTTTTTTATTTTATTCCCTTGAATTGTAGCCGAAAGAGGACCAGTTGATAATTTACAGAAGAAGATTCAAGAACAACAAGCTTTGCTGCGACATAAAGAACTGGAAGTGAAAGAAGCACAGAAATTATACAAAGAGGTAAAAATCATTTCAGTTCATTGTTTTTAAGTAAGTAGTCAATTAAATTTTATTATGCACTCATTCAAGAGAGCACAATATAGTTTTTCACAATTTTAAAGTTCATACAAGTAGATTTTATTGTATATTTTCTAGTAAAACATCATAAATATTTGTTTATATTGATGTCTATATATAACTCAGTTGCTTCTAAGATGTTCATATTAGTAAAGGCATGTTAAACTTTGCTTCAAATTAGACCTCTTTCTGATTTACTCTACACCTAAATCTGCTGGCTGGATGTGAATGCTACAAAAGCAAAATAAAAATGTTGCCTTCTGCATCGGGACTTTGAGTATCACATCTAGCTCACAAAACAAATCCCCCAAAAATAAAATAAAATTTAATCAGACACAATCACAAATGTTGCTGCTAAAGCAAAATCATAACAATACCGAGTCATGTATCCACCCTGACTGTTTTAAAAGGACCTGCTCAGCAACCAACCTGAAGCAAGCTTTAACGTAAGGCCAGCACACAACTAATTCTCCCATCTTTGAGATTAGGCTCCTTTATCCACAAGCATTGCCTCACTTGTCTACGAGACATTCTACTTTGATCCAATGTATACATTGGCAATACAGATAATTTTATTTTAACATATCTTGTCAGCTTTTCTTTCTGCCTCACTGGCAATACATTGTTGCTTTTGCTTGTTACTCTTGCAACCATACACAGTATATAACAAGCATGAGAAGTTTTTTGTGAATATTACTGATCAGGGATTTTTTTTCTCATGTTCAGAAATAATATTTGGATCTTTGTGAATAAAATATGGGTTAAATGGCTAAAGACTTGCAGATTTAAATTAAAAATTACTATTCAAATATGTTTTGATCTGGGTGGCTTGGTTATAGGTTTAAGTTCCACTGCAAATTATGGTTATGAATTTTCATGCTTGTATGAAGGAATATTTTTAGAATAAAATATAATTTATAATAGAGTATTGCATCATTTATAAAATCCTCTTTAACAGAATACTATGAGTGTGCTAAAAAGTTATCTGCCTGACCTAGAAAGAATTTAAAAGAAAACAGTCTGATGTTTCGAAGGATTTTGGGAAACAGGTTGGGCCAAGAACTTTTCAGCATCTCCTATACTTAGTCATTGAAAATTGCCTGTCAATTTTAAAATGTGTGTTAATTTTTCTTTTTAGGCTGATAAAGATGCCTGTGATAAAGATAAGCAATTGTGTGAAGCACTAGAAAGAATGAGACAGTATGAATCAGTAAGTTACTTTTTCATTTGGCATTAATGTCTTCCATATTAATATATTGCAAAATCTTGTATGAATATCTTGTCTTTTTTTAGGGAGAATATGGATTGGCTGATGCAGTGAGTGAAATCAAGGATCTGAAGAAACAGTTAAAAATCCGAGAAAGGTATTTTTCAGTTTTTCTATTATGTGTAATATATTAATTTGCATTTTGGAAAATGACTTTACTCAATTATAAAACTCTGAGAAACAATCATCATATACTTCTATACATGTTTATATATAAGTGACAGGGGAAAAAAGGACAAGAAAAGATGACAAGCTTTTGAATTAGTCAATTTTACTTAGTGAATTGTTACTTGTAATCATTAAAAAGTACAATCAAACTAATCCCAAATTTTAACATTGCATTTTAAATAAAAATATAGTCATTGTGGTAAAGAGAGTATATCCTGAGAACATTCACAGAGAATCATTAAAAATTTCTTGAAATAAGAAAAATACTGGAAATATTCTAAAAGGTAGCACATAAATTTAAACTTACCAAAATTTAAGTTTTGTTTACCTTTACTTTAATAATAATTTATTCTATTAGCAAACTAAACTGTAATGCTTGGTGGTAGTGTTGCATTAGCTGATTTTTATTATTCAATGAAAGTCTGAAACTTGAGTAATGCCGATTAATAATTTACTAAAATATTGCACATAAATCTACATGTCTTTCTTGTCACCTAAATATTTCATATTTTCTGATTCTATGAGATTTTAAAAGAAGTAATTCTCAGTTTTTTTTTGATAAACTTTAATTCTGTTTCTTTTGTTATCTTTATTTTTGCCAGGAAAAATGAAGAATTGATTCAGCTTATCAACAAATCTGAAACTGATATGAATGAGTTGACAGATGAGAATGAATGTTTGAGAGAACAACTTGGCATGGACCCCAAAAAACCAGTTGATATAAAAGATTTTCAATCAAAGATCAGTGTGAAAAGAGAAGAACAACGAGCTCTAAACATTGTATTACAAAAAGAGGTACGTGAAAAGTACATTACAAATAGTTAAACTGTATGGAATAGTCATTTTATTAACAAACTATTTTTTGCGCAGGTTTTATTCATTTTATTACATTTTAGTTATTTGGGATACATCTAGAATGTTATATAGTGTTAAAATCTTTTGTTTTTAAATGTCCATCAATTCTAATGAAATTTCTTATATATATTTATATTTTTTTGTTGTTCAAACTTTTGAAATAATTTTCAGTTAACAATTTTGGTCATGCTAAGTTTTCATTTACAATCATCTAGAGTTTATTTTTTTCTACTGATTTTATTTTTTATAAGGGCATATGAGGATGCAAATACTTATGTTTTTTTCTCACTTTTTACATAGGTGTTTATATGATAATAAGCAATTGTTAAGAATTCCATAGAAATAACTTTGATTTTTTCTTTTTATCTAATGCAATGTTGTAATCAGAAACTAAAACTAAAATGATTGCTGCATAGTGAGACAACTCAGTTTTTACTAAGATATTTACAGTCTACTGTCTGAAGATTATTAAGTAAGAAACTGATTGAAATCTTAAGGCAGAATAAATTATTAAAAAGTAATAATAATTCAATGAGTTGAATTACAAATAAGATTCATTTATAAAATAAAATCTAAAAAAATCAACAATCATTCACTAAGTTATCTTATTGCATTTTTCATTTGGATTCTAGACTGAGATGATTCTGTGGTTTGCTTTCATTTGCAGATTGAACGACTGGAAGAAGAAAGAATTATGCTGAAACAAAATATTAGAAAACTTGCCCAACAAACTGGACAAAGGTAGATAACGTGCCTAGATATTAGCAATTTATTTCAATAATTATGCTAAAAATTGAATGGGTAAAAATATTTGGTATTACAAATGTTTATTTTTGAAGGATAAAAAATCTATTACAAGGTTTAGAGTTTAAGGGTATAAAATACATTTTCAGCTTAAACCAGATATTTAAAAAGATTATTTTTCTATGTATATACGATGTAAATAGCAAAGTAAAAAAATTATCTTACCTCCAAGGTACTCACAAAAAGAAGAGATCAAAAACAATTTACTTGGTCTGGATTAAAATGAGAAAATTTTTGTTCTTAAAAATACTTTTATTCTAACCAGGCAGCAGACAAAAAAGGAAAAAAAAATATTTGGTGTTTTTTTTTTCCATTTCACCCCAAGCAAGGTGATAAAGCTACTAAGAAGCAAGGGGGTTACTGAGAGTGAAGGAAACTGATAAAACTTTACTTACGATTAAGGACAATAAAAAGAAAATGATTCAAAGAGACAGAAGATTATAATTTTTCATGACCTATCTCATCTCACTCTACTTATTTTCCCTCTTCCATACATATACCACATTCACCAATCACATCACAGTGTAAATATTTATTTCCCTATTTTCTCTAAAGAGTGTGTTATAGGTTGTATCTGTTGACAACTTCTGTAAACATGTTGAAGGAAAATATACATTTCAAAAAAGCTTTTACCTCCAATAATATATTAATACATTTTATTTTCAGTTTTTATTATTAAAGTGAAACAATTCTGAGTCCTGTTGACATTATTTCATTTCGATAACTGATACAACTACAGAATGATGATCGCAAAAACTGACATTATTTTAAGATTAAATATTTTAAATTATTTTTGGAGTGTTCAATTTCATAAAAAAAAAAAATTGAATTGATTATATTTTTGTTTCATTTTCATAGAGCTGTGGCATTGGGTCTCACTGCTGATGACATGGTTTCAATTCAAAACTACACAGAAAATCTGAAAGTATCTAAAATAAATAGACCAACAACACAAGACACTCCAGATGTGGATGATTTAAAGATTAAGGTGAAAAAGAAAGAAATTGTTGATGAAAATATCTAGATTTTATTTCCAGCCTTTTAAAATTCATGTACACAGCTCAATTTTTTATGCAAAGACTTTTTTGATAATTATGTTCTTCCGTTTCTTATTTGTATCTTCTAAAATCCAGAAAGTTTGTGCCCAGGTATCCCAATAACTTTTCTCTTAAAATTACATTTAAATATAAAGTTGTCACCATATTAATGTTCTTTTTGTATTGCAAATGAATGATGTCCTGTTATTAGATCTTAGGAAGTTGTCAACCTAAGAATTTTATATTTGAAAAAGAAAAAGTTATATCAAAAGGAGTTGCAAATTATTTTGGAGCATTTATCTTTGGTAAACTTTTTAATAATTAACTCAGGAATGAAATTGATATTACTGTGGCGATAATGGTTATTTTAAAATTCAAACAAATGGAATTGTATATAATAACATAATCCACAATCTTGGTCATAAATTTTAAATGTAATGAAAAAACAATTTTGTTCTCATATTAAACAAGTTTAGAAACAAGTAATCAGCAACAAAACTGAATGAGCAATGAATCAAAAAAAATGTTTTTGAGCTTTACCAATTCAAAAGAGAATAATGCTTAACATTGCCTGAGCCTCATATATGTTGATAGGTCAAAAGATCATATATATGTATATAAATAAACATTTTTTATGACCAAAACACTTAGCAAAATTCATGCATACAGAAGAAGTGATGATTTGCTGTTTATTTTCACTTTTACAGAAATGAACAGAATCTATGCAGTTATTTTCCATAAATATCAGATTCTTCTTAAAACTTTGCACAAATGTAATTTTCTTTTCATTTTCCTCTACATCATATTCTACATCCATTCCTTTTATTGCTATTTTGTTTTCAAATATAGAATATAGAACTCAACAACAATTTAACAACTAATCTCCAGCAGCTAAAACAACTTTACAAAGAAAAGGATAAGCTACAAACCCATAATGAACAATTAGAAGAAGAAAACAAAAGTTTTCAGGATGCTTTGAAAGAGATTCATGCTGACTTGAAAAAGCGAGGTTCTGCGGGTAAGCTTTTCTCTTCTGTTCTCTTTGAAATCTATATAAACATTAAAGGCTTGTTGTTGATTCTGCGTTATACACAGACTTAAGTGAGTTTCAAACATTTCATTAAATGAGAATAAATACAAAAAAGCAATAGTCATTGACTCTTGCTTAATTTTTCTGGTAATGTCTTTGGAAAAGGCATAAACCTAAAATTTTAGTTCTGTTTAAATTCTGGCATTGGCTGTTGGGAAAAGAAGGTCTTCAAGATAGAGGTTAAATAGCAGGTCAGTCTATGAAAAGGACAACTCTGAATTCAAAACCTACTTGCTATGGAAACCACAGCAGCGACACAACTGACTAACCCTTTCATCAGTTATCTTAAAACCTGTTGGTGACAAATGATTAAACATGACAAGTAAGATTGAGTAATCACTTTTTCTTTAACTCTAAAAGATATAATAAGAGTGTATATGTATATATAATTGAGAAAAGTTTGTCTGTTCATCTTACATTTAGAGCTGTCAGATTTAGTATGGATACTTATTGGACCTAGAACAAGGATTATTGTGGTGTGGGGAATTTCAGGGTTTCAGGAGGGGAGAGAAAATCTTTTATTTTTTCTTGGCTTTATTTACAGAATTTGGAGTGTAAAAAAAATCAACTCCTTTATAAAAATAATCCATGTATATGTCAGTCAGTTAAGTGCCATGCATGATATATGCTTGGGTGATCATGCCTCTTGATTCATGACTGAAGAAGGCAAAATATTTTCTCACGGTAGGTTGCTGTTTCTTTCTGCAATAAACTGGTTGCCAACCAAGGCTATAGGACCCAGTCTGTTCTCTATTAAAACCCATAGCTGGGAGGAGTAGAGATGGATTCATGCCTTTCCCATGAGTATTTGTGAATAAGTGAGTGTAACAAGCCCGACTAGAACTTGAACTTGGCTCTCCGATTTCTCATTCCATGCTGTTGCACTACAGTGCATATGTATATGTATTAATATGGAAAAGAATGAAGATTCGTAATAATAAATACATATTATTTTGAATGCACCTTTTGAGTCAGTCTTGGAAAGGGGGGAATGACATTCTGACATATGGTGAAAAGGGTGAGTTGGGCAAAAAAGGTTGACAACTACTGACCTAGAAGGTTTTAATGTTAAAAATTATTTACTTCTTATGGGTATGTAGGGAGGTACTCTAACACTTTTCTGTTATATGGATTTATCTTAGAGTAACAATTACTCTTTGTAACCATTTGGTGTTAGACTATAATTTCTTTTTTATTATTAATTTTTGAACAAGAGAAATATTTGTGTTTTGAAAAATCAGTTTCAAAGAACAGACTAAAGAATGCTAATCTACAAAAATTGTTTCCAAAAGATTTTCCCATATTTTTTAATAGTGGAACAGTTTACTTAAATAGTGATGCTTATTCTATAGAACTGAGACTATTAATAAATCCCAAGGCTGAACATTATTAAACAGAATGTTATATAACAAAAGGTATAATGATTATGGAAATCATTAGTATTGTATTCCTATTCCTTATATTGATGTTTTAAAT
This sequence comes from Acanthosepion esculentum, assembly GCA_964036315.1. Taxonomy (NCBI): domain Eukaryota; kingdom Metazoa; phylum Mollusca; class Cephalopoda; order Sepiida; family Sepiidae; genus Acanthosepion; species Acanthosepion esculentum. Next base: position 22,382,591 of record OZ038506.1, on the reverse strand, counting down.
TTGAAATAATGTAAAGCAATTGTTGGCCATACTGATTTAACAGAACCTATTAAAGTTGTAAAAATATATTGATTTATTAATTGTAACTTTTGTTTACTCAGATTCAGAAAAGGCAATTATTGAGTGCCCATCTTTGGAGAAAATGATTGCTGTAAGTGACCCTACAGATCAACCTTTTCATTTACTCTAAATACTTTTTGTTAGCTTATATAGAGTAACTTTTTATGAAGTCTTAAGCTATTCCTTCCTCTGAGTTAAATAGAAAAATAAGTGAAGGTATATAAATGTTTTACTTTAAATGAAGATTATACGTGATTTTTTTAAAGATTGCAAGTAAACAAAAATATAATTTTATGGCTTAGACATTCTGTATATCAGTTTTGTATTTATTTATTTTTTAAAGTGCTAAATTTCGGCATCTACAGCCTAGAATTTCTCATTTAAATGATTGATTTTACCTTGAACTCTGAAAGCATCTATTGGATCCTAACTTTCTGTTGATGTAACCATGCCAATATGCCTTCGAAAATATATATATATATATATATATATATATATATATATATATATATATATATATATATATATGTAGTTATCCATATACAAGCCAGTTTCACTGTATCACAGCTCATCAGTGTGGCTAGACATCTGATTGCTTCAAGCTGTGATTGAAACCTGACTCTGATTTGACATCAGTCAGAGATCCTATCCCTAAGCTATCAGTGGACGGCAGAGAAAGGGAAATTTTTACATATTATATATGAATGTATACAAACGCCATATATATATATATATATATATATATATATATATATGAAGAAGTAATGGATTTTTTATTTATTGATTAGACAGATTTTATCACTTAAATGTTATTTCTAGTGGATACCCATATTTGAACAGATGCGCCGTTTATTTATTAAACAGTATACCATATAAACTTGTGTAACCCCCAAATTTTCACTTATAAAAATTGATTTTATCATGCAAGTTCCTTTTTTGAGAGACCAAATTACATTAGACTAACCTCTTTTCCTCTATCTCTTTATTCCATCTAGTTAAATAAGTGAAAGAGAATGAGAAAAGTAACATTAATAATGTTATACTTGTTGCATAAATCTGTACAGCCATAAAAACCGAACAAGAAACAGTTAAACATCTTAAAAACGTAAACAACAGAAAAGTTGCATATTCATTATGTTTGTATTTTATAATACAATACTAATATGTGAATATTCCATGCATTATTGTTGAATACAGTTAAGTAAAACATCAGTTTTATCAAAATCATGTTTATTTTAAATACAGCTGTACTTTTTGACTACAGTAAATGGATATATAGTTTGGTCAATAGCATAGCCAGGGCCAGCAGTACATACACTAATTTTATATCTCATGTAACACCCTTAAAATTAGCTTATATTTATTTTCATCAACTGGACTGAATATTAGAAAAATCTCGTTAGACGTAGCCTCTGGCAGGGAAAACTGATGTTCAAATTCTATTCTGTAGTTATCTCCCTTAGGTTTGTATCTCAGAATTAAGTTCTCTCAGGTTTTAAGAGATGTATTGAACTAAACACAAAGACAAAGGCACTTTGTCGTACCTTGATGTTACAAGAACATTTTTTTTCGTTCATACGTTCCTGACCATAGACCTTAAACACCAAGTACTTGAAGTTGCAGGTGATCTCAATCAATCTATTTTTGTTATGATTAAATTTAGGCGGATAAAGGGAGACAACTCTACCATAAAAAAAATAAACATCCAGAAAATTATGTCTGTGAATTTGTTATCGATATTTACCAAGGAAGCTATAGTACGACAAAAGGCCTTGTTTGTAGGTCACCTATTAAGATTATGCAATTATGTTGCTAACTTAATGTCCCCTCACAAGACTCTGGCTGCCAGTATTCTATTTTTTTAGTTGCAGCATGTATATTTAAGTATATTCCTGTTGCTTATTAAGGAATTACTTTTAGTTTTGTGGATACTTTTAAAATGATTAAAAAATTATCTCAACATTGAAAACATTTTCTCTGTCAATGTTGATTTTTGTTAATATCCTTAGTAGAAATGATTTCTTCTGTCAGTGAAGAAACCGATAGAAGATTGAAGATAATGCAAAAAGTTAAATACAACTTGCTATTTATTAACTTCCATGATGGAATAATTAAAGGATCTTTGCCATCTTTACTTGATATATCCGAGTTCATGTTTATGTCACGAATAATCTATAATTGAAGGAAAAAGAAGAAATTGTTATTTCTTGGAAAAAATCTATATGATTGCTAAATCTGATACAATATATATTTTCAGCAATATTTTGAGATAGTAGTTTTTACTTCCATGTGTCTGCATCAATTATCAGTGCATTCATTTAATTAATAATGGTATATGTTCTTTTTATTTTCTCCAGGTTTTAGAAGTTAGAAATGCAGCTAGCAATTCTGATATGTCTTCCTATACTAAAGGTAAAGTAGATGCTTTGCTTGACCAAAAGGAGGAACTCAAAAAGGCCTTGAATATTGCCAGACAGGAAGCAAATTTTGCAAAACTTGAGAGTGAAAAGGCTGTTGAAAAAGTAAGATGAAAATATTTAATAGTCTATTTTTAAAAAAAAAAATATTTAATGTTGACTTCTTTTCAAATTGCTAGCTAGTCTGTTAAATGATTTATTTAAAATTAAAAAAAATCAGCCCAATTTTCTCATTTGAAAACAAAATTGATTTCAAAAGGATGATTATCACTTACGGTAGCATAACAATAGAATAAAGATTAAAAAATAAGAGAGCCTTCAAATTGTTTTAATCAGCTGATATGAAGGAAACTTAACTAATGACTGATTATACCATGAATAGTTATTTTTGTATTTTTTTTTAGGAAATAAATAATTTCCTTTTATGGTCATTTTTATTTACTTTATTTTCTTCATTTATTTCATTTATGTTTGATTTAAATATATATAATACCCTATGCCAAAAGTACAACTTATTTATATTTATCCATTTGAGTATATTCATATATATATATATATATATAAACAATTCACCCCAAACAAGGTGATAATGCCACTAAGACGCAAGGGGTTACTGGGAGTTAAAGAGAATGAAAAATTTTAGAAGGAACCAAAAATCCAATCCTAAACAGGAAACATGGGATAAACCTGCACTCTTATTCAAATGAGCAGGGAGAAGTGTGAAAGGATAAACCTATTTACTTCCATTGTGGAAAAAAAATAAAAATTAGAAAATAAATAGTAAATCAAATTTTAGAGTTTAGGTGGAGATGCTAGAAGAGTATAGAGTTGAAGTAAACTTTAGAAGGAACTAGAAACCAAAAACCTAATTCTAAACAGGTAACGAGTGAAAAACCCCTACTCTTGTACTCAAAAAACCAGGGAGAAGTGTGAACCGGATGATAGGCAATATATATATTTTTACTAAAGTTCATTAAATGGAAGTCTCTAGAGCTACTCATAGTAAAAGGTTACAGAATGACATGTGTGGTATGAATGTAAGAAGAGGTAGTAGTAGTGAAGATTATGAGGATAAGGAGGATAGTGTGATGCATTAGTAAATACACAGTTAATTCCCTTGTAACTATTTATAGAGTATAGATCACATTTCATCAGAATGTAGAGCCAGCAGTCAGAGTTAGTTCCTCATAGGTTGCTACAGATAAGCACACATTACTTTTTGTCTCATCATTCACTTTTACTGTTGATCTGCATGACACATCACTAACATGATATATAACAGATCGGGATTGACCCTTGATTTGAAGAGGTTAAAAATGTAAATGTAGTGTTCAATGGAACATCCACATGTAAGTCTGTTTCACAATGTAGCAGTTTTTGGGAAAAGCTGTCTGAGTAGAACTTCCTTCTTACAATTGAAATACAGTAGAAATGTAGACGTAGCATGGTGTGTCCTAGCTGTAAAGGTCTGAACTGGTGAAACTAAATAGAGCTCATCTGAACATTTGCCATGAAAATAGCAACAGAGTAGCTTGTGACATTGTATCTGTGGGAAAGAGACTGCAAGTTTTTCACCGAGACCACATAAATGACTTTGAACCCTATCAAATCTGAAAAGTGAGAATTGAGTAGTTCCAGCTCAGATATGACAGCAAAACTCCATTTTTGGTCTAATCGGAGACTTGTAAAGATAAAACATGGCAGAAGGAGTCAGTTACTTTCTGGAGTGGTAGAATGAGCCAAACATTTTTTCAGTATTTTTAGCAATGGGTCATATACATGAGTTCCACTTGAGGTCTGGATGTTTGATGTTCAAGGCATGGATAGAACCGCTTATCATTACTGGAGAAAACTGATTGGTGATGATGAAATGATATTAGCTTGGATTTTGAAGTATTGAAAGTTACAAGCCAATTTTTCCCCATTGAACTGTTAGAGTCAGAGGAGAGCTCAACTGCAAGCCTCTGAACATCTTGATTTTTGGAGGTGCTTCCACTCCCTACATATATGTATATGTTAATATGTTTCATGTAACCAAAAAGTATTTGTTTGTCACTCTTTAATGTTGTAAACACTATTGTATTAATGTACTATAAATTGAGTTTTCAGATATATACTATTGTTACTTTATGAATAAACAATATAATTTGTACCCTTCTGGACAGAGCAAGTAGGTGTCATGTGTATATTTCAAATGTAGAGATGGTGTCCATTTTGTAAGTTTAATATATGAGGGGCAGCTCATAGTTAGTTCAACCAAGAAGAATGACCTAGAGCCATGAACATTTCAACATAGATTTCTTTAACTCTTCCAAAAAAAGCTTTTAACATTTAATCATTGAAATATTGATTTTGGCAAGTGGGTCAAACTGAGAACTTTTTATTACCTCATTGGAAATAGAAATTCAGGATCACAGAGAAGGTTGCATAAAATTTTGGTGAAAATCTAGCTGATATAGCTTTGAATTTTGAAACAAGCACCATAGGTGTTTATCTATTAGCATTATAATGGAAATTTATGTTATCTTTTTGGATACGGTATGTTTTTAATTTCCTTTAACCACTAATGAATAATATTTATCTCAAACTAACATTTAAGTATATTTATTCATAGTAAAATAATTTTGGTTTATATTTAAATCCTGCTGATTATAGATATAACTATGAGCAATTCATTGACCCATTATTATCATATATTGATCAGTTATTGTTGTTTTTATGGATTTCCAGATTAAAAAGTTGGAACATGATATATTGTACCTTCAACAAAGAGGAAATCAAGCTGGAATATTTCAACCTTTGGTTGTCCCAGAAGGCTTACCTGCCAGTAGTGCTGAGGTGATTGCAAATCTCAATGAACATCTCATTGTTACTTTAGAGGTAATTGCATTATTCCTCTTTAAAATTGTCAATGTTATAATAGCTACTGATATTTAATGGCAATAATCTTCAAGCAGTTTATTCAGAAGATTTATTTTTTAAATAATTGCACCGATAAAATATTTAGTCAATGATGTAACTCGAAAGGATTTTTTTTTTTTTTTACTAACGGTATATTTTCTTTACAATATATGGCATTTTTGAATGCTTATACATATTGTAATGAACAGATAAAAATATTTCTTAAGTTTGATAAAGAACACTAATTTGGTAAAAACATATTAAGTTTGATTTTTACTGTAAACTTTCACTTTGGTTTGAATAATTATTTGTCTCTCTATCAAAGCACTAAATGATATGAAAAATATCACTGGTCTTACTTGGTGAAAATTAACCAAATTTGAAGGCAAATTTTAGTAAAATAGTCTTGTATATTTTCTCATATTCCAGTTTACCTTTAAAATTTCTTTTAGAATAGAATGGTGTAAGATAGAAGCAAATTATGATTTTATAAAGAAGATATCTTTTTAATGGTTTAAGTGAAAGCTGTCCCTTCTGTTCTCTTTTTAATTGAAACCAATGAAATTTCAGGATTTGTTTCTAAATGAGGAGCAATTGCAGAAAACAGAAACTTCTCTGGAGAGTTACCGGTGTAAGATGGCTGCAATCAAACATCAGCAAGGTTTATTGTATTCAGATTATCTTAATGAAAAAAAGGTAAGAGTTTTTTGAATTACAAATATTTTGGTACATCTCTATATTCTGGATAAAATATAAAAATAAATTTAAAATGTATATCTATTTCTCATTTCAATGTGTTATTGTTTTCTTAAAAGTGTAAAATTGAAAGTTAAAGACATTTTACTTACCTATTTTTCACCTATAGGAACATGAAAATGACATAATCAAGTTGAGAGAAAATATTAGAAAATTAGAAGAACTTCGGGAACAGGATGAAATCCAGTTGAAAGAGTTTGATGTAAGCTACACAAACTTATATTTTTGTGGTTGCATGTAAATTATTTAAATAAACCACTGAAAAATCTTCTTGTTTCTTTATAGCGTTGCCTTGATACATTGTCTCAAGATGATGTGGAAGTTCACAGACGATTAGCTGAGCAAACCCGAAAGATTACAGTTTTACAAATAAATGAAAAAGCTTTGATGAGAAGGTATAATACACTGGTGGAAGTGGAAGGGGCATTGAGAAAAGTGAGTTCCAAATGAAAATATTTTTTTTATCATATATATATATTTATATATTATAAGAGATTATAATATAAACATTTAAAAAATGTTTATATTACAATCTCTTATGATAAAAATATAATATATTATTCTGCTTTGTAGTGAGCACTTTTTTAAAGGTAAATGCTATGAACAGTGTATTTTTACTCCATCTGTTCTTTCTTTCATTTGGATATATAACAAATAATATGTAATATAAAGCTGACAAAATCAGAAAATTAATACATAGAGAATTTAAAAGTTTTGACCTTAAAGTTAAAATCAGCACTAATTTAAAAAAAAGTAGATTAGACCTAGTTAATATTGTATTCCAATCCTACATGAAAACAAATGACAATCCAATATACATCCACCGGAATTCTAACCACCCTCCATCTGTAATCAAACATATACACTCTTCTATAGAATATAGGATTAGCAATAACTCTTCCAATGAAGATGTCTTTTACAAGCATAGTAAAGTTTACAACAATGCCTTAAAAAATAGTGGCTATAAGTGCACTGACATCAAATATATAAAATATAATAACAGTGATCATGGGAATAAGAATAGAAACAGGAAAATCATTTGGTACACACCTCCATTTAACCAAATGGTTGGTACTAAGTTAGAGCAGAGGTTCCTCCATTTAATTGATAAACACTTCCCCAGAAATAATCCACTCAGTAAAATTTTTAACAGAAATACTCTAAAACTAAGCTATAGCTGTACAGATAATCTTGAAAAAAATTATTAAAAAAGATAATAAAATTTTAAACCGATACAAAAATCTGAGTAATTCCAAAGCAACATATACCAATAATATCAACAAGTATAATTGTAGAAATTTTAATGAATGCCCATTGCAAAACTGATGTCAAACTCTCTTATACCTAAGCACTATTTCTACTATAGAAAATCCAACAGTTAAAAAAATTTATATTGGGAGTACCAAGAATTCTGTTAAAACTAGGTGGTATCAACATGTATTATTAATTTCACCAATAATGCTTACAAAATATGATGTTCCTTTCTAAATATTTTTGGAACTTAAAAGAAGTTAACAAGTACAGTAAAATGGAAAATGCTAAAACAAAGCTAGAACCTGTAAATCTTTAAATGAACCTTGTTTCTTATGCTTACATGAAAAATTAGAAATTATCCAATTTGCTGACAAAAAATCTCTCCTAAGCCAAAGATGTAAATTAACTGTTAATTGCCAACACAGTTAAATTTTTATAAAATTAGGTAGTACCATTTTTTATGGCCATAATTTATAAGTAATTAACAGTCCACCATCTATGAGTAATTATCTTATTTTGTTTATTCAGATTTAGTATTGCTATGTATTGCTGCTCAATTAGTATTATTTATATCTTATATAAATGTCCCACATTGTTAATTTTATCTACAGCTTCCTGAATGTAAATTAAAAAAAAAAAGTTTTTCTGTTGTGATTTATTTTAAGTCTGATCATCCTCCTTCCTCTCCCCTCAGCATCCTTTGAAAAATTGAACATGTCATATTTATCTACAATCACAATACATTTGTTGCTTACATATTTTCCGTAATTGTCAATGATGAGCTGTCTATGTTCCAGTTTATCATGTCATGAAAAAATAACTCCCCCACCTCCGCTCTCTAAGCTTAATTTTCTATTTAGTGTAGATCTGACATTTAATTGGTTGATCACAACAAACCCAAAAGTCTATTTTTATTTCAGATCTTGTGTTTTCTCACCCTTTATCTTTCAGAAAAGAGGCAACACTTTACTTTTGAAATTTTTTTAAAAATCATTTAACCACTAGTTACTTACTTACTATCACCTGAAGAGGCAAAAAGTTGCCAAAACACGAAAGCTACTGTGTAGCAATTTCAACATGTTTTTGTTCTAATATCTTATAATAAGTAATAATAATATATTGCTCTACTTTGTATTGTGCACGTTTTAAAAGTACATTCTATGAACAGCAGAATTTTACTTCATCTGTTCTTTCTCTCACATGGTCATGGGCCATGGTGCGATTTTCGCTTCCAGCATCTCGTATGTATGAGTTTGTTGTTGCTTGGAAATCTTCCATGCAAACAAAACAGGCTATCATTGTTGCTATGTCTGTGTATTGTTTAATTTATTGTAATGTAATTGTCATCTTTGATGATGAGTTATGTAAGCTGAAAGCTTAGATAGGATTAAAAAACATGTATCAATATGGTGATTTTCTTTCATCTTTCAATGATAATGTTATTAAGCTTATCATATGATATGAAATGATTTTGCTTAAAATAAATAGACAGAACTTATCTATGTTATTTAATGAAACATGCATTAATATATATATATATATATATATATATATATATATATATATATATATATATATATATACATACATACAATTATTAACAAAGGGTACAAGTGTTAAAATTGATGTAAAGATGTATCATAACAATTTACAAAATGAGCTTTCCTTATTTGCCTTAAGGTTTATTAAGATATCAGTTGGTGATAGATTTATGTAAAGACATTCAGAAAGTATTATTTACATTGTTTGAAAAAGAGAGTAGTGGTTTATGGTGACTATCAATAATACATGTAGTTTGTCAGGATTTTAATCTTAAAGTTTGAGTATGGAATTTGTAATAACTTGTAATAAGTATGTTTTAGTTTTCTTACTATCTAAGCTTTTGTCTTTATTTTTTTAGGAAATTTCCAAATTGAAACATGAAAGTATTGCAATGGAGAAAGCAGTTGCTGAGAGGATTGGTTATTTACAACGTTTTAAGGTTTGTGGATATTTGTTGATATAGCTAATGTATTGCTTCATTTGTCTACATTATATAGGATAGTAATGTTGATATTATTGATTCTATATTTATAAAATCAAGCACAGGATTGTAGGCTTATCTCAACTTTAAACATTCACTTTAGTTGTGATTAACCTTCCACTCTGTAAAGAAATTACTACAAAAATATTTTTCTTTCAAACTTATTAATATGCATGCATGTTCACACACACACACATATATATATATATATATATATATATATATATATATATATATATATATATATACTGACATGCCAGAAGTCATGGAATAAGAGTATGTAATGGTAATAGTAGATCATGCCGCCATACTTTGACATTATGGAGATACCAAAACTTATATCATTTATCCTTTGACATTTGATGAGCCACTGTCAACACCATCTAGGTTGCACATGGCAAGCTGAATATTGAAGTTCAAATGGGGCATGATAGCCCTAACAATTTCTGAAATTGTAGGGGCATTTGACATCCCTTCATTTATGGTATCTCATGTATACCAGGAATAATTTATGGAAGACATTACCATCTACATGGACAGTACAGTTACTGACTACAGCTTTGTCGCCATTTACATCTATTCATGGACTCCATGTACCCAACAATGATGAGTTTTTCCACCAGGGTAATGCACAGTATCATTGAAGCTAAGTTGCTCAGAATTGCCTTGAGGCGCAATCTGGGAACTTCTGATGAATGGCATGGTCACCATACTTACCTAATATGAGCCCAATCAAGCATTTATGGGATATAGTGTAGAGTCCGATTTGTATGCATGATTCTGTACCTATAAATATTATGACACTGTATACAGCTATCAAGATGGCATTACTCAATATATTTCAAGAAGTCTTCATGCAAGTTAATTTACTTTCTGACAGAAAATGTGTCACTATGAGAGTGAGTCTAAGCTTTAGAAATTGTCTTCCTTACTGGAAAAAAGTATGATTTTCATTCATTTGAATATATTATTTTATGTAACAATAAGAATATGTAAATGAAAAGTTGCTATTTAATTATGATAAATCAATTGGAAGACAAGCTACTTTGCCAAATAATATTTTTTCCTTTCACTTTGAAAAATCATATGTTGCTTTTAATGTTTACAGGACACAGCTATGTTCCAAATAAGTGCCTTACAGAAAGCCCTAGAAGAGTCTGTATGTTCAGTAGATTTGGAGAGAGCCAATAAAGAATATCAGAATCTCACAGAAAAATATAGAGATCTCCTTGAGAAAGAAAATGTATTTGTATCGAAATCAGAGGCAGTATCAAATCTTGAGGTAACTTATTCTATCATTTTTTTTTTCTAAAAAAATTCATAATAGCCCATTAATATTTGATAGTCATGTAGCTGCTTCCTAAGAGCCTTATCTGCTGAAAATAAATTGTCTTTAGAATGTGAAATGATTGTTTGAAATGTCTAGCTAATCAACAAATAATTAATGATTAATATTAAAAGCAAACTAAAGTTACTTGTTTTCACTTATATTAATTTATAATAATATAGTAATAATTCTAGTAAGTACTTTACAGTTGGATGAAAAATTAAGTTTTAAAAGGAAAAAAAAACATTAATTTTTGTTGTTTCTTACTTCCATGAATCTTATCTATTTAGACAACATAATGTTTTGTGAATTTTGGTGTAAATGATACAAAATGTTTTTTCTTAATACATAATATTCAGAAATTGAAGTCAAATAGAATTTGACTTAAATTATTATATTCATGATGTTATGTAAAAATAAAGGGAAACTTATTCCTTAAAATCAATGTGGCTCCTGAAATAATTCCCTGATGAAATTCAAAATGAGTAAATCAAACGGATTTTTTAGTCTTAACCTTAATATTAAAATAAATACTTAATTTCTCTGCTACATTTTAGATACAATTTAATTGCAATCTCATTCATATTTCACAATTCATTTAGAAGGCTTGTACCAAAGTTTAGTGAGTTTTTTTTTTGTTTTTTTTTTTGTTGCTTAAATCTGATCAATAAATATATTGAAAGTGAGTTAGATGTGCTGAACTTTGACCATCATTAATAATTTAGACATAATATTTTAAATTATTATATAAGTATTATTATAATCATTTAAAAATAATCAAATTATTCTGTTTGAAATAAATAATATCTTGCTGGTAATGAGAAAGAGTTCAAATTTTTAATGTAATTGATTACAGGAAGATGTGAAAAGACTCAAATCTGAAAATGAACATTTGAAAAAAATTTTGGAAATGGAAAAAGATAAAGTTCACACTCTAGAAGAAAATATGGAGAAGTTATTCCAAAAAGGTAATATCATATAAAATATAATTTTATCAAGTCTTTTCAGTATTTTATGATTTAGAATATCTAAGAACATTTTAATATTTATTTAAATATTTAATATATTGAACTTTTAGAATATTGACTTTGTTCTCTTTCTCATATTTTGGAAACTCTGATATTTTAAGAAATCTGATTATTTTAAATATTAATGTTATGAAATTATTGCTTTTCCTTTCACTGTCTTGGGTTGTTACTTTTCTAATTGGAAGAAAATTATATCATCAGAGAAACTATTTCATTTAGAAATCAAATGATTACTTCTTTCTACTATTTGAAAAAATGAAAACTGACAATGTTTGTTCATTATTCTCAGAACAAAATGAGTGCAACTGTCATGATCTACTTATTATTAAAGAAACAATTATGTTAAAAATAAAATATAAAAAAATATATAAAATAAGTACTGGAATATTAAAATCAACCATTGTTTTTTATTTGTTAAATATTAATTACCCACATGGAGTTATTTTTCATTTTAAATCCACTTTTACATATTGTATACTAATCAAATCTACAGGATCAGTTATAAGATAGATTATAACAATGATCATTTGCCCAGTAACCTTAACTCTATCAATATGAGTTGCTCATTAAAACAATCAATTTGTATTTATTATGTGAAGGCTACAATAGTTTAAATGTTACTGTTATTTGCATACTAATTCTCGTGATGTGAACTGATAAAATAAAAAATAAAAAATGTTCATAATTTCATTTGTAGAGGTAATTATAATTGCCTATTTGAAATAGTTTTTTGTCAGAATTATATTAAATTATGTCATTTTTAAAAAATAAAACTGAATTGTTTTGTAATGGACCTTTGTTCATAGTTTTTGACTAGGTTTATGTTTTTACTCCCTGAAAAAATGTTCAAATATTTTTTTTTCATATATTTTATTTTCAAATGAATAATTTGTAAAAGAAACTAAAATGTAAATGCAAGTATCATTTGTTTAATCTTTTTTTGCCATTTATTCAGACCATAGAAATAGCATAATTCCTGTAATTATTTATTTGTGAGGCGATTGCATAACTTGGATTAGCAAAGTTAAGCACTTATTTATGAATTTATTTTACTGTATCTAGGAATGGCAACCTCAAAAGACCTAATTGTTAGCAATAATCCTCAATCCTTGGCCAAGAGAATGGCTATGGTTGAAATGAAAGAGTTACATGAACGTCAACGGGCTGAACATGCAGTGAACATGTATGAGAAATATAAAACAGTACTTAGGGATTTGGAGAGAAGAAATAAAGAACTGGAAGAAAATATGTCCAAGGTGAGAACATCATGAGCATTTTTATCTATTTTTCAGGTGCACTCAGGGGCACAGCAAGTTCAGAGATGCTTCCCTTATTCAGAATAGGATCCATTTTAAACTGGGCTAACTAAACATTTTAAGAGTTTTATCAACATGAAACTATATTAAAAAATGTAAAAATACAGAAATTGTAAAAATGTAAATAAAATTTAGTTCATTAAAAACTAAATCAAGATATGGACTTTAAATATTACTTGATTTTAACTGAAATCAAAGTTAAAAATTATTTTTGTTACAAGGATATAAAAATGAACAATTACCATTTTTAAGATATTTATCTCTAGCTCAATGTTTTCATTTACTGCAAATAATTTTTATGTAAAAGAATACATGAAAACATTATAAATTTTTGTTATTGTCCATATAAAGCTCATTTGATCATTAGTTTAAAGACAATAATAAAAAGGAATAACTAAAACTATTCTGATGTACATTTAAATATTTCATTGATATAAATATAGACATGTATTCAGATCTTGAACATTGTAATCAATTTCTTAGTACAAGTCCTGCTTTTGTAAATTTATATTTTTACTTGTTTATATATTTGATTTTATATATTTGATATTTTCTCAAAAAATGAATCTGGAGTTACCTGAATATTCATTAATGTGCTTTTTAATTTAAATAAAAATAAAATATAGAATTTTTTTTGTTTTTTGTATCATGCAGGTTTCACAAGTAAATCTTGAACTTCAAAGAACTGAACGTGAGCTGAGAGATGAACTTGCAAGTAAGTTGAGATTGGTGTTCTTTTTAATTCATTGATCTCCTTTTGGAGAAAGGAAATCATTTGTCTTTTGAAGAAAAAATATTTTCTAGAATTTGTCCAATTTTTTTAAATCTCCAACATTAGAATAAACTTTTCTTAATTTTATATTTGCTGCAGAGTACATATCTTGCAAGTCTTTGTTTTTTTATCTTATTCAATCTTCATTTGTATTTTTTTATTGAATTTAAAAAAAATTAAAGTTAAATTGGGATTGCATATATCTTGTGTTTCTTTTAATATTTAATGGCATTTATTAGAACTGAACCAAGTTTTTTTTGTGTGTGTGTTTTATTTTTACAGCTTTCAAGTTTAATTTTAATTTTATTTAATTATGTAATTCTTTTCAACAGATTCAGTCACTAAAGAGGTTAGTGATGCTGATCGAAAGAGAATTACTGACCTTGAAAAGAGTGAAATGTACTTGAAAAATGAAATTTCAAAATTAAAAGTGAGTTTGTAATTTTCTTAACTTATTCTTTTCTTTAAACTCAATACAATTAATAACATCAGGTCACTTGGAAAGTAACGCTTCCTATTCTATTATTGTTGTAACCTAGGGAAGGTTACTAAATAGGATAATCACACGGAGGTTGATAATGAATGATAATACTTAGGACAAGAACAACACATATAAGATTTGCCAGCAGTGCAAAGAAGTAGTCAACTACTAGAAGTGAATTCCACAATGAATCTCCAACTGCAGACCGCAGACCAACACATACAGTATTCACTACTGTATTTATGGGAATGGGGTATACCCATTATTGTCCGTAGGTATGCTACAACAATTATGTTGGCTGAAAATTTTAGAGGCTGATGTTGGCAGTGGAAGTTTAACTCTTCCTGACAATAACCCATAATTTTTTTGCCTTGTTACAGATAACAGCTGAGTGACAGTCTGGCAAAATGCCATCTGACATGAAAGTGCATATGAAGCAGAGTTGTGTCATTGAATTCCGCCACATGCAAAAAAATTGCACCTACTGACATTCATCAACACTTGCTGAATGTTTATGGAGAGCAAACAGTGTATATGAGCACAGTTAGGTGGTGGGTAATGTGTTTCATCAGTGGTGACTGGTGTATGAAAAAGAGGGTTGCCTCCACTGGCACAGATATTTATATGTGCAGCATTCTTTGCTAATAAAAATGCTTAACAAGTGGTGGTGACTATGTGGAAAAATAGTGTTTTGTAGCTGAGAACTTGCTCAGTCCAATGGTGTTATTGTGCTCACTATATCTGTTGTACTTTCCATAGAAATACATAGATAGCATTATTTCTGAAATGTCTGTTGTATTTTGTGATACTATTTCATTTAGAGACCTGTCCAAGAAGGCATCTATAAAAATCTTTTTATGTAGTTTTTGCTTTTCCTCAAATCTGAACTGTGTAGAAAATGAAATATTAAATCAAATTTTGCTTGTTTTGTGAATGTAGTTCCTCTTCTAACTAGGTTTTAAAGAATTTATGAAGTGAAATTTTCTGTTGTTGGGAATCTCAAGTCATCTAGTTTAATAAAATTCTGTGAGAAATATTTAAAAGTTTTACAAAAACTCAATTGTAACATAATTTGGTATGTGATATTTGTATCTAAAAAAACAAAACAAAATTTGTTATACATTCAAGTTTTATTCTGACGCATAGTCTTTGTTTTATAGTATGAATCAATATCAAAATTTATGTGAAAAAAATTACAATTCTATGCCCCTTACGCCTGCTTAAAAGCAAAGACTTTAATGACCAATAAGGTATCTGTACAGCCTTGTCATAATTTGAACCTCTTTTTGTGTCACTATAAAATTCAAAAGTTCTAGAAAAAAGTATTGAGAAGGAAATTTCTTCCTTTAGAATTTTTCATCAATCAAAAGCAAGAAATTAAAACCTGTAATAATTTGAAATGGTAACTGAGTGATACTGGGGACTGGTTGCTGAAGATCACTGTTCATTCACACATCCTCTGAATGATAGTCACACAGATCAGAGGACAATCTTAAAAATTAGCCTTTGCAGTTGAGAACAACCAAGAACTAATGATTTGTTCTGAAACCAACTTCAAAGAGATGCAGACCAAACTTTTGTGATATCATCACATCACTGTTACAAAAACAATTCTTTTGGCCTTCCTCACCCACTATATTAAAGACTGCTATATTTGAACTCAACTGTTGACAGATTAAATTTCACAACTTTCAGATAACTTTCACTGTGTTCCTTTAAGGATATTTTTAATGTTGTTATCAATTGTAAGTCCTAATTTTCATATAAACATTATCTATTTACCCAACTTAGTTTACATTAAGCACTCAAAAGAATATTTTTGAGCAAGCTATTATACCCTTCTTCCATCCCTAATTTAGATTTAATTGTAAATAAATTCTTTCTCTTCAATTTCACAGAGTAGGAGTCCTTTTTTGTGTGCCTAATAATTCCACTAATTTTTTTTTTTTCTATATTAGAATAAAATTCCATTAGTAATTTTTATTGTAATGTTCATGAATTAGCACTTTAACAGTGTAAAATATTGGTTAGTTTGTACTGGTAAGACCCCAGTGCAAAGTAACTAATATTTCAAAATGTTTCAATTTTTTGATGGTTTCTGTTTCAATTTTCAAAATATTTCCAATGATTTTCAATAAAAGTATAATTTTTGTATTTATTAATAAAAGCTGATTTTTATAAAAGAATTTTCCATTAAGTTTTTACATATTTTTATTTAAGTTGTAGAGGTTAAAGCTTAAAACTAGTCATTATAACTTCAATATAATGGAAACAGCATCTAACAGTATAATAAGCAAAATGTCAAATGTTTTCAAATGGATTGAAAATGTAAATTACAAATTTTTAGCATTGATCTTGAATCTTTGTAAGTTGTACATTTCTTGTTTCCTTAAATATTTAATAAATCTATTCCTTTTTTATTATTTTGAATAGCTTAAACCTTTTATCATTTTAAAAGTTGATTATAAAATTTTAATCTAAAATTTGTCTTTCCACTCTAATATTAATGCTATAGAAAGTACATTGCACTACTAATTGAAACATCATAGCATATTAAAATTCTCCACTAGATTGGCTTGTTGTATACGTATCATTATTAAAAGCCTTAAAATTAAACAGTTTTTGCTAATAAACTTTAGTCAGTAGTTCCTTTCACAAGTGATTCAAGACAATGTTAGCAATAAATGTACTTTTATTAAGGTATTTTACAAATTTATGTCATTACTATTTGTTTATATGGCAGGAAGTAGCTGATGTTGCCACATCCCAAGTGAGAGCATTAGAGATGCAGCAGATTTCACGAGACAAGGAGGTCATTTCTCTTCAACAGCAATTACTTGACTTTCAAGCACAAAGTGATGAAAAAACCGTGATAGGTATACAATGCTGTATAGATATATACACAAATCTAGGTACAAGTGTAAATGAAGAGTTGTATAGAGAAGCACGTGCACACACATGTGTGCACAGAAACCTCTGAAAGTCTTAGGTAGGCTTACTACATGCTGGTTTGGCCAGTGATATAAAATGATATAAGCTAAAAAATATTGTTTTTCTTTTTTGTATCAGCCTTGAAGATTAAGAGCTGTTGGATTATGAAAACACTTTATTATAGAAGAAAGCTTAACCTATAATAAAAACTGAAAATTATGGTGACCCTATTAGGTTGGTACAGAATACCTGTATTTAAAACATGACACCTTAAGTAAATACTTGTTAATAATGTTAATGTCAGTTACATTAAAATAATTTGAGCTAACTTAATGAATCTATACTTTTTAGCAAAAGTGTCAGATATGAACTAAGTATTCATACTTTTGTGATCTCAATGAACACTCATCACTTTTGTAATGCTCGTTGTAGTAGAGACTTTGTAATCGCAGATACAACTATAGTATCATATACTTGTGTCAGATGTGTTCAAATAACACTCACTCTAATAGTACTTGCTGGATAATACTCGCTTGAAAAGTAACCACCGAATAGTGATCTGAATAGTAATTCATATAGTGATTCCTTAGACACCATGCTAATTCCCATATATACATTTCCTTTACCATCATGTGATTTACTTATTCAAAATGGGGTCATCTGTGTCTGCTCTCTGGTGATCTATGTTCAAACTCCAGTGTCAGCAACGACACTTTATTCCTATATAACACATACATAGAAAAATAAAACTTGATGAGCAGTCAGAAAACGTTATAATTATGTTAATATTGAATGTTCAATGCTTTCACTAAACCATTTGATAATGGATCCAGTTTTGTAATAAGTTTGTTGTGCAGGAATATGAAACATATATATATATATATATTTTATATTCAAAATTCTTAATACAAAGTTAGCATATATCCACTTGCAGAAGACTAGGTACCAAAAACAATATGATTTTTGTAATTATCTGTTTGGTTGTCATGAAATTGGTACGGCTTGTTTCTATAACTTCACAGAATGAAAAGAGAAAGATTGACATTCCTATCACTTTCCAGGTCACGTGACAGTTTTTTTTTTATTCTTGTGAATATTTCTAATTAATTTTTTATTGTTATCTTTGTTTGATCAAGGGGGGTAACTTTTTGTTTCTCCTTTCAAGTTGATTGAATATACAAATTTTATTCTCATAAGAACATCTGATAAATTAGGTAAAAACAAAAAGGAATTAAATTTAATTAATAATGGATCATGGAGAATGTGAAAAGGAATAAATATTTACCATACTGAATATAAAAATCAAATAAAGTTATTGAATATTTTCATATGCATGTCATTTTTTAAAAAATTTATGTTGCTTTAATATATTTTGACTTACTTTCATATGGCCTAGAAGATACAGCAGTGAGTAGTACAATTTAACTAATTTCTAGTGTTGCCAATATTCTGAAGAAAAAAAGGAAACTCAATAAGAAGCATTCATGTTAAAATTATCACATCACTACATTAAGATTGTTGTTTATGTTCTTTGTCATTTGTATCAGACTGACATAATATTATTAAATATCACCCATGAACCTATTTTGTTCCAATTATAAACTCAGAAGTTTTTTTTTGTAAATAATACATACCTACTTGGTGCAAAATTAGGGATATGTTGTTTTCCAATCCTATAATTTGAACTTTGGATGTATTAGTGTTATTATTATAGTTACCTTTTTTCATCCCTAAGTAAAAAAAAACATGCATTTTTTTTCTTTGCAACTACAGATATAATATTAATTCAATCATAATTGTTTATATTTTGTTAAAAATTTTGTATGCCAAAAAATTTCTTTGATTATTATCAGGCAAACTTCACCGTCACATTGTACAACTGCAAATCAGTGAGGGGACAGCTGTTCAGAAATTAGAGAGTGCCCTTCAGAAAGTGAGTAAACTTGAGGCTCAGGTTTTGCGCTTGGAACAACAAATTGATGAGAAAAATCAAAGCATATATCACAATCGAAATGAGGCTCAAAACAAAATCAAACATTTAAAAAGGAATTTGTTTGTAAGTTTTTGTATTTTTTTCTTTGGTTAATATTCGTATATTTCTAGGATTTTTTGTACAAAATCGTATTTTATTATTCCTTGTAAATCTGTATTTTATTATTTGTTATAAATCTTATTCTTTTATTAATCTAAAGTTTATTTTAAACTCAGGCTACATAATTTTTAGTCTAATATTTACTTGTTGCAAATTTTTCCTTATTTACATTAAAAATACTATAGAATTTTACATTTTTGTGAATATAACTTTTTATAAAAAAACCTTATTAAAGTTTGCTTACAATTAATATTTTTATAATAAATTGTCAGTGAGGCTATTTTTTAGTCATTCATATGTAGAGGAAGATAGAATTAGGTACAATCTAGTATTCTGTTGATATAATTTCTAACTGAAATTTATTCAATCATTTATTTCATTTAAAGCTGCTGCTTTATTTTTTTATTGTAACTTTGGTTTTTATTATTTTTAGTAATAAGTCAGCATAAAAATAATTCTTACATTTAAAGATGCTAAATATTTAACTAGTTTTTAAAATGAGAAAATTTTATAAAGATGAAGAGGAAGAAAAAATTATTAATTTTAAACTACTAATAGCTTTTCACAGTTATGTTATTAACTATTTTTATTTACTATATTTTGATCTGTTATGATTATTAATACATTTATTATGTGATTGAAATAACACTAATCTCTATAATTTAAAATAAAATCTTTAATTCTTGTTCTTTTATTCTTCTGTGTCTTTAATAGTGTTTTTTTTTCTCATATTCTGTAACATTCAGTAACCTCCTTACATCTTAGTGGCTTTATTGCCTTGCTTGGGGTGAAATGATTAAAAAAACAAAACCAGAAAAAAACATTCAACATAAATATTAATTATAAATATAACATGATAGTAAGCATGTTCTGTTCAATTGATGATCATAAATCAACACTATTTTCACCTGGTTTTATAATATGACATTTATCTTTATAATCTTTATTCCTTATTAACTCATTTTTTTTAATTATCATATTTTACTGTATTCATTTCATTTATGATAAATTTATTATTATACAGAAAAACCAAACTGTTATGAAGTCTGTTTTCCTTTGTATTTTATCAGTCCAGTGGTAGTCATTTATCTTGCATATCAAGAGCTACTCTACATTTACATATCATGACACAAACATTGATATACAAGTAACTTGATGCAATAATTTAATAAATTAGGACATACATGAACTTTTTGTACTACAAGGAATTTACTAAATGTATTTACTATCAGGTTGAGATTATGGCTATTGTCTTTGAATAACAATGACTGCAGAGTTATTTATTTGGCTAATGAATATTCCCAACAGAGTGAAAAAATTGCTCTTATCAAATAATTCCACATGTAGAATTAAATTCAAAATCAGATGGTATCTATCCATTCTGTATTCTCCTTTATTTAATAAGATGAATTTAACAAAAGTAAATAAATATTGAATTGTTCCATCTAATGTTGATATTAAACCAAATAGGCCTTTCTTGAGCAGATATATCATTTTGGAGGTTGTCTATTATAAAATCTTCAAAACTTCATTTGTATAACTAACTTTTAGCATAATTACTAATATCTATAGCTTATGAACCTGATGATTTTTACAAGATTAATATTAGTAGGTGAACCCCCTTTTGTGACTGATTTGGAAGTTAAATTATCTTCAATTCTCCATGTATACCATGAAAATTAACCCTCATCCAAGAATAAAAATTAAAATATTTTACTATTTTCACTATTTCTTTTATCTGCAACTTGGTTGTTTATCAGTTATTGATAAGCCAACAAATTTTATGAATGTTATAAATTTACTAGAATGCTTTTTTATTTTTTTTTGTAGGATGTTCGACGACAATTTGCAGGAGCTGTGCCTCTTTCTAAACAAGAAACATTTACAAGGAACATGGTTCAAATTAGGGAAGATAAATTAAAGACAGAACAAGAATTGCAAGAGGTGAAGAATCAATATCAATAAGATAATCTTTCCCTCTCTCTCTCTCTCTGTGTGTATATATATATATATATATATATATATATACAAACACACACACAAGTTTTGTTAAATTCAACCAACAAGTTATCCTTCATTAATTTTTTATTGTATTTTTCCCAATTTTCAAATAAGAAATATTGAATTGCATATTGAAATCAAAATTGTGGCTAAACTGTTCAGAGTTCATGTTTTGTTTTGATTTTGTTCAAGTAATTTTGACTATCTCAGTCATTATCAAGAACTAGGTGTTTTCGGCATGGTAGATAAGATATTGTTGACTACAATCTAGCATTTTATGTTTTGTACTTTATTGAATTAATGACATTTCTAATTTCTCATAATTTGTTTAAGTTTATTCTCCTCTTTAAGTTCATCATAAAGATATTGCTGAATAAATACCATGAATGTGTGTGCATGTTTGTATATGTATAAAAATTTATGAATCTGTCTTATAATAATGTCAAAATCATTTTTTTGTAAAAGTTGTCATTAGAAACTAATTTTACTGACACCAGTTAATACATGCATTCTTTTATACTGAAAGTTTTCATTATATTTTAACATATCAATGATCAGAATGATTAATGTAATTATTTACTTGCTCTTGTTACCAAGGTTCAAGTGCAACGAAAACAAATGGAGGACAAAGTTTTAGAGCTGCAGTTACTTCAGTCAAGTCAGAAGGAATTGCTTGAGACAACATTAAAAGGTAGCCATGCTGGGGCCAACAAATTAACAGAGTGGCACTCTAAACTGGAAGCTTTGCGTCTTACTGAGCTCAAACAAAAACGTGACATTGTCAAATTACAAGAGAAGGTGATTAATTTGATTTAGTATCTTTTGAATTATAGTCTTTTTCTGGGGAAAGTTTTTACTTCTACAAGAATTATACAAATTGTAGTATGGCTGTTGGATCATTTTCTTAAATTAACCAAAATAAGTGAATATTACATCCTCTCTGGTGATAGTAGACTAACAATTAATATACTTAATTATAACAGACATTACATCAGTTTATGGTCAAGGCAGCCAGAATCAATGCATAGCTGCTATAACACATATGGTGAAACTTAGAAATGAACAAATTTACTTTGTGGTTGAAAGTAGACTTATGTTAGTATATTCTAATGTTTTTTAAACTCTCATCTTAAGATTTTTTAAAGAATTTATAAGAATTTTGGAAATATGAAGCAATATTTTGGAATTTTTAAATTATAAAGATTTTTATAAAGAAACTAAAAAATACCAGTGCTAACTGCTAATGGAGAAATTGAAATAACTTGCACATTTTTCTCAGTTTTTATGAAAATAAAAGTTATTTTAACATTTTACACTTTTTTAATTTCAGATTAGTTTTCTTGAGAAAACAAATAAGCATCAAGAAATGACAATTAATGAAATTGAAACTGATTATGTTCGAGCATCCAAGGTAAAAATAATGCTGTTATAAATTTTAGATTAGTGTTTCATTTTTAGCATATTATAAAAAAAAATATTACTTGCTTTATAAGAGTTGTAAGCCACAATCATTAAATTTTTGACAAATTTATTTTATTTAATTCTATTTTAATGTAAAAATAATAAAATTAATACTGATTTATGTTTTATCTAATAGAAAATAATGATAATATTGCTCCTATACTTAAAATTTTTGCATTTATTCAAGTGTCTTGGAGCTTGTAAGTTATGCTAGAATTCAGTTTAATTTCTTTTCGAATGTTCTTCATGGATTAAATAAATGTTGTATAATTTGTTGTAGGAATTTGAAGAACATCAGCTGATTTGGGAACAAAGGGAATTAGAACTTGAAAAAGTTATTAGCAATATGGAAAAGCGAGCCTCAGATATTGCTAATGTTGCTGCACAGGTGAGTTTACTTTCAGTTTTGTTCAATGTAGAACAAATATATATCATTTCAGTCTGTTTGAAATACTGCAAACAACATATATGACTAAAAAATACCAATTACAATTACTGCTTTATTATTGGAATCAAATTAAAGTTATCAATCGTATGTGTATAAAAATAGAATAACATAAAAAGAGAATATGTCTGTTTGGAAGATCATGTTCATTCATGATATAAAAGGTCTGAAAAAATTGTATTTTTGTCAAACATAATATAAGAGAAGATTCAATCTAAATAAAATTTTGATTTATTAAAATTAAATTAATTCAAAAAATATCTAAGAAAAACAAATGTTATTTTCAGCATTATTTATTATATCTTTTTGTTTAATTTATAAATAATGAAATTAGTTTTGTATTGAAGCCTTTTTTGCTATTTGTTCCTGTTGTTTTATTAAATCTTCATTGTTTCTTGTAGTTTGGTAAAACTGTTGGGAATATTCCTGATGCAAGTCAGCCTGTGGCAGTTCAGTTAGAACAGGCCATTTCTACCATTAAACAAAATATGAAAACTATTTCTGAAAGTCAAGCAGAAGCTAAAGTATTAAAACAAGTAAGAATTTATTTTGTTTATTTTGTTCTTACATTTATGTCATTATTTTATTTTTATTAATAAATTTAATGGATATTATTAATTTTAGTATTTCTTTCATCATATTTTTATTGCATCTCTCTGATTGTCATTCTAAAATCATTAAGTAAGCAGCATAAATTGGAAATAAAGAATAATTTTCTCACAAGACACAAGATTTACATGACTTATTCTTGGGAGCCTGTCTGTTCTTGAGAGTGCTTTACTGATTAAGCTACAAAACCAACCACTAGGAGTTGTTCAATTTTAGCCATATAGCTATATTCTTTATTTGTATGAACATTATATACTATCATAAAATATGAGTTTAAATTTTTATTTCCTTTTTGCACTTTTTACTTCATTTAATCATAGAAAAATCATATGAAAGTTATAATAAAAAACAACAGAAATAATATGAAATAAATTCTAGTAAATAGTAATAATTGACAATGATTCATCTAAGAATTTTAAATCCTATTACGACTCAACTTTAGTTATGTTTAGTTTATACTTATGAAATGGTGCATAATTAAAACTTAACTGACATCTTTGTTTTTTTACAAAATAAATTAATGGCATGTTTTCCCATCACTATCAAGTTAATACTGATAACCCACATTATATCTCTTAAAATGATCAGAGAATATGTCATTTGAAATGTTGTGATAAAAAGATAATGACATCTTCCAAGATGTTTTTGAATCTTTTTCCTTTCACAATTTTTTAATTGTTTGTTTCTGTTGTTTTTTTTCTCTTCTGAAATAGAAAAAAGTCTTGACTTTTGGTAATTTTTTTTATGCTAAGTTGCTATTGAAATGAACAAGTTACACTTGACAAATTTAAACTTTTTGTTCAGGTCAATTTGGAAATATTTTTCTATCTATTCCATCTGCTTCCTGCTTTTATTTCTCTTCAATGTTGTTTATTGTCTTGTATTGCAAATCTTTTTGTAATTTAGAAAAAATAACAAAAATTTTAAACATTTCATTGGCAAAGTAAATCACAGTTATTCTTTTAAAATTATGAACATACAGCAGCATTCAATATTTAAGAATGAAAGTTTAAAAGTAAAAAAAATAATCTAGATCTACATATTCAGTTATAATAAACATTGCAGTAAACATGTTTAAATTTTGCTTTTCACAATGTTAAATTTGCATAAAAAAAGAATGTTATAGAACAAGAATTACATTTTTCTTTGTTTTTTAGAAATCACTCATAAACATGGTTCTCAAATATTGGATATTACTGTATTGTTGAATATTTAAATTCATTTTAAGTGTAAAACTACACAATAAACTTCAAAATATGTACATTCTCTAATCTACAACTGTCACTAAAAGTAATGAGTACAGAAATTAACTAGTAAATACATTTCAATTAAGAAATTAAGGTAAAGTATAACATCCTTATTAATTCAACAATTGGTTCAGTGCATTTTCCTTTTTTTTTTGTCAATATATTCTTTTTTTTATATGATAAATGTTGAACTTATTTTGACTAATTTTGTTTTTGCCTTCTACAAACTACTCTAGCAAACAGAAAAACTAGAATCTGCAGTTCGGGAAGCTGAAAAGGCTCTTATAGCAAAAGATAAGTTGATTTCTGAAATCCGTCTTCGTATGCCAGCCACAGCTGATCGTGATAGCATCATCCAGAGGGCAGCAGCTTCAGCAGTAGAAAGTGTCAAACAAGACTCAAACTATGATGATTCAAACAATGAACAAGCAATGAAAGTTGCTCAATGTGCAATTTCCAGTTTGAAGGTAATTTCAAGAGTATGTGCATTGTAGTAATTGAAAGAGTAAACAGAGCTCAGGACAACAGTAAATGTGCTAAGTTTATTCAACGAAACTCAGCTACAAAAGGAACATAGGAGTTACAAGTTAAATAGCCAACTGGGGCTAGTCCATTGCTTGTACATAGGGAACAAAGGATACTACTACTACCACATTCTTTGTTCCTAGAAAAATGTAGCATTACCATCCATAATGATCTGGGGGTCTTGTCGTCCATTCGGATCTCCTGACTTGTTGGACCTCAGTATCATCTCTGTTATGCAGTGTGTCTTCCTATGGTATGGGGACACCCAGAGTACTCCTATTTTGTTCAACAGTGGGGGACTCAGGGGTTAACTCTGTTTCTGGACAGGGTGCTAAATCACAAACAGATACAGTAGACTCCCTTTCATCTGGATACTTTATGTTGGCATAACTTGGTCCACATAAGGGTTGGTTTTACTATTTCTTACAAACCTCCTTAATAATGTGGGACCTGGTGACATTAGCCAGGATGAGAGAACTCCTGTGTGATGAATGATGAGGGAATGCAAAGAAACACTTGTGAGGGATTGTATTTGTAGAATTACATAGCAACAATCTCACAGAGTGTAGCACTTCGGGAAGCACCAATTCCCAGTACTTCTTAGCTATATTTCGCGATCTAACAGCTAACTGAATCTCCTTCTATATAGTGCTGTTAAATCGTTCAACCTGTGCATTCCTGGTTGAATGATATGGAGTGGTTTTACTTGTCGCAACCCCTTATTGGGAGAGGTAGTCTCTCAATTCCTTAGACATGAAAGATGCACCTCTATCAGAGTGTATGTAGCTGGGCATCCCAGCTAAGCTGAACAAAAGATTTAAGGATTTGATTACTGAGGTAGTGTGCATGTTTGGACATGAGAAGATGAATGGAAACTGTGAATATTCATCAATTACTATCAGTAAATATGGCAGAAGGCACAGGTCCCTTAAAGTCAATACTTAGTCATTCCATGGGTCTGGTTGCCTTGATAAGTGTTTTCTGGCAAGTTATAGAAACGATGTTTAATTTCCACACAGATTCTGCAAGAAGCATACACCTTTTTTACCTCTTCCATAGAAATAGGAAGATTTTTCTCTCTAACGAAATGTAAGAGTCTAGTAACTCCCGGGTGGCATAGCCCATTGTGAATGTCGGTAAGGGCAAAACTTGTAATGGTTTAACAAGTGTAAGCTTGACTAAGTGCATTGGGAACTATGTTCTTTTTGCAAGGGTGGTATTTTATTGTGTAGTTGAAGGCTGAAAGTTTTAACGATCATTCTTGAATCTTGGCATTCTTAATTTTAGTACACTTTTCATCGGTAAACATGAAGGCCCCAATCTCTGATCAGTAATTAGGGTAAAATGTTGCCATGGCAAATAGTAACTCTACTTCTGAATCACCTCAATAATTGCTATGGCCTCCTTCTCTATTATGTGATACTTTGATTCTCTCTCACTGTAGTGTTCTTGACATGAAACGCTACTGGGTGTCCACTTTGGCTAAGGGCCACATTTGATGTGTCACATTCCATCTCGATAGGTAAACTTTAGTCTATTGGTTTTAGTGATGCCACCATCAGTTCTTTTTTTAATTGATCAAAAGCTTTGGGTGCCTTTTTCTGAAGTGTGAATTTTTTATTTTTTACTAAAGGTTGAATTTTATAAGAAAAATTATGTATCCATTTCGCATAATACATGAACATACCCAGTGCCCCTTTTTACTGATTTTGAGTTTTCTGGAGGTGGGAATTCTTTTAAGAGGCAAAGTCTTTCTGGGTTGGGCTTAATGATTCCACTGCTGACATGGTATCCTAAAATATTGATGGAAGTTACCAAAGACACAGATTTCAATTTATTGAGGGTAATTTTGGCTTTCACCATCACCTCCAGGAACCTTTTCACATTTTGGTCATGTTCCATTTGTCCTTCAATAGTAATGTCCTCAATGTAAGGGAAAACACTGCATAGATTTTCTTTCTTTATTATTATGTCTATAGCTCTCTGGAACGAAGCAGCCCTGTTTTTGATCCCAAACGAAATTCTGCAGAACTGGAACAAGTGACCATTCATTCACCTCAAAAGCAGTGTATTTTCTATATGATACTTTAAGCGGTACCTGGTGGTAGGCACTTTTGAAATCAAATGTAGAAAAAACGCTGTATCTAGCAATGTCATTGACCATTTTATCAATTCTTGGTAGAGGATAAGTATCCAGTTCTGTATACAGATTTATCATTTGTGAGTAATCTACACACATTTGTTTTTTATGACAGTGAGTGGGGTCCTTTACCACCACCAGCTGGGCTTGCCATGGAAAAACACTTTCTTTGATTATGCCTTCAGAAAGCAGGTTCTGAATTTCTTTATTGATGAAGGACTGATCTTCTTTGTTAAAATGCCTTGACTGGCAATGGGTTTACAGTTTGGTGATAAATTGGGAAATAGTGAACAGTCTTCTATCTCCACCGTGTTTAATGCGCAAACATGATGGCTACTGATTACAGTTAATTCGGGCAGGGGCCCACCGTATTGGAATGTTGTTTTCTGATGCTGACACAGAAAATCCTGACAAAGTATCATGTCAGAACATAAATCTTTCAAAACACCTAGATGGGTGGTAACATATGACTAATTGTTAAGGCAAAGGGTTAGATTTACAACTACAGAGCTCCTTGAGTTGATGCTTAAAGTTTTCTGAGCCATGGTGATACCCTTACTGGATAGATGGACTTCCAAGTTCAGTTCTCACATGACTCTTTCACTGATATAACTATCAGTGCTACAGGAATTGAGTAGAGCACTCAGTTTTTTTTATTAACCACTACACAGGAGAGAGCTCCCGTGGTATGTTAGCAAGCGTGGTCAGTATATGAGGACCAGCCACTGCTGCTACCGAAGATTTAGATTGACATGTATGAGCATAGTGTCCTTCCTTCAAGCATTTTTTACAAGTAGCTCTACAAGCAGGACAGCGGTCCCGCTAATGGTAGACAAATCCACAAAAAAAAGCATTTATATTTGGCTTGACAAATCGTGGCTACTGCTGGTTCGACTGGAAATTCATCACATACCTTGGGGGGGTGGGGTCAAAGTCGACTATTGCTGCCATTTGCACTTCTGGGGCAGTATATAAGTCATTATTTCTTTGTGCTAAGTCCAGTGCAGGCACTTGAGTGTAGATCTATGGTTTTATTTTCTAAGAGATGCTGCCATATTGAATTCAAACTTAAGCCTGAAATGAAGGCATCTCTCATAGCTTCGTTACCGCATTCTTCAGCAGCATGGTCTTTGAAATTGCACTTTCTTTTCAGCTTTTCTAGTTCTCTAAAAAATTCGTCCAGAGACACTCCTGGATTTTGTCGTCTTGTGGCTAACAGGTGCCTTGCTAATACCCCGTTAGGCATTTTAATAAATAAAGCATCCAGTTTTCTCATAGCCACATTGAAGTCTGTACATGCTTTGATATACTCAAATACACTGGGACTTATACAACTCCAGAGATCCCAGTATTCATTTGGTATTCTTTCCTGGTAATCATCTATATAGTTTAGTAGGATAGTTCGCCAATGGCAGCAGTCTCTGGCAGCTGTTGGACAAGGTTTGACATCCAAACATTTTGGCTTCCATGCTGTTTCCATGCTAGATTTTATCTACATGCTTAGTTGAATAAATTGTAGTAATTGTAAGAGTAAACAGAGCTCAGGACAACAGTAAATGTGCTAAGTTTATTCATTGAAACTCAGCTACAAAAGGAAAATAGGAGTTACAAGTCAAATAGCAAACTGGGGCAAGTCCATTGCTTGTACATAGGGAACAAAGGATACTACTACTACCATATGTATATTGTTTATAGTAAGCAAGATCTTTCGAGATTTAGGTAACAAAACTTGGGAGCATGATTTTAAAGAAAAGATAGTGACAATTGTAAAAAAAATAATCATAATGAAAAATCATGATATATTAGATTATTTTAAAATTTGTTGCTGTACTCTTTTCTATCAGGCACGAATCCAACTGAAAGAAGAATCAATCCAAAAACTTCAGGATCTTTTAAAGGCAGCCCATAATGACATGGAGAAGATGAGTCGTAAACATTTTGAAGAACTACAAGAGATGCAGTTAAAGCTGCATGCAAATACAGATAAATCTTTTCACAACTTTAAAGAAGCTGCTCGAGAAATTGTCAACAAAACTGACAGTGATACTGACTTTTCTCAACAGGTCATTTGAATATTTTTATCATTAATTTATTTTTAAAATTAATCTTTATTTTCTTTTAAATGCAAACAAAATTTACTTGTTTTTTGTTTGTTTGCATTAATATCAATAGTTATACAATTGTTAACTACACTCAGGTAAAAGTCAGAATTTTAAATACTGATTTTCAAATTAGACAAGCCATCTTTGCTTAGAAGATTAGCAAAAAAAATCTTTCTTCTAATTCGATTTTGAATCAGATTAAACTAAGTTTATCACATTTCAGTAGTAATTACTTGTATTCTCAATAGTATCATTATTATTATTATTACATGAGGTGAGGTTTAAAATTTAACAAATTTCAATTAATACAGATGAACAAAATTACAGTTCTTGAAGAACTGGTTGCTGAACATGAAGATGCTTTAAATGCCATGGTAGAACGATTAAAAGAAAAAGATGAAGAAATTTTGATATTGCGCAAAAAGCTGCAGCAAACAACTGAACAAATGGATAAAGAAAAAGAAGAGTAAGTAAAAGTATTTAATATATTTTGGGTGGTTTAATTGTTCAATACTTTTTCCCTCTTTAACTATTATGAAATTTTATGACTGTTACTAATAGTAATAAAATAGGTATACCTCATTTTATGATTATAATGTCCTTGGGTTTTGTCTTTAAACAAATTTAGTTCATTTGTCACATTCTAATGAAAAGAAAAATCAGTCTATTGACATGATGATTTTTATGGATCAAATTTTAAAAGATAATGAAAATAATAAACAACAATTAATTCCCCAAAACTGGATCTCTACAATAAAGGAACTCTTGTTCATTATTTTGTAACTTAAATTTTTAATTAATTATATCTCATAATATCTAACAGAGAAATAAAAATTATCAGATACATGGTTTAATTCTGATTCCTATTTGTCACACTATGTGATGAGTGCTTGAAGAGGTTCTCTCTCTCATCCAACTCAAGGTAGGTTTTGTGACCTGTCAGTCCAGAAGCACCTCACATATTGAGGTCTTCTGTTAGTATAAGTAATGAAATTGTATCCATCGCTAGCTTGCTAGACTTGTCGTGTAGCTTTTAGCACCCTTGGTATTTCCTGGTGGTAGCTCATCTGAGTACTGACCAGGCTCAACATTGCTTAACTTTGGTGATTGGATGAGAAGTGGTTTTTCAACATGATATGGATGTACCAATTGAAGAGGTTAATGTAGAATCTGTAAGGAAACCATAACAATGAGATAAGTGTGACGGTCACTAGAGACTGTTGAAATGAAAGGAATGGATTTGTAATGATAGGCAGATCATAGTCTTGATAGCTCTTATTAGTATTTTTGTCTCCTCTATTTTATCACTTCTGTTATTCTTTTATAAAATAATGCATGTTCTGGTTTGGACAAACAGATTTCATGTGTATTTTCAGGTATATAGCATATGTTAAATTCTGAATTTGCTTTGACAAGCTGAAAGAAATAGTATTTGACTAATTTCAATATATTATTTGATATGCTCTCTACAGGATAATTTTACAACTGAGCCCTGATGTTTCAACGGATTTTGATGACAGATCTATTTTGTGGACTTACAAACTGAAAATAAATGATTGTTCTTGTTAAGCCTTAAACCTATTTTCTGGTTATTTCTTACCTTGGTCCAACATACTGAGTGACATTACTGACATTCATTTTTAGTATGATATCTTCCATTCAAAACCAGAGTAAAGAGAAAAGAAGGTTGAAGCTGACATTCATGGAAGTCTAGTTATCATGAAAAGAGCAATTTCAGTATGAGATTGTGTTGCTATGACCACATTTCAACTTAAGGATTTCATAGACAATATCAAGGAAGTAAAAATCCACTCATTTACACACATATGCAAACACACAAATGATCAAGACTGTTGAGGAAAGAAAAAAATACAATTTTTTTAGTTTTTAGAGGTGACTGAAAAAATGCTCCTGTGTTTTTTAGGTAGGTGGAAAAGAATCCTTTGGGTTTTCAGATGTAGTAAAGAAAATGTCCTTTGAATTTTGGAGGTGGGGAGAAAAATGTTAATATGTTAAAAAAAATAAAAATAAAAAGCACTTCTGTTATCAGACAAAAATTATCAGGAACAAGAATGGCCTATAGAAGTGAAAAAATACAGAAGAGGTTGGCACAAAATAATAACAATACAGAACAAATAGACTTACTAAATATTACAATAATTTCCTGTCAAGCTCTATCTACAAAAGCTATATCAGACCAAAAATGGTGTATTACTGCCATACCTGAGACAGAGCTGCCCAATTCTCACTTTCTAGCCTTGATTGTGTTACAAAGTGTTTGCACAACCTTCTGGATGACAAATTGTTTTCCACCCTTCAACCCATTTATGACAGATGAAATGTTGGTAGCCCATCACAGCTAGGACCCACCATGCCACATACACTGAGTTGACAAATCCTCATTTCTTTCATATTCCATTGGTAAGGAGTAAGTTCCACTCAGATAGCTTCTTCCCCAGAATTGTTGAAACAGGGAACAAACCCCATGGGGTTGCTTCCCTGATCACTAAAACATTAACATCTTCAGGTTGAGGGTTAATCATTATCTATCATACATATCCTCATAATATGCAACTCTTGTTCCCTCCCTATATGCCCTTACATCATCCTCATTCAGTACCCCTCCACCTTGAGTGGCATTCAAGCCTTGTATTGGGTGAACAGTAGTTAGTAAAAAAATTATAAAGGATTATCATGAGCAGAAATTAACATTAAAAAATCACTAGATGTTAATAGGATTTATTGATCTTGCATTAGATGGACAGTGACAAAATGAATATATATATGTATATATATATATATATATATATATATATATATATATATATATATATATATATATATAAAAGCAAGACTATAAATGCAGATTTTGTTTATTTTTTGTATTTGTGTGAAACAAGAAGAGTGACAGAATATCATCAGGAATAAAGTAGGGTTTTTTCTTTTATACAAAAAATACAATAATGTTTTGAAGGCTTTCTCTCAATGATCATGTAGGAACTTTCAAAGATTTTCTTCCTTTGTGAAAGAAAAACTAAGGAAAAAGTGAAAGAGATTTTTTTCTTTTCATTGTGCAAATGTTTTCAATTTGCATTCATAAGGCATTTTGAATTAATTTTACACTTTTCAAAATATAATTCTTTTGTACATTTACATTGTCTGTATGTAGAAATTATTTTGAAGATGGTTATTATTGTACAGGTGTCATAGCATTAGCACATTGTAAACTTTTGGTAGAAACTCCAGGGCTGATAAGCACTACTAAACATAAGTTTGTCATATAGAAGTCAACTGATGGTAATATGCCAGGGAGGAACAGATTTGGTATGTTAGGTGAAGTGCCTTAGATGTTGATTGGGAAGACTAACATGTCTTGTTTTATGTTAAGGTGGAGATAGCCTTGAAAATAAATTTGAAAGTTTAACATAATTTTGTATTTGCAATAAAATGTACTATCTTAAAAGCTGAATGGTAAGATTGTTTTTTTTATTTTTGGGCAATGACAGCATGGCATTGATTTTAAGTGGATGAAGAATGAGTGTAGATATTGTTCAAAGAAAAGTCTTTTTTTGTCATTGTGTTCTTGTACTTCCACAACAATTATATTTTTTTGTTTGTCTTCATACCATTTGCAAATGAGAAATAAATCCACATTGTTATGGGGTCTGTGTACAGATATATTTTAGTTAGTTTCCACCTATGGCAGATTGTATAGTGGCATCACTTATTTCTTGCCACTTATGATACAAGGAGTAAGAAAAAAGGCCACCTGTTGGCCATGAGTGGTGACCCATGATGCCTGAGGATGTGATTCTGATGGCTGAGTGGTCCATGATCCAGGATATTATGTGATCTGCGACAGACCACTTTGGCCCTTACTTGGACTAGATAGTCAGTCAGAGAGGCTCAATTCAATCAGTTACATCAAGCCCTAACATATATGTAATTTCAAGCAATAACATATAAATCAATTGTTTCCTATTTACTCTACCACCATCATGACCACTAGTGGCTTATCCATATCTATATGTTATACTTCCTATAAATACATAAATAACCACACTAACAGAACCACAGGTGGCACATTCATACTCATAAAGAACTCCATACCACATAGCCAAATACATCTCAATATAAATTTAAAAGCAATCACAGTATTAGCAACAATATACAAAGCTATAACATTGTTCTTAGTATATATCCTCCAAATGATAACATTATAGCAACAGATTTAAACTACCTAATGCACCAACACTCAAAATCTTTCATCTTTATGGACTATTTCAATATTCACAATGAAATATAAGACAAGATCACCAATAAAAAAAGTCAAAATTCATACTCCTTCCTGGTCTTTTGAACAATTTCTTGTTTAGGATTAGTTTTCAGTTCCTTCTAAAGTCTACTTTAGCTGTATACTTCTAACATCTCTGCTTAAACTCATTTTTCCTCAATAGGAGTATATATGTTCACCTATTGTTCAGTTCACTTCCTCCTTGGTCTTTTGAACAAGTAAAGGTTTATCCCTTTTTTCCTGTTTAGGATTGGGTTTCCAGTTCTTTCCAAAGTCTTTTTGTTCTCTTTCACTCCCAGTAGCTCCTTGCATTTTAGTGGCATTATCACCTTGATTGTATGAACTGATTAAAAAAAAACATAGAAAGCTTACTAAACCAAAAGAATCTATTCCTATATAATAATAAAACCCACACATATCTTCAACCAGTAACTGGCTCCTATTCATTGATAAGCTTAACCATATATGCAGCTCAACAATGTCACTAGATTTTAACTAATTATGTTAAAGCATCTTGACTCCATTACTGCAGACAAAGTACTAAACTGGAATCTATATAAAACTGACTAGGAAAAATGTAAAAACTTTGCTGCACTAAACTAATTCTAGAAACAAAGACCATCTAAAAGAATCTTATCATTCACTTCATCAAAATATTCTTGTCCATTGCCAAGGAAATTATAATAAAATACTGCTTACCAACAAAACAGAATACAACTTAGTTTAATAAAGAATGTAAAAAACTATCAAGTCATGCAATGCAACACTTAGGAGAAATTTAATAAAACTGAACAAAAGAAAAAGAACTTCAGCAAAATTGACAAAAAGCCATTGGCAAAAAGATATTGTTAACCTTCCCACAGAAAACTTCTCATGAAATCCATCCTCTAAAAACCAAAGGAAAAGATTCTAAATCATAAAACAAAATGAAGAAAAAAAAGAAAATTAGCTTCCAATCCCAATCTAGTTTGAGTTCAACTGCTTGTAGCCTACCATCTGCAATGGTAGATATACCTCCATTATTTTTTAATCTCAATCCTAACTGCAAACCTATTTCTATGAAATTTAGGCGATTTGGAACTGAGATTAAGAAAATTCTAAGAAAATGGAATAATTGAGGAAAGCATGTCTCATTGGTGAGCTCATTGACAACAAATGGCATAAAAAAAGATTAGTTGTGGATTATAGTAGAACTATTAATAGATTCACTCAACTCAACACTTACCCTCTATCATGAATGGATGATATAGCTTTGGAAAACTCAAATATAAAATTTATTCTTTGGATTTGAAGAGTACGTATCACCAAGTACCTAGTTGAGGGGAAGACAAATTGTACACTGCATTTGAAGCTAATGGTAAATTATGCCAGTTTTGTCGTATTCCATTTGAGGTCACTAATAGTGTATCTTGCTTCCTATGCATAATAGGCAATATTATTATAAGGAATAACTTGCACGGAACATGTATGCTTATGTAGATAACATAGTTGTAGCTGGCAAAACTTAAGAGGAGCACAATAAAAATTTATCAAAATCTTTTGAGGTAGCCAAACTACATAATCTTACTTTTAATGGAAAAAGTCCTCTCTATCAACCACTTCTATTAATTTTCTTGGCTACACCATAATCATGGCATACTTAAACCTGGTGCTGACTGATTATGGCCACTTAAAGAATTACCTATCTCTAAAGATAAAGCTTCCCTTCATAATGTCCTTGGTTTGTTTTCTTATTATTCCTGATATTAAAGTTTTTGTATAAGATCAGACCCTTAATTATGGCTGATTCATTCCCTTTAAACTGTGATTCCATGGAAGCATTCTGAAAACTTAAAGAAGAAATCAAAAGTGCTTTACTTCACATTATTGAAGAAAATATCTTGCTAGTAGTCGAGATGAATGCATCTTATAAAGCAATTGTTGCTGCTTTGAATCAGGCTGGCTGTCCAGTGGTTTTCTTCTCATGATCAACTGAATGAAAGTACGCTTCAATAGAAATGGAGGCTTCAGCTACTATAGAAGCTGTAAAAAAGTAGTCTCACTAATTATCTGACTGACACTTTACCATCGTTATGGACCAGCAGGTGGTGAACTTCATGTTTAATACTGAGAGACCTGGGAAAATTAAAAATGATAAGATCCAGAGATGGGGAATGGAACTGAGGAACTATAATTATGAAATTACTTATAGAACAGGGAAGGATAATATATTTCACAGATTCTTTGTGGTGCTATCCTACACAAAGAAAAGTTATATAAGCTCCATGATCATCCTTGTTACTCTGGTATAATCAGGTTAGCACACTTTGTCAAAGTCAAGAATCTACCTTACTCTATGGAAGATGTAAAAAAAGTATGTGCTGACTGTGTAGTTTGTGCAAGATAGTAACCATGTTTCCACACACCTGAAAAAGTTAAAATCTGATAAAGGCTACACAACCAATGAAAAGAATCAGCTTGGATTTTAAGGGACCTCTAACTTCTAACTTGCAGGACCGTTAAATGTTAATGGTAATAAATGAGTACTCTCAGTTTTCTTTTGCTTTTGCTTGCCCCAATATGACAACTAGTGTAGTAATGAAATGCTTAACTCAGATTTTCACTGTGGGACTCCTTCCTACATCCACTCTGACCAGGGTTTCATTTTTATCTAAAGAATTATCTGAGTACTTCACTAATTTGGGTATAGCTATGAGTCAAACAACCCCTTACTACACCCAAGGGAATGGTCAATGTGAACAATACAATGGAATTATCTGGAAGCATGTCATACTGGCCTTGGCTTTGAGAAATCTATGAGAATCTCAGTGGGAAGTTCTAGCTAGCAGCCCCTTGTCCGGTTTTCTTATGTCATAATGTCTGTGCTAATAAGTAAGAACCTTTAGTTGACAAGGTTTAGCTGTTAGAAGACAATCCCCAATATGCTCATGTAAGATTTAATGACAGATGTGACATCCACTGTATCTGTGCATGATTTGGCTCCTGTCGGGAACAAATATGATTGAGAAGAACCAAAAATTAGAGAACAAGATACGCTTGTGGAAAAGAGCACTACAGAAGTGAAGGAACCAGAGTCTGATATCTATTCTAAACCACTGAGTAACCCTGAAATACATTTGCCATTGTCTTCTGACTCTAAGGATCAACATTCTACTCTGATTCCAAAGATTCAGTGATGCTAAGACAATCTTTGAGGAATCAAAGAAAACCATTACGATATTCAGAACATTAAAAAAAAAATTATTAAAAAAGAAAATGGATGGGGAGAATGCCATAAGCATTAACTTCCCTCAATTTGAACTTCCGGAATTATCCTCTTTTTGCTGTACTATGTATATATACATATCCTCTTTTACTTGTATTTTTATTTGCTCTTAGCCCCATCATGGATTACACGGTTTATTAAAGCCTTCATCAAGGTAATTCTTTAGTTCTGTTCCTTATTGCAATTATACAGGTTGCTCGTGAGACCAAAGCTGGGCTATGGCTGTTTTATATATGGATCAGCATGAAAATCTATTTAAAACAGCAAGATACAATATGTCCCTATGGATTGAAACTCACACCTTTAACACCTCCACCTGTAGAAAATCTATACACAAAGCCATATAACAGACTATATGTCAGCACTTATTGCACTAAAAAACAAGAAAACAATAGCCCCAATAACTAGTAAACTACTAAATAGAATGGAATACCTCTCAAGACAAAACAAAGGCATCACACTATACTGGATACCAAGTGTAATAAAAGACATGGAGCAGAGTAACACAAATTAGGTTTTATTCAGCACAATAGAACAGTACAAACGGAACTATTTATAAGCAGGCACAGTCCATTTTAACAATAGGCAGAGGGGGAGAGAAGGAATGTTCTCCACAATCCCCCCAGCTTCTAGAAATAATTAGTGGCAGTTAGTCAATCGATATGAAGGAAATATTATATCCTAGAAGGATTTATTTCAATCTGTGAATATCTCTTTCATAAACCTATTCAGTTTAAGGAAATCAGCAAAGATTTATTCAGAAATTAAGTGGTCAGGAGGTCTATGCGATCACTGTAAAGGAATTTTGATTTAATTTTTTGGTGTATCTGTACTAGATTCAGTCTTGTTCAGATCTAAGGCCTCAAAATTTTGAGTGGGTAAGTTAGAGTCTTGTATTTCAGGAGAACAGTTCTGAATGAGACCAGCAAGGGTGAGATCTTGGGGTGATACTGTGGTTTCCTTGCCATTTTGGAGACAAATGTGCACATAATGAGGATTGGCTACTATAATTTCCACCTCCTCCACAATAGGGTTGTACTTTGATTGTCTGACACGTCCTCTCAGAATCTTTCCTGGTATTGTTAGCCATGTTGGAACAGAATACCCACTTACGGATTGGCGAGGGTAGTTGAATAGCTGTTTATGAGGTGTAGGATTCATAGCTGTTGAAAGTAGTGTGCGCATTGAATGTAAAGCATCTAGCAAAACATTCTCCCATTTATTTATATGTAGGCATTGAATTTTGAGTGACAGAGTTATTGCTTTCTACAAAACGCCATTATGCCCCTCATATTGCCCTTTTACCTTGGGGGTTATAAGGAGTGGTACAGCTAGTTGACATTACATGCCCATGCAAGAAGGATTTCACCTCAGCCGTCATGAAACTGAAACCCCTGTCCAAATGCATATACATTGGCATATGGAAGATAAGAGTTGGGCCAGGTACTGGATGACTGCTTGCAACGACATATCAGGACAAGCAAAGGCAAATGGGGAGTGAGAATATTCATTTATTATCGTGAATAGAAACCAGTTACGAGAAGAAGATAGCAAGAAGTCCTTTGAAGTCAATGCTGAGCCTTTCAAGAGGCATGGTTGCTTTTATTAGATGCAGAGTATCAGGTCAGTAAAAATTGAGGTTTGCCTTTGGCACATACAGGGCAAGCAGTAGATACTCTCTTCACATACTCCATGGAAAAAAGAAGGTTCCTCGTCCTAAC
Source organism: Acanthosepion esculentum (assembly GCA_964036315.1). NCBI lineage: Eukaryota > Metazoa > Mollusca > Cephalopoda > Sepiida > Sepiidae > Acanthosepion > Acanthosepion esculentum. Next base: position 22,343,423 of record OZ038506.1, on the reverse strand, counting down.
AAAATGCATCATTTGCGCAACACCAAGGTGACAAAGAGAGTTGTGTAATTTCTCTAGGATGTCCAAACTTATTGCTGAACAATAAGCTCTAGATAACGTATCTACAGTAACATTATCTCTCCCCAGGCAGTATTTAATATTGAAAATATAGCAGGCAAGTTCGACCCTTCACTTTTGGGTTTTATCATTTTTTTTATTTTCTCAGCCAGTTTTGAATCAAACATAAATGCCACTGATCTCTGATCAGTAAGTAAAGTGAAGTGTCATCCCGTTAAGTAGTACCTCCATTTATGTAAGGCCTCTATGATAGCTTGGGCTTCCATTTCTATAGAAGAGTGTTCACTGGTACTCAATGTCCTTGAAAAGAAAGCTACAGGTCTATCAGATTGATTCAATGAGGCTGCAATTATGTGGCATTAAGCATTGATTTCTATGATGAAAGGAACCGTTTTGTCAATAGAATACACTATTGCATTTTTGACTTCAGTTTTCAGGTATTCAAAGGCTTTTTCAGGAGCCTTGGATAGTTGGAGACTATTAGCTTGTATGAGGGGGGGAAACTTTTTCTGAATACTTAGCAATCCATTGGGAATAGTAAGAGAACATTCCCAGTGCACGACGAAGAGAATGAATATTGCAAGGAAGGGGAAGTTCTTTAAGCAGTTGAAGTATTAGGATCTGGTTTAATTGTACCGTCAGATATTGTGTAGCCTAGAAGGTTCACTGTAGAGTCAGAGAAAGAGCATTTATGATTGTAAATTAAATTGTATTTCTTGGCTGCTTCTGTAAATTTATCAAGGTTCTCATGCTCTTCCTGGCTTTTACCACAGATAATTATATTGTCTAAGTAGGCAAATGTGTGGAAGAGTGAATTGTCAGCTATAAACTTATCAATTATTCTTTGAAAGCAAGCTACTTCATTGGTTACTCCAAACGGTACCCTGTAAAATTGATATAACTTTCCATCTGCTTCAAAGACAGTATAAAGTTTGTCTTTATCAGATATTGGGACCTGGTGGTAAGCGGATTTCAAATCTATAGTACTATAAATTTTGTATTGTGCCATCTTATTTTCCAATTCCTCAATCTTAGGTAAAGGCTAAGCATCCAACATAGTGAATCTGTTAACCATCTGAGAATAACCAGCCACCATTTTCTTTTTATGTTATTTGTTAATGTTCACTATGACCTGGATCCATCAAGGAGAAGTGCTGGGCTCAATAATTCTTTCTGAAAGTAGTCTATTTACTTCAGCAGTAATGAATTCTTTATCTTGCTTACTGTACTTTCTAGATTTAATAGCTATTGGTTTGCAATTCTCAGCAAGATTAGCAAAGAGTCAGGGAGGGGGAATAGAAAAGGTAGTCAGTCTGCACACACTTAAAGGGGTGCCTCTTTCCACCAAATTTCACACAGATACTCTCGTGTTGCCCCATAAAATCTTGCTCAAGGATAACAGCAGCAAATAAATCAGGAAGCACAGACAGTTTAAAATCAGAATATTCTTATCTCTCCATTTCCACATTTACCAGGCAATAACCTAACGTCTGAGAGCTCAGAGAGGTTGACACTATTGACATGGTATCATTCCTCAGTAGGGTAGGCAGACGAGACTTTTGAACCAGTGATTCACATATGAAGCTCTCACTATTCCCAGTGTCCATGAGAGCTCTGACACTCCTCCCGTTTATTTTTATTGGAGTAGCTGCAGCAAACAAATCCATAAATGATGCTGCCATCACCACAGGATTAGAAGAATGAAGAGTGGCAGATGTCTTGGAATGACATACTTTTGCAGAATGCCTGATTTTCCCACATCTTTGACATGTGGATTTCTGAGCTAGGCAGTTACGGCGAGGATGCCTATGATTTCCACAGAAGAAACACTTTTGAGTTTTAGAAGCCACTGTGGATACTATGTTTTCTGTTGGGCTGCAGAAATTACCCTCAAAGGGGGCTGCAGCACTAACAACTGTTTGAGAGTAGGATTCTGAACTTTTCTGAGCTTGTTCAAGAGCTCTGGCTTGGTCAAAGGCAGTGGTGAGGTCCAGAGTTACATTTTCGAGTAGTCATCGTCGAATATTAGGGAACAAAAGTCCACTTATGAAGGTATCTCTTATGGCCTCAGTTCTATGTTCCTCAGCAATGACTGCCTTGTAGTTGCAATCCTCGCTTAAATGCCTTAGATTTAGAAAATATTCATCTAGTGCCTCTTCTGTTTTTTGCTGGCACTTCAATAGTATATGCCCGGCGTAGATTTCATTCTTCAGCTTGTCATACAATTGCTGGAGTCTATTAACAGCTCTCTCATAGTCTGAATAGTCAGAAATTAATTCATACACTTGAAGGGCCTATAAAGTCTAGGAGCATAGTTCGTTAGTCGGGGGCATATTGTTATATACTTTGCAGTAAATTCTCAAAAGTGGCAAACCAGTGTCTTCAATCCTTTTCAGCATTCTTCGAACTGGAGAGAGTTTCAAATATCTGAGGTTGCAAAATTTTGTCCATATTTCTCAGAGACCGAGATAGCATTAATGAAAAGTATTTATGTTTTGTGCTGAATAAATTGTAATAAAAAACACAGAGCAAAGTAACCCAAATTAGGTTTTATTCAGCACAATAGAACAGTTAGTACAAGCAGAACTATCTATAAGCAGGCACAGTCCATTTTAACGATAGGCTGGGGGGGGGGTAGAATGTTATCCACACCAAGCCATATTGATATATATACAAGCTAATGATAGAGCTGATTCAGAGTTAAAGAAGGCACTAAACATTAACTACTCAAGTATAAAAATCCCATATACTGACTTCAGACCTAACATAAATAAATTCATCACTAATAAATAGCAGGAGTGTTGGAGCTCCAACTCAGACAACTAACTATATAGCATCAATTCCATCATAGGAGAGTGGAAACTAGGATACAGAAATATAAGAAAGGAGAAGGTTGCGTTGGCTAGACTCCACATGAGTCATACTCAAATTACACATAATTGTCTACTGAGTGTGTATTGCATGTCAAGAATAATACACAATGAAACACATCCTAGAGATTTTGGGGATCTAAACCTAATCTGAAAAGAATATTATCAAGTAAACAACTTAAAAGAACTCTTCAGCAAAGTTAATCCCTCCAAAATAATCCAATTCCTGAAAGAAGTCAAATTTTACATGAAAATATAATCCTGAAATCATAAACATTATTTTCCTACACTACACATAAAACTTTCGAACCAAACTTTGACTTAATCCCCTAAGGTGTTCCTTTTTTCTTCTTCTGACTCATATTCCAACCCTTGATTTCTAATATTAAAATAATTCTGGCATTAAATAGCCCACATAAGAGTTGATATGCCAATAAACCATTATAAATTTTGACAAAAACTAAGTTCCTCCATACACCCTTACAAATAAAAAGGTCACCCTGAAACCATTAAATGGTGAAGAGAGTTGACAAACTTAGATAAACTGGAATCAGGGTCCTGATGCAAAGCCTGTCTTGAAAATTTAAGGTTACTTAAGCAATAATAATAAGTGACAGTTGGCTGAAAAGGGACTCTTTTTTTTTTAAAATAGTGAGATAAAAACCTCCTGTTTCTAGTAAACAAATGGGATAGATAGTCAACAGTACTTAAAGGAAAAATAAATAGATATGTAATAAAATTTTTGAAGTATAGTATTGTCAAATTCTGGTGGATCAAAATTTATTGATTTTATTTCATTGTCAATTAAATTATGATATCTGGTCAAGAAGCAGAAATTTAGACAACCTATTGAGAATCACAAACAGTATCTGAGATGCATAGGGGTATAAGTCTAATTTATTGTGTTCTAGTAAGGCTTGGTGGTTTAATTTTGGGGAGGTACTAAAGATTTAGATAACTCACTGAGATGGGAAGCAAGGCAAAAAGAAAATACCAAATGAAGAATGAATGAAATGAGCAGAAACCCAAGATAAAAAGAAATGTCCATGGTGTTGATTAATAGGCAAAGAAACAAAAGACAAAATCATCCTGAAGAGCAGAAAGGAAGAAAGAAAGAAATGCATTATTAAAAGAAACTAAATACACTAAGGAAAAAGTAAGAAAACATAAGTGTTTAGATTAAGTGCTTATACTGAAAGGAAAGAAAGAAGCTAAGTAAATTAGTTAATAAGCAGTGCGGAACCAAACAAGTCATATTTGAATTAGGTCCACTTAACATTTGGAAATGACAAATTAGACAAACCACTGATTCATTTATGCCTAGACGATTTCATCCCTAATATTTAGTAAATGTAATAGACTGGGCCCACTTGCATCTTTTCTCTTAAAGTCTCTGCCTGTAATTATGGTGATTTTCTAAGCATAGCTTAGATGTGGCACAAGCCCGAAAGTATGGAACACACAGTGAGAATCAAACTCATGACTCAGTTGTACTTGATCTAGTGAAACTGTTTGTAATTGTGCAGTAAAAAAGTTTAAAGAAATAAATCATATTAATTTCAATGTATTTTTATAATTTATACAATGTTATATGTACATGATAGACTCTGATGATGATTGAGTCTTTAGTGAGACATTGTCACACTAAAAACCAGAGAAACAAGAAAAGAAGGTTAAAACCAACCCTGTATGGAAGTTCAACCATCAAGAATTTGAGAGCAGTTCAAATATGGGATTGTGTCACATGGTTTATTTTTATATATGTATTTTTTATTTTACATATTGTTTTGGTTGGTATATTCTCTTATAAATGTTTCTATATAATTTTGTTGTTGATCTAATTCTGCCAATAAGGTTTAATTCTTTTTTTTAAATGAATAATTGTTTATTTGTTATTTCTAAAATTTGTATTTTACTTTGTCTATTTTCCATTCAAGTCTGTTGAAACAGCATGGAGTTGATGTCTCCAACAAAGATATAGAAAATGAAAAAATGGTTTCTAAAATAAAAGAACAAGAAAAGGATATTGAGATATTGAAAGAAGAAATTTCTGCTGTGAAAAATGCCAATAGTCGAACACCAAGTGCAAACATGAAGAGATTGGTTGAACAACTACGCAATCAGCTTTCATTAAAAGAAAACCAAAATCAGGTGATACAATTATTTATCATGCTTCAAACTTTTTCTTTTCTATTTTCATTAATAATTTTTTCACTGAATAATTTATATTCAGTGAATAGAGAATTTTATAATTGTACATGTGTGTGTATGTGTATGTATGCATGTATGTATTAGTAATATATATATAGTATTATAGTATCTCAAACAAAAATAGATATAATGAGACAAAGTGGAAAGCTTTTTTAATAATACATTTTGCCATTGAAGTGTGTTAAGTTCAGCAGCATTTTCAGGTTGGAATGAAAGACAAATCTGTATGTAAGGAAAATGTGTTAGCATTTTTGAAGATAAGAGGGGCATTAAATTAAATTACCTTATCAGATCCGGTAACCAGACTAGAAGATGTTTTTATATATATATATATATATATATATATATATATATATATATTAGAGTCATTGGTGTCTGTTGGATTTTAAATCAGCCCACTCTTAGTAGATCTGTTTTCTTCTCTATTAGCTCATCTACTGCATTGTGCTACTATTGTATGGTCCTGGTCTTAGACTTGTTGCCGAGAACTGTGGGATTAGTTTAGGTCTATAGTCTAGCCAATTTCATTTAGTTTCTTTTTGACTTTGTTTATGTTTTTATCACATTTGTTATTAAGTATCCAACATTGTGATAATAGAAGATCTGCCAAGGAAGGTAAAATGTTGTAAGAACATGGACACAAATTTACTGTGGGTAATTTTGTAATTAATGCAAAAAAAAAAAAATTTAATTTAAAAAATTAAAAATTTTAGTGCCCTCTACTCTTCCTGTGCGTTTGTAGTTGCATCAATGTAAGCATCATTTTCGTCGGAATGAGGAAACATATCACACAAAAATGTTCTCCCACTTTGTAATTAATTTTCCTAAAATAATATTATATATCATAAAGATAATAAATTCATTCATTTTTCAAAGAAATGATAGATTTTTGTTAAGTTTATTTATATTGTTTACTGATTACAAAAATTTTTCTTGCATTTAAAATATTAAATTTGTTATATCATGGGAAAAATATCAGAAAAATAAAATATTAATTTAACTTTCAAATATAATGTTTGTTTTATTTTTAGTTGATGCTATGAAATCATGTATTTTTAATATATTATGATAAAGTTTGTGTGTGTGTGCTTTTTTTTAAATTGCTAAATGGTGCATAAATTTTAAATTGAATCTCTTCAATTTTTAACAAAATCAAATACTTGTACTAAAGGAATATTAGCATTTCAGAAATTTGTTTCAAAATTAATTTTATTTCCTCAAACACATCTAGTTTAAATGAATAATTTCATTTTGTTTCAGGCATTGGGCAAAGCTTTGTCAAAAATCCGTGCTGAAATGGTTGAACAAGCTGAAGAAACATTAAAGGCTCATCAAGAAGAAAAGAAGCAAGAACTCAATATGCAGAAATTGGTAGAAAAACATACAGAGGAACTTAAAGTGAGTGTTACAAAAGAAATTACAAGATTTGATGAGATATTGTTTAAAAATTTGTATAATGTTATATTATAGATTTTTGGAGAACAAGATCGACCACTGTATAAAAAGTATGTCTAGAACTTTGACTATCTACTAATTTAAACCACTTGCAAGCCTTGGTTACTGAACCAACATTTTTTTCCAAATGAACTAGAGCATGCATATATATATATATATATATATATATATATATATATATATGTTGTAGCCTCTGTCTGTTATCAAACTTCTCCTAGGGTTTTGGAGATAGACCCACATAAGCATATATATTCTGAAACTACATTACCCAGGGTACTTGGATAAGTATATTTCATTTTGATCAAAGGAGAAAAAATTATTCCCTTTTATTTAAATTAAATTTTAATTTGAACAAGGGAATAACTCCTACCCAAAATATAGGAGGAGAAAGCCAGAAGATGTGGTCACATTGGCAAGATCATTTTAATCAAAAAGGGTTCCTGGAGGACACAAAACCCCCACTGAAAATTTTTTCCCTTTGATTTAAATTAAATTTAAATTTGAACAAGAGAATGACTCCTGTCCAAAATATAGAAGGAGAAAGCCAGAAGATGGAGGTCACATTGGCAAGATCAAAATGAGACAATATGGATGTCAGGTTGACCATAAATCACCAATCAGTGGGTAATGTCTTACAAGACATATTTGTTGCGACAATTCAACTGTCATATCAATGTTGAAATCTGCTCATCAATTCATTCAATCTTGCATTCCATCAAATACATATCAAAGGGATCAGATCAAGCTGTTTTTGCACAAACCCACCACTGAAAATTTTTCCCTTTGATATAAATTAAATTTAAATTTGAACAAACGAATGATGCCTATCCAAAATATAGGAGAAAGGCAGAAGATTGAGGTAAAATTGGCAAGATCATTGAGTAATATTGAAATGCATCATTTTTTCCACAAATTATAACAATGATTTAAAATCAATCATCATTTTCTTACAAAAAAATGTGTGCCATGCAGCAAGGCGTCGGTAATTCAGCTAGTATGTATGTGTGTGTGTATATATATATATATATATATATATATATATATATATATATAAGAAGTGCTTTCCAGAAGTTTTCATGCATTTTCAGGAGAGATATTTATTAATTTCAAAGTACAAAACTCTAATCTACTTCAAAGTAAGATCCTCTGACTTCAATCCACTTGCTGTAGTGCTCCAGCTACTACTTGAAGGTCCCATGGAAATCATCCAAAGTGAAGGTGCCCAGGACCTTTGTTACAGCCTCCTTTGTCTTCTCAATGTCTTCAAAACAACTAACCTCGAGATTCTCCTTCAGCTTGAGGAACAATCAAAAGTCACAGGGTGCAATTTCTGAACTGTAGGGAGGGTGAGGGATAGTTTTGATGTTTGTCAACCATCCACCTGCTGTCACCAATGCATTTTTCCTTCTGTTCATCACAGAGCACCCTAGGAAAAAAATTTTGCACAAATTTTGTGTATGTTCAGATCTTCATGAATAAGTCTGTGTACAGTTGCCACACCAACTCTAAATTGTATGCTTACATGATGATCTTTATCCAGAAAATTGAAAATTTTCTCAACCAACTCTCATGTTCTGGCATTCCTCTCCCTCCCAGATATCTCATTGTCTCTCTACCATCCTTGAACCTTATGTGTCAGTGAAAAACAGATGCTTGGCTCATACCAGTTAATCAATAAACAGTCTTGAGCCTTTCATAAGTTTCTTTAGCATTCTTGCCTAGTTTAATACAAAACTTTATTGCACAACAAGCTTCCAAATTGTCTTCATGTTCTGACTGCATACTGCAAACTAGTCAGCAGTGACAAGCAGTGTTTAGTTGGGGGTGTTCAAAGAGCTGTCATAGCCACCTCTTTTAATCTGGAATAACAAAACTTGGTTGGCCATCTATTAGATGTATAGTAAAGATATATTAAAATTTCAATAATCTAAGACAGTTATAAATGCCTCTCCTAAAAAAGTCTCAAAACAAATGTTGCTGTATTATATCAGCACTTGCAAGAGATGTGAAATAATTTATTACAGGATGGTATTGGCTATTTCTATGATCATATGCGTGAAGAGTACAGGCTTGTCTTAATAGTCCAAGGATTCTATAGATTGTATTAATATAGGGTCAGAGTACTATTGATACACATTTTGAAATCTATGCATTTATTGACCTGTATATGTAATCCTTTACTGTAATCTAGTAAATCTTACCTGTAAGTTTAATCTTGAATTAATTGAAACACATATTTATGTTAATAAAATTTTGTTCTCTATGTATTATATAAGAAAACCTCATGTAGAATGACTATTATGAAAACAATAAAATATTAAAATATTTTTAAATATTAAAAAAAATTTATATACAAAAATATTTTTAAATATTTAAAAATTAAAATATTTTTAAGCAAAAATATTACAAATCTTTTTAAAGTAATGATTTATGTTCCATCAGCTACTTTGTTGCTGTATAAATTACAAAGTTTTATGGTTGGAAGAAGAAGAAGAAGCAACTTATACAAATTATTATATTTTAAGGTAAATGTTTTCAGGAGCAAAATGAGACACTACGAGCTCAGAATGAGAGAATTAAGAATGATTTGAAGAAGAAGCGAGAAAAAGAGCAAGATCTTGAGTCACAGTTGGAAGAAGCGCAAGAAGAAATCAGTAAGTTGTTTTGTTAATTGGTTTTGGATATTTATCCCATGATACAACATTTTTAATATTTTTTCAAAGGACTTTATGTTAAGCTTTATGGGATTACTGTTGTTTTATGGCTATTGTTTTTATCATATATGTCTATTCATTTAGGGGTGAAAGTTTGCAAAGAGAATAAAGAAAACCAAGTACATCCAAGTACACCAGTTGACAAAGAATTTGAGATAGAATTTTTCATATGTGTTTCAAATATTTGTATGTAGTATTTTTTTTTTTAATTTGAAATTTAACTAAGTTAAAAAAGGAATAAGTGTTATAATATGAGGATTGAAAGCATGACCAAATCAAGACTAATAATGGGGAAGTGAGATATATTTATTTGGCCATTGCCTTGTTTGTACTTTGACTTTTTCTTAGTAAAAAAGTGAGAAAAAAGGCATAATTTGATAATTTCTATAGCAAAACTTTCAGGTTTTTCCTGTCTGTTTTATTTATTATGGAGTTTTAGCAAATTTATTGCAACAAAACAACTTGTAAAAATATAGTTTTGTCTTCTTTTACTACAAATGTATTTCTCTTTTGTTTTTTTCCCCATGAAATTTCAAGTCAAGAAGAATATTATTTTCAATATAATTTTCTTGTTTTTGAGTCTTTTCAGCCATTAATAACTTGATCAAGTTTAGTTTCCTTTATTTGTAGCAAAGAAAAACACCATATTACAAAGACTGAAGTCTGAGAAACAAAAGCTTCAATTTCAAGTAGAAGAATTAGAAAAGAGAAATCCGTTTAAGTCAGTTTCTAAGGTATGAGTTTTCAACTTTCTTGTGTTTTAACTTAAAAATATATATTTTTTCAGAGTAGAATAATTGCTTCTACTATGTGGTTATCTAAATAATGACCAAGACATGAAATAAGTAAATATTAAATGTTAAATTCAAGACGGAAAGCAGATGTGATGATTATTGATCAAGAGGGTTTCTTCTGTTTATGAAATTGAGATCCACTTTTGGATTTGATGTTTGGTTCCTTATTACATTATTAAATATCATTAAGAATAAATTTTTATCACTAGTTTTTGTTTGCATTTACAAATATATTTTGTTCAAAGTTTTGGAATCCTTTTTTCTTTCTTTTTTTTAAAGAAATCTAGTGAAGATGAGAGCCAGGAGCTAAATGAAATGCGGAGACGTGTACGATTTCTGGAAGATGAAGTCAAGCGTAAACAAGAACAAGCTGAAAAACCTTATGAGCAAGCAAAAACAGAAAAATCAAAAGTAAACAAACTGTTTATCATTTTCTTGTTCAGTGGAAATAGGCTATTAAATGAGCTCAAATATTACTGTGGTGCTATTTTCTTGAAAAAAAAAGGTCACAAAAGATACTGGCTGCAGCACAAAATCTCAAATTAAAAAACACTTGCTGCAGTTTGTCACTCACAAAGATATCATCCATGAACTATTGTTATTGGAGTGAGCAGTAGGTAACTTTTCATGTTTTCATATTCTTTTTTGATAGTGATTTGAATAAAATACAATTGTATTTTAAGTAGGGACCTCCACAAAAAAACATGATATCTAAGGTTTAAAATGAATTTTAAAAAATGAAAAATCTTTCTTGAAACTTTTATTTTTGTTTTCATTTCATGTTGATAGATTAAATTTATTATTTCCAATATACAAAATACTTTGGTACATTTTGAAAACTAATTTTAATTGACCGAAAGAGTTTTTTTCTTGTTGTAATAGCTGATTAGTGCATGTTTTTTAGTCATCTTTCATCACAATGTAGTTCTGTTTATTAAAAAATCTTCCCAAAATAAAACATATTTTCTGAATCTTTATTTGAGGAATATTAGCCGATTTAAAGTATAATTAATCTGATTTGAAACAAATATTATTTAGTTTAAGTTTAAAATATTGCAGAAATGCATTTTATAACGTGACAATAGCTGTATTGACATGTTTAATGTTGTTCTACTGAGACTTTATCTGTAAAACATAATTGAAAAAAATGACATCAGTGCCTTTTTATATCTTTTTTTAAGTAATCTTAAAAATTTAGGAAACTATTTTCCATAATTTAATGTTTTATTGAATTTTAGTAATGATGACTTTAAATTTACTATAGTTATTGTTCTTATTATTTAATAAAGTCATGTATGATTGTCCATACTTACAAAAATCAGAAAGTTTATACACATACAAAAAAATTCAAAATTCTTTTTAAAATATTGGTGTTTGATGATTTGTATTAAGTTTTTCCATTTATGATTAGTTTTCACTTAATAATAATATAATCTAAAAGGTTGAAGTTACTACAGAATTTTAAAAGATTTAAAACATAATAAATTTTTCTAATTAAAATTTAAAAAAAGTGAAAACAATTCTTGTGAAAATTCATTAGTCATCAAAAACATTTTTGTCTTAAGACAATAGCATCCTTAATATATCTTATTTATAAAAACAATTAAAAGCTTTTCTAGTTAAATAATGTAATAGTTTTATTGCATTTTTTATTTTACAATTCAGAGCAGATTTTCAGTAAATGGTGTTTCTGTTTGACAAAAAGAAATTGATGATTTAAATTCTCTAAGGATTCCTGCTTTTAACTAATATAAATATGAAGAGGCTAAAATTTTAATTTTTCGAAATTTCATCACATTAAGTGAAAGCAATAGATGTAAAAAAAAACCCAAATATTTTTACCAAGAATTTCTAAAAAAAATTTCCAAAATTATTTAATTCATTTATGAATAAGTCCTGAAAATTTCTTTAAAATCTGACAATTATTTGATTTTTTCAAGAAAGACACTAAAATTCCCTACACTAATGCTGATGCAAAAAAGGCAAGATTTTTAACCAAAATTTTGAATGTGCTAGAAAAGATTAAAAAGTTTAATAAAAATACTTTGGTTTTTCCTCAATAATAACATAAACATTTTGATGATAAAACTTTGTTTTTATCAAGGTGGGACCTTTTTTTCATCAAAGTAGGCTCTTTTAAAGAAAATGTTTGGAGGTACCTAATTTTATCAACTTAATTTTCCACCTGATACCTTCATGTGACATTGTGGCAGAGAACAAATGTATGAGTGTAACCAGAGTTAGCCTCTTAAAATAATTGTGTAAGAATAGCCTCAAGTTGATGATCAGAGCAGCAATTAATCTACTTGTTGTATGTTGAGATTTTTGTGTGTAAAATATTTATATTTTGTTGTCATTGTTCTGAGACATTTTAATAGAACAACAATCTAATTTTTTTATAGAATGTGGAACTTATTAAGTGGGAAGAACGTAAAAAATGGGAAAGGACTTTTGAAAAAATGAAAACCAAATTAAAGGAAACAGAATCTGAAGTGGTAAGACATGAAAAAGAAGTGAAACACTTAAAAATTGCATTGGAAAGGTGAGTTTTATATTTTGTCTATAGACATCAGTTGAATAGATTTCATTGGATTGATTATGAACTGGAAAGCAAACTTTTTTTATAATATATATAATTTGTAAAAAGAATAACTGAACTTGAAAATACCTTAACAAAGTCACCTATGACTGGGCTACCCAAATGCTAGGAAAACCAAATCCCAGAGAGGTAAAAAATTTTCTACCAAAAGATTCTTGTCAAGAGAGGTAATAACTTCCTAAAGAATTTCATTCAATAGAAGTAATTAAGTATGACAATTCTGTAGCTTCCAGGTTCTATTCTCCATCTTTAGATTTTATCATTTTAATTTTCATAGTTCTCTCCATATGAAACATGAAGTTTACTGCTTGTTAATCCATGATGATGGTAAAGCATTGAGCTTATATAAATAGTGGGACTACTTTTTCATAGCTTCTACAATAGGATGTAATGCAGACTTGCCTTTCAGAATTGATAATTAAGTGGGAGTAATCAGTTTGCATTGAATTTGAGTATCCCATGAGATATAGTGTAGTTGAGAAAGTCAGTTGAAGTGGTTGTTTGTTTAGTTTAAAGTATCTTAAGTGTTTGTTTAATTGAGAGTATTAGCTTTGTTTAAAGTATATTACATTAACTGTATTGTGTATAATGCATATATTTGCATTTTTCTCGATGTTGCATGAAGTATTCATTTTTAGTTAGTTTTTGATTTTTAAATAATGTAGTAAAATTTTTTTTTTATCTGCATTTTCAGATAAGTTCCAATCATTTATTTAGTCATTTCTGTTGGTTTGGGAAGGTGATTATAGCTATTTTCTACCCCAAACAAAATTTACAGCTATATATATATATATATATATATATATATATATATATATATATACATATATATATATATATATATATATTAATCATTTCACCCCAAGCAATGTAATAAAACCACTAAGATGCAAGGGGGCACTTAGTGTGGGATAATATGAGGAAAGAAAACAGTAAAAGAACTGGAATTAAGAAGGTTGAAATACATTTCAATTTTTGAAGATCAAAGTTGACTGGAAAGCAAGATGCCAAAAGAGAGATGTAAAAACTGTTAACATATATAAAGTCAGATTTTATTTTGTAATATATATATGACAGATCACCTAACTTGCAGACAAATTAGAAGAAAAGATAAATACTTCAAGAAAGTAAACATCAATAACAGAGTTGTAGACAAATAGAAATTGTCAGTTTTTTGGTTCATTCAAAATTTTTACTAATGTGAAATTTAATAACAGTTAAAAGTAATGTTTTGTTACAGTATCAGCTTGATTTTCTCCAATATTTGCAGAGAATCAATGACCACTATGAAAATTAAAAGACATTAAATAGTATAATTCAGCTCTTTCCATTGAATCTGTGGCTGCACAGATTGCTGACCCAACTGAATATTGTCTTTATGGTTTCAGAGTTCATAGTCAAATCTAACATGCTGAAACTTTAAAATATCATCTAATGAGTGCAACACAGTAGTATATTAATAAAAATTGGTTGTTATTGTGCATATTTTATAGGAGAATAAGGTGGTTTGCTCTTTTTGCAGCATGTAAATTTATTGTTGCAGTATGGTAAATGGCATTGGTTTTGTTAAATTAACTTAAGAATTTTTGTTTTTAATTCTTATTTATAGCCTCTGGCACAATTTTTTACATGTAAATTATGTATTATAGATTGCAACGAGAAAAAGAAAGTCTTGAAGCAAAAATGAAGACCATGTCTAAAACTCATGACATTACATCAAGCTCAACTACCTCAAGAACTGTACGACAAGACTTTAAACTCAAACAAGAATTGCATGATTTAAAAGATATAAATTTTCAACAAACAGAAGAAGTAAGTGTTCAGTTTACTTTAATTTATTTCATAAATATTTTTTATATGTTTTAAAATATTTTATTGTGAATAAACTTATAATGAATCAAAAAACAAAATATATAGCTGGAAGATTTCAAATAAAAAGTATAAAACAAAATTAATCTACAAAGGTTGGTTGACAAATCAGAATGCTCAACTTTGTAGACTAATAAAATTTTTACAACTAAAATATTTCCTTTTCTTCTAGGATACTTTAAGAGATAAAAGTTAAGCATTCTTTTGTAATTAGACTATGAAGATGATTAACTTTAGCCCTGTCTTAGATTTGTGTTTTTCTTTATTGTTAAAATCTTTCTTAAAATTAAAAATGAATAAATTCTATTTTCTTATATTTCCCAGAGAAAGAACAAATCAGTAAAGAAGAATTTTTTTAGCTCTTTTGAATATTTGACAAAAAACATATTTTACTAAAATCCAATTTCAATAAATCATGATTCATTTCATTTTAATAACTTGATGGAATGAGTGACCTAATGTCTGTAGTAATTTAATAAATAAATCACTCTTGTATATAATTGTCATTACTCAGTAAAGATAATACATAAATAAAAGTCATTTGAAATTTTATTTGCTTTTCAGTTGTCAAAACTGAAAAGGCAGTTAGCTAAAGACCAAGACCAAATTGTGAAGGAACTTGCAGAAGAAAACAAATATCTTGTGAAAGAAGTAGAAGAAATGAAAAAAGCACTTAAAGCTAAATTTGCCAAAGAAAAAGTAAGTCATTTTTTAAAGTTATTTTTTTCTTGTAAATTACATTTTTTAGTACAGTACACTGGCATCAACTTGTTGAATATTACTTCAATGACAGATTTTAATCTTATTCAAAGTGATTTAAATACTCAAATCTGATTTAAATTTCAAAGCTAAAGTCTGGTTGAAATAAAACATTTTTCAATAACAGATTTTATCTGGAAATATTTATAAAAGTGGCATGATTGGAAATACTGAGTGAAACTATTGAGAATAATACAGCATCAAATTCATTTGTTCTTTGATTCGAATAAAAGTAATCACTTAATTGATAACTGATTACTAACAAAACATGATTTCAATTTGTCAAAAAATTAAAATCTTCTAATTTATTTTTGTAACTTTTTAAAGAAAATTTGAAAATCATTAAAATGTCAATTTTACCAAGAAATCTGATTGTTACTATGCATTACACTTTGTATTTTGCATTAAGTAGTATGCCAATTAGATTAGATCTTGTGACAAGAGTTGTCTTGATACTTTTGACTTTATAAACTTAAACAAAAAAGAGTATTGTTAAAAAATGATGATTTTTATATGATAGAAACCAAATGGTTAAGTTTTTATTCATGTTTTGAATTTAAGACAACTTTGTTAAGTGCATTAACTATGATTATAGTTATGTATAAATTATATAATACAATTTCTAAAGGTAAGAATCACTCTTGATATTGATAACTCTTACAAATATTTAAATTTTGTATTTTCTTAGGAATCACAAAGCTGTGCTGAGTATCAAGCAGTATTTGAAAAGAATCAAGAACTGCAGAAACAATTGTTACACTTATCCAAAGAAAACATTGAAATTCATTTTGAAATGGAACAAGCCAAAAAGGATGTGCCTCGTTTAAAGGTAGGATTGTAAAAGATTGTTAAAAATCACATTTTAAAGATAAAATGTTAAAAAATTGTGCATAAAACTTGCAACTATCATACAATTTGATTAGCATAATAGAATTTTTTTTGCGCTAAAACACAAGAGGGTACTGGGAGTGAAGGAGAATGGGAAGACTTTAGTGAGAAGAAAGGACAATAAAAGAACAGGAATCGAGAAGACAGAAGATGGCAATTGGCATTGCATTTAAACTTTTGAACATTGTAGGTAGCAGGGAAGCAAAAAAATGGAAGAGAGTTCTACAGGTGAGAAGTGCGAGAAAAAGAAACTATTAAAATAGAACATATGGTTGCAACTAGCTAGTTCAACAGTAAAAAGGTGAGACCTAGTTGCCAATCTAGGAGAATACTTAAATTCATGCAGTTGAAGCACCAAGAGGGAAAGAATTGTCATGAAAAGACAGAGGGAAGTCATGGCGATGGCAAAGTTGAGATACCAGCTCAGGACCAATAACTTTAAAGACCCTCCTTTGGATTTTGTCAAGAATCTCAAGTTATATAATAGGAGCCCCAGTCAAGATATGGCAGCAATATTCAATACACAGATGAATGGTAGATTTATGTCTGGCACAACTCGGTGAGATAGCTTTCCTGGCATTAGACCTAGTTATTCATTCATTATAATCACTCCACTTCATGCTAGTGAAAAACATGAGCCCAAGAAAGCACATAGAGTTGCCCTGTTGGAGGTTAACATCAGTCATGCTAATGGAAGGCTGAAAAGGTTCTCTATGGTGATTAAATGAAAGTAGTTTTGTGTTGGAGGCATTAAAATTTACAATCCATTTTGTGTCCCAATTAATGACTGATTGGAGGTTATTTTTAAGAATAGCTGCCAGTTTTACTTTGTTAGACTTGCTACTAAGACACTTCCATCCTTCAGCATGTGCAATGACCTTATTTTTACTTCACTCAGCAACTTTATACTTGACATAACAGTCAACTTTTTCTTTTCTTTTTTAAGGCTATTATGCTTAAAATGTTGATTTATATATCAATGGATAATGGGAAAAGATTTTGCTACATTTTCAAGAAAATTAAGCTTCCTTTCTTTTTCTGAATGTTCAGGCAAGAGTTGAGGATCTTCAGATTTATGTGGATGCTCTGAAAGAAGAGAATAATCGTTTAGATGGAGACAGATCTGGAATTAAAAAGGTAGAAATCTTTTTTCAATTTATAATTCTTTCTTTTATGCTATTTTCCTTTTGATAATTAAACTTTTTGACAAAGACAAAAATTAAATTACTAAAATATAAGAAAGAAGGAAAAAAAAACTTCACAAATAAAATGCCATTGGCTATCAAGATGGGAATCTGATAAAGCGTCTTTGAATGAAATTTAAAAAAGAAAATACTTTTCAGTGATGTGTCAGCACCTTTTTATTTATAGACATTTTTCAGTCATATTTTAAAAAGTAGAACTAAATATTTTGATCATTGTGAGCAGTATCATATTTTTCTAATGAAAACAATTTCTTATTCAAAATCTTTTAAAAATTCAGTTAAGTATATGAACACTTACAGTTATAATTTAAAATCCTGCAGAAAGTATTGTATAAGTCCAGTCAATTATAATCTATTTCTCATTTAAATTACAATGAGACATGTGAAAGTAGAACTGCTTTTGGAATCAATCCTATTTGATGATTCATGTATTCCAATATATAGTATTAGATGTGTAAGCATGCACAGGTCTCTAACTGTATGTACCAGAAATATAAAGTTGAGTGTAATTTGTATTCTTATTAGGTTGAGGAAAAAAGCTTCCAGCAACATTTTAGGAAATCTTAAATATTTTTGAAGTTTAATCAGCTCTTTAGTGGCACTGTATGTATAGTCTTTGCAGAAAAAGTGATAAATTTATGAAAATCATGTGCTAAATATGAAATGCCCATTTGACACTACTTATACTTCAAGTGCAACAGAAGCTAGGTAATGTATAAGTAAAACTTATAATCTGGTTAGAATTATTTAGTCTAACTTTTAAAGATAAAGCATCAAGTTTTTTTGTTTTTTTGTCCAAAGTCATGGATACAAGCACTTGTTTGGAATGGTTTATGAAATTTAAAATTGGAGATTTTTTTATCTTAAAGACAATGCTCTGGAAGGTCTCCAAAACTGAAAACATGAATTGGAGGAAATTTTGAAGGATATATATAGCACAAACAACGCTTGAAGAAAAATTAAATTGGTCAGATGTAATACATTGTTTATCTTAAAAGAACCCATTACATAAAGTAATATTGAGAAGCAAACAAAACATCTCATGTCTTTGACAAACTATTTCTAGATTAATAATAATAGTGTATAATGCATAATACCCCTGGGAGATCCCGAGAGGGGGGTGGCAAAAGAGACTCCCAACAGGATGGATTTATTGGAATTGGGTGGAAATGCCCAATCGACTACGAGCAGATGCAGATGTGGTAAGA
The DNA here is from genome assembly GCA_964036315.1 of Acanthosepion esculentum. Taxonomy (NCBI): domain Eukaryota; kingdom Metazoa; phylum Mollusca; class Cephalopoda; order Sepiida; family Sepiidae; genus Acanthosepion; species Acanthosepion esculentum. The sequence goes on along the minus strand of OZ038506.1, from coordinate 22,324,794 downwards.
CGTGCAAAAATCAGAGAGGCTTGAAGATACATCAAAGCCAGATGAAATGCCTTGAGGAGGGAAACCAGGAGTCATACTATAGAGTTCAGTCTCTCCAAGCTTCTATTCCCAAAAGAAGATAAAGTGACCCCCAGTAAAGTACAAGGTGGCCTGCCAGGATTTCAATACTGACATTTGTGAGCTACAAAGGGAGACGTGGATATATGCCTAAATTTCATGATAACAATAATAACTAGCATGGCATCAGAGAGATTTGGTTGTGTTGAGACCCATCAGCCAAAGATGCTCTACACTACCAACCATAGGAAGAGCAGAATTAAAGAATTAAGGAAAGAAATAAGATCCCTTAAGAAGCTTTTTAAAAGGGTAAGGATAGAGGAGTGTCAACCTCTCAAGGAGCTCTGAGGGAAATCAAAAACCATACGGCGAGTGGAGTGGCATAGGAAGAAAATTTCCTGTCCAACCCTTTTGGCTTCACAAGAAAATTGCTAGAGAATAGACACAATGGGAAATTGGAGGCATCAGAGGAAGAAATTAACAACTACCTTTGAAATTCCATGAGTGACCCTGTAAAAGAGTAAAAACTCGGTATAAATACTAGTTTGATTCCAATTTGACACCTGCTTGCTCACTTGGAAAGAAATTCAAGAAGTTGTGACAACAACCAGATCCACCACAGCACCAGAACCGAGTGGGGTACTTTACATCATGTACAAGTGGTGTAAGGGAATTCTCCAAAGGTTGTGGAAAATATTAAAAGTTATCTGGAGAAGAGGCAAGATCGTAGAGCGGAGAAGATTCGCTGATGGGGTATGAATCCCGAAGGAAGAAGGATCAAAGTCACTGAACCAATTTCAAATCATTTCTTTAGTGAACATCAAGAGCAAGATCTTTTCCGGGTTATTATTAAGATGCCTTTTGAACTTCATTCTTAGAAATGGCTACATTGACACATCAGTCCAGAAAGGCGGAGGAGAGACTTAGACATAAAGCTATACTGCATCAATAGCTAAAGGCAAAGCAGGGTCAGGTTTTTTTTCCCAGTCCACAAACCAACATTGCCAAAGGCAAAGAAAGATGCCAACTTATTCAAGATGAAGTCTGTGCAGGCGTAGAAGAAGCTCGATACTGTAAAATGCTTGGTCTAAGTCAGCAGAGAGCCTGGACAAAATGGGAGAACATAGAACCGAAATGAATTACCTGGTCAGAGTGTTGGCGGTCAGATTTTAGTGAAGTTTGTTTTCTTATCAAATCGGTATATGATTCCTACTGAGCCCAATGAACCTGCATATCTGGGGGGAGAGTGAGATAGTTGGCGATTGGGGGGATTGCCAACTATGTGCAAGGAAAAGATCTTTACAACACATCCTTAGTAGTTGCCCAAAAGCTTTGGGTGATGGTCAGTACAGTTGGTGCTATGACCAAGCCCTTAAAGCTATAAAGGCTAGTAAGCATCAACCAGAGAAAAAGTTGAATCATTAACTTCATCAAAGCTGAAGTAAAGATACAGAAACATTTTTGTTACCATATTTATCACAACATTTCGGTCGTTGTACACTCCGGCCTTCTTCAGGTGGTTAGAATGTCGAACTGGACCATTTATTTTGCTCGCTGGGGTAGACTGTTCTAGTTCCATGTGCCATGTCTAAAGGATGTCAGTTATCAGTTATCTCCTGTTAATTCCCCTCTCCAAGTTCTCCATAGCCTTAGCCAGGTAATGAACTCACACTCTTTGGGTCCTGTCACTGGATCTAACTAACGCCTTTATCCACTGTGCCATGTGTCCTCGAGGACTAAAACCAGAACAATCTACCCCAGTGAGTGGAATAAAGGGTTCTGTTCGACATTCTAACCACCTGAAGAAGGCTGGAGTGTACAACGGCTGAAATGTTGTGATAAATATGGCAACAAAGATGAAGATGATAGTCTGAACAATGTAAAAAGTGTTATTTGTAAAATTTTATTGTGAATATCAGTTTGAATTTTAAGGACTGAACTAGAAGTAAATGTTTAATAGCAAATTAGATCCAGTAATTAAATAAAAGACTTAAAAATAAATATTATTTTACTGTTTAAATTTCTGGAATGAGGAGTTATCATTATCAGGTGTCTGTTGATCTAGATAACCTTCAAGGAATTTCAAACAGGATCTTTTATTTAATCTATGGGGGTTGATTGTTCATGTTCCATTGTCCATGTCTAAAGATATCTTGTTCTCTTTTTAGTATTGCTCAGTTATTACTAGTCCCGTTTCCCTTGATTCTGAGTGTAAATAGTGTAAATAATTACAATATCTCATCTCGGAAATATTGACAGAAATTTATTTTTATTTTGCTAATTTTTTATTAGCTCTTAGTGTGAAATGAGATGTATGCATTTAAGGAATAGATTTAAAGATTGTTGGGTTAAATATGTAACTTTAAAAGTATTTTTCTTTGCAGTGACAGACTTCTGAAGACCTATTTTTATTATAAAATTATACGTGTAGTGGAAAATTGCAAAGCTCTAACGAAAGTAATCAAATGTTAAGAATTGTTTTTCTTTTCAGTTTTATATTTTTGATACTTTATAATCAGTTCCTAGTTTATTTATTTCTTGGACATTAATATTGTATTTTTCTTGAAATTGTTACCATATTTTTCAGGTTGGAGAGAGTGGCAAAAGCCCAAAAGAACTAGAGAAAATCATTGCTCTTCTCAAGAAAGTTGTTGATCGTCTTCAAGCAGAAAATGAACAGTTGAAGAAATTAGCAGTTATAGTCAGTCAGAAAGAGGTAATACAAACATATCTTTTTATATTTTTGACTAAAACAACTAATCATAGTTACATTTTATGGTTTATAGATTATTAATTATTATTAGCCAAATCTAATAATATAAATTTGAATGATATATAGCTTGATATATGTAAAAACCACAAGTTACTTCAATCCCCTAATTATCAAACATTTTTTCAGTATCAGTAAAATAAATCAGTTATTTTCTGACAAATTCATCTAAGTATGTTTGCTTCAACTGAAAATTACCTGTTTCAAATTTTTAATTTGTAGATAGCAAACATTAATTAATAGCTTTGTTTTTTATGATTCAGCTTGAAGTTTTACAATCATAAGATAATCATCTACATATCAAAAAACAAAAATCTTTAGAATATTAAACACTAGCTTAAAAGTTGCCCTATTGGGTGGCATTTAGTCTAGCTCCTGTGGAGGGCTCTTGATTGGGCCTTCATCACAATAGGTAGGGAGGAGTAGATGCAATAGGCAACAATAAACTACAGAACTCAAAATTGATCGGCCCTTACTTTCTATACAAACAATTAGTTTTATTTCATGGGTGACTTTTGCTGGATTTCGCAGTTAATTTCAATTATTCCCAAATTATAAAAATTGTTATCCTACAAAAAGATTTGTCACAAAAAATCACATAACAAATAACCGAAAACAATCACAGTATTGAAAACTTGGGAATCTGCCTGATTCCAAAATGGTATGATATGTTGGGCTACAGACTCTAGGACTAAAGTTGAAAAAGTGTGACACAATGACACACTGACATTTGCATTTATTATATATATTTGTTCAAGCAATTATTTTGTACCATGGCTATCTATGACTTTTGAGTGGCATTGTTGATTGAGTACTAAAACACATTTTACATTGATAATTAGGGTAAGAATGTGGTATATACCTCTAGTTGGCCACTGCACCAAATATACCCATCCACTTGGTCAGGCATCCAATATACACATGCTCCTGCGAGCCACAATAGCAGTTTTTACCTCTTGCCATTAGTACCAAATAACAAATGAAGAAGATTACATGAGTACATGTTGCAGGCAGGTGGTGTCTTTTGTCCAGCTGAGATTTCCAACTACTGCTGGATCCCAGATAAAGTTGTCTAGTATTGATTCATTGTGTATCTACTGAAACATAACTTTTTGTTATACAGGAATAAAATGTTGTCAACACTGGAGTTTGAACACAAATCACCAGAGACCAAACACAAGTGATCCCATTTTGAATAAGTAGATCACATAATGGTATAGGAAATGTATATATGGGAATTAGCGTGACATCTAATTGATCACTTTTTCTATTCTATCCTCTATTACTATTTACAGTTTGCAATTCTCTTCTCTATACTGATCACTATTTGGTGGTTACTTTCGAGTGAGTATTATTGAGCAAGTACTATTAGTTTGAGTGTTATTCGAAGGTGTCTGACACCAGTATTGTTCAACAGTGTTACAATAGTTGTATCTGTGATTACAATGAGCATTATGAAAGTGACAACGAGTATTCATTGACATTACAAAAGTGGCAACGAGTGTTCGTTGACATCAAAAAGTGTCGACTAGGATTTGCAAAGATTCCTTAAACTTACATGAGGATTTGTTCAATTTACATAGAAAAAATTAATCTGCAAAATATTCAGCAGTCTACAATGGAATGGAAGAATTAAAAGCTATCATGGTTCAAATGTTGGCACTACAAAAGCAACAAGAACAACAATTGCAGCAATAAAAACAACATGAACAGCAATTACAATTACAACTACAGCAACAGAAGTGTTTTGAGTTGTTTACCAAAATGAAGGAAAAACTTCAGATACATTCACTCCAGATGCTGTTGCTAATTCAATCAGCAAATTTGTGTACAATCCAGATGAAGGGATAACTTTTCCAGCTTATAGAAGATACAAAGGGATTGTTTGTATTGGAATTATGAAAAGAAAGTTTGTTTATTGTTAAGGAAATTGTCCCCTGCTGAACATGAAAAATATGTAAATTATATTTTGCCAAAAAAACCAGGAGAGATAAATTTTGATGAAACTGTTCTAATACTATCAAAAACTTTTGGTGATAAGAGCTCATTATTTAATAGACAATGGCAGTGTCTTAACTTAGTAAAGTCTGACAATGAAGAATTTGTCACTTATGCAGGAGTCATGAAAAAAGTTCAAGTTAAATGAATTAATTCCTGATTTATTTAAATGTCTGATATACGTACAGGGTCTAACTTTTAATAAGGATGCAGAGATAAGATCCAGGATACTTGCTGAATTAGAAAGGGATTCAAAATTAACTCTCCAGAAAATAGTGGAAGAGTGTCAACATATTGTCAGTTTGAAACTCGATACCATAAGGATTGAGGAAAAAGACAATTCAGAGGAACATAGTGTCTGACCATCTAAGAGAAAAAACTACAAACGTTTTTCAACTCCTAACTGCACAGTAAAAAAAGGCTATAACCCCCCCCCACCACCACCTCCATACCTAATACTTACCATGGTTTTAGAGATAAACATTTTAAAAGTGAGTGTTTTTTCAAGAACAAAAAAATGTTATGAATGTGGGAGATTAGGACACAAAAGTATGTGTTGCAGATACAAAAAAATAGAGAAAAACTAAAATGTATGTGAACATGATAAATACATGGAGTAATGATAAGCCTAAAAGGGAAATTAACAAGACATCTCCAGAGGAAAGGAAATTTGTTTTTGTGCAAATTAATAATGTAAAAATAAAATTGCAACTAGATACAGGGTCTGATATCACTATCATAAATGAACAGACATGGAGAAAAATGGGTAAACCCAGTTTATTGACTTCTGATAAAATTATGTATGGAGTCTCAGGAAAGACATTGAACTTTTTGGGTGAATTCTGCTGTAACATTTCTTTTGTGGGAAAAACCAAAAAAGCAGTGGTGTTTGTATTAAAGAATACTGCTAATTTGTTTAGGACTGGATTGCATTATTTGTGACCTTCCAATTAACTCTTTTTGCAACAAGATAAATATTGTTAGCCCTGGTGCTAATATGGCAACTGAAAAATTAAAGAAGTTTCCATAAGTTTTCTCAGAAGGTCTAGGGACATGCGTGAAAGCAAAAGCTAAGTTTGAGTTAAAAGACAATTTAACACCAAAAAGCCAAATTTTTCATGTTCAGCAGGGGACAATTTCCTTAACAATAACAAACTTTCTTTTCATAATTCCAATACAAACAATCCCTTTGTATCTTCTATAAGCTGGAAAAGTTATCCCTTCATCTAGATTGTACACAAATTTGCTGATTGAATTAGCAACAGCATCTGGAGTGAATGAATCTGAAATTTTTCCTTCCATCCTTTTGGTAAACAACTCAAAACAAAACTCTGTTGCTGTAATTGTAATTGCTGTTTAAGCCAAAAAGGAGTGTACCTTTTTGTGGCCTTAGATCCAATTAATAATGAATTGAACAGACTAGAAAAATTAGGTGTGATATCAAAAATAGACTAATCCAAATGGGCATCATCAACAGTCTATGTAAAAAAAAAAAAGAATAATAAAATCTGCGTATGTGCTGATTTTTCAACAGGGTTAAATGAAAGTCTAAAACAACTACCTGTTACCAAGTCTAGAGGAAATGTTTGACAAAGTGAATGGAGGAAAATTTTTTTCTAAATTGGACCTGTTAGACACTTACCTACAAGTACTAATAGACAAAGAATGCTCAAAACTACTAACAATTAACACTCATAGAAGGTTATAGAAACTCAACCGATTTCTTTTCAGTATATAGGTAGCACTAAGTATATTCCAATAGATAATGGATAGCATGCTTGCAAGTTTGGATTGTTCTCAAGCATATTTGGATGACGTACTTATTAAGAGTATGACCCAAAAACAACATCCAGAAGATGTAAAGAAAGTATTTGAGAGAATCAACGAATATGGTTTTAAAATTTAGTGAAGGAAAATGTGAATTGTTTATGTCCAGATTTAAATATCTAGGACAAATTATTGATGAAAATGGTAGACAACTGGTTGTTCAAGAGCAAGCGCAATAAAGGACATACCCACTCCAAGAAATGTAACAAAGTTACAGGTATTTTTAGGGTTTACTAATTACTATCATATATATATATACCAAGCATGCATGAATCAAGAGCACCCTTGAATAACCTGTTAAAAAAGATGTGAAATGGGATTGGACAGATAAATGTCAAAGTGCTTTTGAAGAGATCAAGAAAATCTTAATATTGGATTTGTCACTAGCTCATTTTGACCCTAAATTAAAGATTGTGGTTGCATCAGATGCAAGTGATTCAGGTAATGGAGCAGTGATACTATATAAATATGAGGGCGGAACAACTAAACCAATAGCTCATGCTTCAAGATCATTAATTGCAGCTGAAAGAAGCTACAGGCAGATCGAAAAGGAAGCATTGGCCATCATATTTGCTATGAAAAAGTTTCATAAATTCATACATGGTAGAGAATTCACATTAGATAGATAGACCATTGTCCATTGTTGTCCATATATGGATCAAAAAAGAGTGTTCCCACAGATACAGTGAATAGACTGTAGTGCTGGAGAACTATCCTATTGAACTATAATTATAAGATGCAGTTTCTACCATCCAAAAAATTAAGTCATGCAAACAGATTATCTCAACTAATACCAAGATTCTGTGAACCACTTGAAGACACAGTAATTGCGGTGATAAGGGCTGAAAATGAAATTACTAATGTATTATACAATACTGTAAGAGAACTGCCCATGACATTTGAGGAAATAAGAATTTAATCAGAAAAAACGACTTTATGATGAAAATGAAGAAGCAATTAAGATTTAAAGAAAAATATATTGCTGGAAATAATGCATTTTCATTAAGTAATAATGTACTTATGTATGCAGAAAGAATTGTAATACCAGCATCGTTGCAAAAATGTATGCTAAAAGAATTTCACATGGGGCATCCAGGAAATTCTAGAATTAAATCTTTAATGAGGTGTTATACATATTGGCCAAAAATGGATCAAGATATCAAACATTTAGTGAAATCATCCAGAGGTTGTGCTCTGGCAGTGAAGTCATCACCTATCAAAATTTAACCTTGGCTGAAAACCGATATGCCATTGTTCAGAATACATATAGACTTTGCAGGACTGTTAAATGAAGCATACTATCTAGTGGTAGTCAATAGTTACACTAAATGGCCAGAAATATTGAAATGTAGAAGACTGACTACTGCGGTAATGATAAATTTCTTACACAAGATTTTTGTAAGGTTCAGTGTTCCTGACACTATCATTTCAGATAATGGGACTCAATTCACATCTAGTGAATTTAAGTTTTTTTGCAAATCATTAGCAATAGAACATTACAACTTCCCCTTATCACCCAAGATCAAATGGACAAGTGGAATGGTTTGTTGATACGTTTAAAAGGGCACTAAAAAAGTCAGAGGGAGAGGAGTCAAATGAAGTAATGCTACAAGAATTTCTGAGTGTTTTCAGAATAACACCAAACTCAAACACTATGTCTGGCTGGAATGTCACCTGCAAAGTTGATGTTTGCCAGGAAGATTAAGTCCGTTTTTAATAAATTATTACCAGAACATAAGGCAAAAGCATCAATAAATTACAACACAAGTAAATACTTCAAACCTGGAGATAAGGTGTCTTTTAAAATGTTTCAATGTGGAAAGGAATTCTGGGAAGATGGCGTTATAAAAAACAGATTGGCAAAATGACATACATCGTACAGGGACAAAGGTGGGAACATAAGCGACACCGTAATCCGTTAAAGAGGAGATTCACTGATTTAGTAAGTCCACGAAAAGAGGTATCAATGGAAATATTTTATGACATGTTTGAAGTACCTGTGCCACCAGAAATTAGTGAACCAAGGAGATACAGTAAAAGAAAAAGAACAGCAATGGGACATTTGAATATTGAACTGAAGCTGAAGAAATATAGACTCCAGAAGAAGTCACCTCAAAGGGGAGGTGTTATATAGGAATAAAGTGTTGTTGTCGACTGTTGTGTCGTGGATAATGCTGAATAAGTCTTTTTTTTATTCTAGTTGGTGTCGGTTTATATATATATGAGCTACCTGCTCATATGCAAATTATACTACTTTGCATATCACCACATCTCCCTATAACGGAGGGGCCTTATGCCGCGAGTACTTCTTGTACTTCTTCTTGTGCCCTCCTGAACATCTTCCCCTATCTCTTGGAGATCTAGATCTATCACGTCTATGATCAAACTGTTCCTCTGGCATGCTCTGGTCTTCTTCTAACTCGTCCCACTCTACTTCTTCCCCCGCAGTTTCACTCTGCATTAACTCTTCTGTTACATCAATAATGGGCATCTCTGAAGGCATTTCCTCATCCGATTCTTCTCCTTGGGATCTTATTTGGTCAGCATGAACTAGAACACTGTTCCCATTTTCTTTATTTAATATTGCAGTATTATGTCCTTTCTGCATAATAAATTCGGCTGACTCAGGTTGCATATTCCTATTTCTTTTGTACCACATCTTTTGATTTGTGGCATATGACATAGTCAAAGGGGATCTTAATTGTCTGCCCATTAAGGCAGATGGACTTTCCGGCCTGCCCGCATGCGGAATTGTTCTGTAACTTAATAATAGTCTTGGTAGGAAAGCATCAATATCCTCCTTCTGTTGCAAGCATGCTTTTATGCCCTTCTTTACCGTCTGGACCATCCTTTCTGCTGTCCCATTACTTTGAGGGTGGTAGGGAGGGGTCTTGTAAGGTCTACATCCTATTTTTCTTAGCCATTCATGCAAATCAATATCTGCAAATTCTGGTGCGTTATCGGTCACCAATGTTCTAGGTATCCCATTTCTCGAAAATATTACTCTTAATATTTGTTTGACGGTGGTACTTTTCTTATCAGGTACTCTCACCACTTCAGGCCAACCTGAATATGCGTCTACTAATATTAATAATAATCCTATCCCATTGACATAGGCATGGTCCATGTGTACTCTGCTCCATGGTTCCACTTCTCGGGGCCACACATGTATTTTCTTTTGCTTGAAATTCCTGAGTTCTGTGCATTTTTTGCATCTTTTTACGTAGTCTTCTACGTCTCTTGAGAACCCTGGCCACCACGCTTCCAATTTTAATCTTCTTTGCGTAGCTGCCACTCCACAATGTACGTCATCGTGTACACTTTTTATAACTTGTCTCCTCAGTGTTTCTGGGGGAACTACCAAGTCTCCATTACATATTACCCCGTTTTCTATAGTCATTTTATGTCTGATTTCTTTGAATGGTCTTTCAGCCATTGAACAATTTCCCCAACGATTCCGTTTTATCCTCGACATTATTCTATTTAACACTGGGTCATTTGTAGTTTCATTAGCCATTTTATCTACAGATATTACATCGGTTTCTACAAGGTGCAAGAATGTGTCTTCAAATTCCTCGTCGTTTTTGTCCTTCTCCTCTATATAAAACCTCAATCTAGATAAGGCATCAACGTGCGGTATCGTATTCCCTTTAACATATTCAATGTCAAAGTCGAACGCCATCAGTCTAATCGCCCAACGTAATATTCTGGACGTTGTAACTTTTGGTAGTTCTTTTCTTGGGTTGAAAATAAATTCCAGTGATCTGTGATCACTTTTCAACAAGAATTTTTTCCCCATCAAAAACTGTCTTGCTCTATCCGTTGTCCACACTATGGCTAGTGCCTCCCTTTCTATATTCGAATAATTGTGTTCAGTCGTTGTTAATCTCCTTGATAAGTACATTATGGGATGCCCCTCTTGTGATAAGATACCAGATATGGACTGCTCACTGGCGTCAGTAGTTAGAGTTATGTCCTTCTTAGGGTCAAAAATTTGTACTATTGGCTTTTTTGCCAGAATTTGTTTTAAGTTGTCAAAGGCTTTCTGTTGGCGTTCTAACCAAATGAATTCTACATTTTTTTTTCTTAACTTCGCAAATGGTTCTGTTAATTCATTATATTTCGGTACGTATTTTCTATAAAAATTTACCAAACCTAAAAAGGACTCCAACTCCTTTTTATTTTTTGGTGCAGCCACTTTTAAAATTTTCTCTATTAGTACTTTATCTGGAGAGATCCCTTCCTTTGATATTGAGTAACCCAAAAATGATATTTCATTACTGTTGGTTACACACTTTTTTGTATTTATTGTCATACCAGCGTCTCTTAATCGGTTTAGTATATTCTCAGTTTTTTTCTTTAAACCATCTTCATTTAAATCTCCAACACATATATCGTCTTGATAACAGATGGTATTTTCAACATTTCCTATTACTTTTTCAATAGCTTTTTGAAAAATTGCACTTGCCGTTTTTATGCCATACGGCATCCTTTTCCACCTTAACAGGCCTATAGGAGTGTTTATGGTCGTCACTTCTTTAAAATTTTCATCTATCGGTATTTGGTGGTAAGCTGATTTTAGATCTATCTTCGAAAATACTTTCATTCCAGCAAGTTTATGTAAAGCTACTTCCACATTCGGAATAGGGTACGAGTCGGCGCAGACTTTATGGTTCACCCCTATTTTATAATCTCCACAAATCCGCAGGTCCCCATCTTTTTTTTTCAATACGACAATGGGTGATGCCCATTTACTTCCTCCTGAAGGGGCCGGTTCTAGTAAGTCTTCCTTTATTAATTTTCGCAATTTAGTTATTACCAACGGTAATAAATGCACTGGTATTTTTCTCGCTTCATAGTAGGAGGGGGAAACATTTTCTTTTAATTTCAGGCTAGCTTCATAGTTTTTTAATTTTCCTGTTTTTTCAATTTCCATCTCATTAATCAACTTCGTTGAATTTATTTTTAATATGTCATTCCCCAGTAGTCCATGCGTTTTTCGGCAATTTGTAACTATAATGGGTACTATTTCATATTTTTCTTTTAGTTCTATTGAACCTTCAAAGTAACCCATAATTGCTATAATCGAGCCATCAAACTGACGCAATTGTAGGTTGCTTTTTTTTTTAAAACGGTTTCCCCATTTTTTCCCACAAATTTCTGGGTATTATCGTGACTTCACTACCCGTGTCGATTTGCATTTCAACAACACAGTCGTTGATTTTCATTTTTATTTTTGTGTCTCCGTTCTTAGATCCATTATTTTGTATATTATCATTTTTTACATTAAAAATCTGTCTATTTTCATCCTCTATTCTTTCCACTTTTCGTTTTACATACTTCTTTGAAGTGATTTTTTTTTTTACACTTTGAACATGTTTTTCCATAGGCTGGGCATTTTTCTTATTTCATTTCATGAATTTTTCCACAGTACGCACAATTTTTTCTTTTTGTTTGTACCGTATATGTTTCGGCTCTTATTTCTTCGTAGGGTTTATTTTTATTTTGGTTGTAGGTATGTATTAATTCCTGCTGTTGTATAAATTCTAGACACATATTCAAGGGCATGTTTGTAAGTTGTAACTGTTCCATTAACTTATATCTATGTGCTGAATTATGCATACCTTCAATTAATCTTAGTTGGATTAATTCTTCTTCCGTTGTCTGCTCTCCTGTTCCTAGTTTTTCGAATTCACAGTATTTACTCGCACTTCTTAAGCGGTGTAAATATTTTACTATCGGTTCATCCACTTCCTGCTTCATTGCCATAAACTTGGTCCTTTCTGCAATCACCAGTCTTTTCTTTGGCCTCATGTTTCCCTTGATAACCTGACTTATTTCTTCGAAAGTCATTTCTTCTAGTTCTCGAGGGTACACCATTGTAGCAACCTTCATAATGGCTTCACAACCAGCGGTAGCCATGAACAAGTCGGTGATTTCATTTTCCCCTCCTCTGCTTTTGATGTCTTTCAACTTTTTACATCTCGCATTAGCAGCGAAGCAGCGAATCCATGTATCTACGTATTCTGGGTCTTCAAGGACCAAAGAGAATCCTATCGCCATTGTTGTGTCGTGGATAATGCTGAATAAGTCTTTTTTTTATTCTAGTTGGTGTCGGTTTATATATATATGAGCTACCTGCTCATATGCAAATTATACTACTTTGCATATCACCACATCGACACTGGAGTTTGAGCACAGATCACCAGAGAGCAAACACAGGCGATCCCATTTTGAATAAGTAGATCATGTGATGGCAAAGGATATGTATATATGGGGGTTAGCGTGGCGTCTAATTGACCACTTTTTCTGCTCTATCCTCTATTACTATTTATGGTTTGTGATTCTCTTCTCTATACAGATCACTATATGGATTACTATTTGGTGGTTATTTTCCAGTAAGTATTATCGAGCAAGTACTATTAGTGTGAATGTTATTTGAAGGTGTCTGACACCAGTATTGTTCAATGGCATTACTATAGTTGTATCTGCGATTACAAACTCTCTACTACAACGAGCATTATGAAGGTGACAACGAGTATTTGTTGACATTACAAGAGTGGCAATGAATGTTTGTTGACATTACAAAACTTTTGAAGTACTCTTTTGTACAATTCAAGAATCTGTGGTTTTTAGTTTCCTGGAAGCTTACTCAAAAGATGAACAGATTATAAGCAGAGAAGCAAAACAAACAATTTAATAATATAAGTTGTCCAAAAAACTTGTAATCATTTTTGGCTAAATTTTTCACTGAGATCTTGAAGTATTACTATGTTAGATAATATTTTTATGAGTTGATGTTTCTTTTGACTTGAGAAGAGAAGAGAAGATAGTGACAAAGCTCTCTTACAATGAGAAATTATGCAAATTCTAGGCCAACTCATTCCAAAATCCGTGCACAAACTCTGTGCTCATTCCCAGTCAACTCACTACCAACTGACTACAAAATCCCTGCTTATTTTCCTGGCAGCTCCTTTACCAATTAATTATGTGACCATGTGCTTTGGTTTATATACACTTCCACCCTGCAGATGATATTGATGGATATTATCCCTAAACAAAGAACTTCCTTTTAGCATTGCATGTAACCCATGCTTTTAAAGTACTCAGAACCAGACACATTGGTAAAAGTTCAAATTTGCTAGGCAGGATGCTAAAATAACATTTCCCAATTTCATTTGGATTTTGCAGAATTTTAGCAAATACATCAATCTTATCACTGTAACTTCCTCAGGTTTGAGAAGTGGAGCAGGGAAAATTCAGTTGTACTGAATTTGCTTAATCTCACTAAGTTTATTTTGGGTACAGATCCCACCAATGACATTCTCCTAAGCATTTTATACATTCTGTTTAATATTTTTAGACCAAACTTTTTTTAATCAGGTTCCAGTCTGATTAACTAGTCTGCTATAATTTTTTTCTGCTGGGCATTTTTATTCCTTCACTTAGTATTCCAGGTTCTGTCAAGTTATTGAACGGCATTTCGTACACTATTATGACTCCATCAGAGTCAGTTACAGTGGTAGAAGTAATATTTTTCTATTATTCTTCATTTTTTATGTTGATAATCTGAGGTTAAATCTAGAGTAAAGAGATTTGGTGGTATCTTTAATGCAGATTGCTACTTCCTACAAAGCTTCAAATCTTTATATATTGTAAAAAGAAATAAATTATTTGAGGCTCAGTTTTTGCATTTGATTCCCATACAATAATGAACATTGTTATCTAGAAGAAACAAAGCAAAAAAATTGTTATGTTCCTCTCTGCCTTGTTGAATATCATGATTAATTATGTTAGTGTTATGGTGAAAATTCTAGTTAAATTTTGGTAAACAAAATGACAGGGTTCAATTTTTTGAATATGAACTGACCTTATTAATAAGGAGGGATGCAGATAAAACCATCAGATTTTTCTAACTACTAATTTACTTTTCTTGCCCAAAATTTGTATCATAATAGTTGTTTTTGTAATTTTGCAAAATTAGTATATTTTCTCTAGATTTCTTTCAACAATATATTATATTTTCTTTTTGATTTCAGCAAAAAATTGAAAATGAAGAGAAAAAAACACCAGCATCACCAGATAAACATTTTAGTAAGGAGAAAGGGAGTGCCAAATTGTTGACTGATCATGAAAAGTTAAGAAAAAACTTTCAGAAGGTAATTTCACTTTCAGAATATTCTTTACAATGCCAAACAAAGAACAGGAAAGCTCTACCCTCCATCTTGCTATATTTAATTTTGCTTGACGTTTTGGAATTAAACAAAAGGGACTGACATTTTGGTCAGTGATTAACTTAAAGCAGTGACCAATGAAGAAATATCACCATTTTTTAGTGCCTCGACTATAACATAAGCTTCCTTTTGGACAGCTGAATGTCTGCGCTCCGATTTTGACATTGTACTGGCGAAGAATGCTACTGAGTGCCTGGATTGCCTTAATGTGGTAGCTATGGCATGGTCAGAAGTGTTGGTTTCTACTTCTAGAGGAATGTCAGGATTCACTGAAGTGATGGCTAAGTTGGCAATATCTCTTTTTAACCCCTCAAAGGCTTTAATGGCGGAAGAAGTTAAAGGAAATTTCGTAATTTTTGTAAGTGGATATATTTTTTCAGAAAAGGAGAGTATCCATTGAGAATAATGAGCGAACATACCCATGGTTTGTCAGAACGTGGCTATGGTATTGGGAATAGTTAGTTTTAGCTGTGGTTTTAGGTGTTCAGAGTCCAGCGTCATGATTCCTTTATCCACAATATCCAAGTAGTCTGATAGTTGTTGACCCATAAGAACTTGTCATGGTGAAGTATAAGATAATATTTCTTAACAGCTACCAAAAACTGTTTTAGGTTGTGATTGTGGTCATCCCAGTCATGGCCACACACTGTTACATTATCTATGTAGGCAAAGGTGCCTTGTAATTTTTCTTCAAGAATTATTTTATTGAGGACCATCTGAAAACTGGAAATGCTGTTAGTGATCCCAAATAGACTGATAAAGTCGACCACAGGCTTCAAAATATATGGCTTATCTTTAAGGTCTATAGCTACTTGGTGGTAAGCATTCCTTAGGTCTAATGTGCTAAATATTCTGTATTTTGCAATCTCATTTATCATCTCGTCAATTCAGGTATAGGGTATGCATCCATGAGGATGTACCTATTTATAGTTTGGAAGTAATCTATGACCATCATTTTTTATTATTATCAATGGACGTTATTAATACTTGTGCCTTCCATGGTGATCTTCTTCCTTTGATTATTCCTTCTCTTAACATTCTTGTTATTTCTGCTTCAATAAATGTTTTGTCTTCAAGAGAATATTTTCAGGATTTGGTGGCCATAGGTTTACAGTTTTTGGTTAAGTTTTCGAAAAGAGGGATATTGTACATTTATAGCAGCCAAGCCACAGCTGTTCAACGCTGGTTTAGGGCCCCCGAAAGGGAGATTAATACTACAATGGTGTTTGAGGAAATCCTGTCTCAGTATGACATTGCAGCACAGATTTGGTATCACAAAATTTGGTATTAGTGTAGTTAGTTTGATTCAAAATGTATCCTCTAACCTGCAAAGATAGTGAAGCATTCTCCATAGCCACCTGACTATTACAATGTACAATTTTAATCTGTTTCATTTTGCAATTGCAGTGCTAATAAAGCTCTCTGAACTGTGTTGAGTAGAGCATTCATTTCTATCCTGTTTATTTTTACTGTTAATATAGCCTTTGAAAGGTATTTAGGGTTTGCAGTTGATATGATACTAGTCATAATAGGAGCATTTGAACCAGGTAAAAAATAATCTTTATCGATAAACCTTAGAGAAATGTCCCTTCTTCCCACATTTGTGGCATTTAGTTTCCCTGGCTGGACAACACGACCAGGGGTGTAGTTTGAGACCACAAAAATAACATTTTTATCTGTCTGCAGCACTAGAAGTGTATGCATTGTCTTCCAGAGAAAGAAGTTTTTGAATTTACAGAGGGGGTGGGAAAGCAGAAATCAGGAAGTTTGTCATAGAGGACTGATTTTTTTTCTTGTTTGGGTTGTTTGAACTGGTGGACTAGTAAGAGTGTGAGTACTTAGTGTAGTCTCTGCAACACTTATTTGTAGGTATGAAGAAGATTGCTTTTCTGGCATATCCAAGGTAAGTGCCTGCTCACAAGCAGTAGCTAAATCTAATTATTTATTTTCCAGCAATTTTTGACTGATATAGTTTGATTCTAATCAAACTATATCAGTCAAAAAAAGGAGTCTGATAAATTAATCCTTTGCCTGATCTGCTGTTGTCACTTGAAAGTCACAGTCTCAACTTAAGATTTTTAAGCACTGAAGATACTGTTCTAACCCTTCTACAGGGAATTGCTATGTATGTATATATATATGATATATATATATATATATATATATATATATATATATATATATATATATATATGTATGTATGTGTATGTGTGCGTATTTATGTTTAAGATCATCATCTTTTTTCTGGTGAAAATTTGAATTGAATATAAATTGTCCAATGTCTGAGTACTTTCAGATTTCACATGCCTTTATCAGAACTTTTGTTGATAATGTTGTGACTATATATATATATGTACTTTGTTTTTTGTGCTATATCAGTTTAAGCTTTTTTCAAATATCATGTTTTCACATGTTGGATTTTTAAAGTACCTTATTTCATGCATCAGTTTGTGTTGTCAAATTTAATTTTTAAATAATATTTTGTTGGCATTGGATTGTTTGTTTTTATGGTTAATGTTTCTAGTATTTGTAGTTGTTACATATATGAAAACTGTTTTACAAAAACAATTATATTAGTCATGTATTTATTTATTAGTCATAGAAAAAATTCAAGAGCCAAGAATTTTAATGCATTTTGAATTGTCTAAATTTTTATAATGATATTTAGTAGGAGAAACAAGTCAGTGAATATCAGAGGATCAAAGAGAATTTGTGTATTTCTTGTAAATCTGATTTCATATTTGAATGAAAGAATTAGAAATTGTTTTATATATAATGTGCATTAATCTATTCATGTGTATTATGCTTTTTTTCTTTTTTGTAGGAGAATGAAATTAGATTGAAACTTGAGAATCAAGTGAAACATTTGATGGATGAAAATAAAAAGCTTACAAATAGAATTACAGAAGGAAATACAAAGTTAGATGGAGATGTTGCCAGCATAAGAAATGTTGAAGAACTTGAAAATAAGGTAACAACATATTTGTGAATATGAAATTTGTGTCTATAGGCATTTGAGGTAAAGTTGATTTCTTGCATATGTTTGGTAGTATATACACTATAGGTAAATGAAAATAAAACAAAACTGTTGAATATAAAACCTTTATCTAATTGTAAATTTTAACTCTCCTTTTCTTATGGTTTATCCTGCAAACAGGGAAATAAAAATGACATTCAACTTCATTTACAATATAATCAAACTCCTTCAATCATGATAGGTAAGCTTTTTAGATTCTACAGATACCAACTATTTACATGAACTTGTAAAGAAACTGTAAAAAAATAGAGCCAACATCCAGTCTCCATAGCTGCTATTTCCAATCAGCACACTTGAATCATTCTTTTTCCCCTTTCTTTCGCTTCACTAACCTACTGGAAATTTGATTGGATATTGAAAATCCAGCTTGTAATAATATGTGATAAAACATTTCAATATAGCAGTTATCCATGCAAAATCTTTGCAGAGTGCCATTGTGCAATAACCATTTCATAGACTAATTCAATTATACTGGTTAGCTGATGTAGGAATTATGACATTTTCAGTTTCATATAAACTTGAGATTATGTATGTATTGAGTTTTTATAAAGCTCAACTTGTCTGGTTTCCCATGTTTGATAAAAGAGCAGAAATCAAGGATTCTATTCAGTCTTGCTAGTCGAGAGAACAAATCTGTTCGTTCCATTATGGCTAAAGATGTTCTTATATTACACTGATTTGTTAGTATTTGGAAAGATAACAAATTAGATTGTAGACTTTAGTAAAACAGCAACCTAACTGATTACCATTGACTGTGTTATAGTGACAACAGTGTTATCAGAGAATGATGAGAATTCTCTGCGAGGACAAAGGAAGGAAAAAGAGAAAGAAAAGAAAGAAACAGAGGGACAAGATTTAACAACTTAGATGATAAGGAAAAAGGCCACCCACAAAGCGATGTTGTTTTGATAACAGGGACGGCGAAAATTCTGATGGTCATTGTCGTAAAAATTAGTTGATGAATCCCAGAGTTTTTGGGCAGATAAAACATTAACTGTGTCAAGATGACGAACTTATATTATCGGGAAAGGATTTAATAGGTCATCTGCCGACCGCACACAGAGCCCAACCCTGAGTTGGGGAGATGTCGGTTGGACAAGACATCTGTGTTCTGTTGAAATTTGTTTGTGATAACAAAAGCCATGTTATTGGATTTTTTTTAATGAACCCAATTTCGCCAAAATTCCGTCCACTTAATGTTGACGAAAAACTTGATTGAGGAATTCCATATGCCGTGAAGTTGGATAAAAATTGAGATTATCATTTTGACGCCTATTGGCCAAATAGCCAGGCGGAGGTGATCATGTGACGCAGGGAGGAGGCCTGCCACCGCCCATTGAGAGGATAGGTATGAGATGTTGCTGCGAGGAAGTGGGAAAACCGTTGACGCCCTCTAAAGTATGGTGAGATACCCATATGAGAGCAGAAGAGGGTGGGAGTGGAATAAGATTTCCAAATATGGAAAATGATAATTATTTTTGACCGAAAACAAAGAAAATCCTTATTGGGGATTTGAAATCAACGTGGTGGCCACACCACGTCCGACCCACGCCGGGTTTGATCGGCGTCCATATAAGCAAACGTCTTCGGGCGTTTAGTAGAGAGTTAAGTAGTTTTTGGCAGTGCAGTCCAAGAGCAGTGCAGTTCGCAGAGAGATCCAGTCGAGCCCAAGAGACAAGGGGACTCGGAAGATAACGCCTCGCACAGGTGACCGCACGATTCCATGCCTTCCGACTTAGACTTCTAACCAAGAACAAACTTGTTGAAGTTCGACTTTAGATTTCCCACCAAAACAAGTTTCCGACTTAGACTTCTAACCAAGAACAAATTATAGAAGTCTGACTTATATTTTCCACCAGAGCCGACTTTATTGAAAAACAATCCAGATATCCAGAACTAGCTAAAGAACGCAAAAGTGTTACAATCCACATTTTTTTTTCTTCGGGCTGGGAGAGAAAGAGAGAGACGCACTCCTGTAACTCAACAAACCGACATAAAATTAATTACTATTCCTAACCAGTCGCTCACCTTGAAGTTGTTGTTTGTGCTTTTGTTTTTTTTTTGTCTACATTTATTGTGCAGTATCACCTTGACCCGGATTCGGCTGGCACTACGGCTCGATGTCTGATTGATCTCGTCAACCTAAGATCAAATCACAACGTGGGTAGGTTGAATCGGGATCAAAGCACTTGCTTCGGTGACCAGGCATTGGAAGCGAGCCAAGTATGACAAGTTGGTACTAGAACCCAACAAGACTTCAACCGATGTCCCAGGGTTAGCCCGTCACAAAGGACCGACGTCACATTTGGCATCGTGACCAAAAAGACGGGTGTCACAAAAGTATTGCATAATCATATAATCTTTGTATGCTAAATATCTTCTATATTTCTTGGTTCTTATTTCTTTCTGCTCTAATATCTACAATTCCTTACTTGTTTATACACAAGTATTAACTGTTTACACTGTGTAAATATTTTAATAATTATTCATAATAATAATTCTGGTGTTTTATCATATATATCCAACTTATGTAACTTTGTTGCTCAGTTCTGTAAGCTAAAATGCAAGCATACATATTATATTCACTCTAAGAGAATCAAAAAGGATTCTGTAGAAATTATTTTAGCGGTCTTATGAGTTTTCATAAGTTACATTATTTTATTCTAAAATTTTCAGATATCCACTTTGTAT
The DNA here is from genome assembly GCA_964036315.1 of Acanthosepion esculentum. Lineage (NCBI taxonomy): Eukaryota > Metazoa > Mollusca > Cephalopoda > Sepiida > Sepiidae > Acanthosepion > Acanthosepion esculentum. The sequence goes on along the minus strand of OZ038506.1, from coordinate 22,304,180 downwards.
AAGATATTTTTATTTCAAAATAATAAATTTTGATAAAATGTTTTTATCACAGCATCAACTTTTAGCAGATGTAAAAACATTGTTGAGAGAATCTGCAGAGAGAGAACAGAGTCTTTTGAAAGAAAAACAAGAATTGTTAAAACAGGTATTCTATTTATTGTTTTTTCTATTGTAGCAGAACATTGTCACTGTCTTTGTCTATACATTGGAAATGTAGCAAAACAATCATTGTAGTTAATATTGTTTTAAGTTAATAATAGTAATGAGTTCCTATTAGACGTAAATAGAGAACTTAATTCTTTCTTTGTTTATTAATTATTGTGAACAGGCTAAATTTAACATGAGAAAATATTACCAGTAGTTTATTCTGTTTTCTTTTATATTTTTTTTTTGATATCTTAATTCCACTATTGATTGATTTTAATCAAGAACTAGTTTTATATTTTTGCTTTAATATTATGTCTGATTTTAAAAATGCACTGATATATTTCCAAATATATTGCAGTATTCTGATCTTGATTGATTTCTCTTTATTGTTCTTTAAATAGTTGTAAATGGGAGTCAACATTAGATTTTTCATTGACAAGGGCTAATTTCTTCTAAATTCTATTTTTCTTATTTATTTAATAGAAATATCTCTTACATCATTAAATACTTTTAATATTTGGAGTTGCATTTCCAAGATAGATGACATTTTTCTCTTCCAGTAATTAAACTTAGACATTTTTGTTGATAAAATATATAAAGCAATTGTATTTATTAGTTTTTAAAGTTTTGTTATATTTTTCTTTTAATTATCTTTCTTTTCAACAAAGATCTACAAAATAAGTTCTTATTGTTATAGTTGTCATGTTTTGACTATCCAGCATTCTGAACTTTACATGTTATTTTTCTAAATGAATTTAACTTCTGTGTCAAAAATTGATCTATTTATATATTCTATATCATTTTAAAATAGAAAGTAAAGATTTATATGCCATAGCAAATGTAAGATGATCTATGCTGTTATCAAATATTACTTCTATAGATTGACATATTGAAGAACTGCTCTATGGAATCAATAAACACTGATGCTAATTTGAGAAAAAGCTTTCAAGAAGCCAGGTATGTCTTTGTTATTAATCATTTATAGAATTAATTTTTGTATATGTGATGTTCTCCCTAATTAGTAGTCAGATGTTATGAATATTTTAGTATACTATTTTTGTTTAGAAATTGGTCTTTATTGCTCCTCTCAAATGAGGCCATAATGCTAGATAGAAAACAATGATAGAAAGTATATAAGCTGACGAAAGCTGCACATATATTTGTCAATAAATGAAAGCATAATAATTATAGAGGGAAACCAATACTCACAAAAACTAATTTTAACAGTTAAGGTTTCCCATATCAAGGAGCAATGCAAGGCTATTTCAAAATTTCAGCACTGTCTCTGTGAACTCATTAACATTTCATACAAAAGAGCAGATTCTAGTCTTATGTGTTCCCACTTTAGTTCTATTAACACTAGACCTTAAAATGCTCAGTCCTATGATATTGTTGGTATGACTGTGATGTTCCAAATGAAAAGATGATAAGAAAGAAAAACGTATTAAGTAAATTCTTACACCCGATGAAGTTTGAATAATATCATGGTTGAAATGTGCTAAAAACAACTAAAATGAAGATGTATAGTTTCACTTTTTTCAATGTTAAATTATTCTATTCCTATCAAGCTGTATATAAAATAAATGATGCATATTATATTTGTTGTGGATTCCGGGATGAAATCCGGTATCAAATAATAACAAATGCCAAGAATGAATATAGGAAAATAAATGTATTAACGTAATAATACAAACTGTTAATACAGGCTAGTAGTTCCAGGAATGCGGGGTTAGTAGACAAATATATAGATAGTCTTGATATCGACGTATCGCTGTATGACTTCTTACTGAGTCTAAGTGTTCGTTACTGTGACTCTTGTGCTACCCTCCTGTGTGTGACTCTGTCTATCTACTCTCTTCTACTACTCGACTGACTCAACTCCACTACTACTACTACCCCGGGTATTCACTGGTAGTAGTGTATGTATACCTTGGGTGAGTCCATTTGTGTAAAAAGGAGAGATCCCTCAACAATATTAATATTTCATACAAATTGAGAGAGTTCATAAAGACAATGAAGCCATATGTATTCCAGCTTGACTTTTCTCTTTTTATTATTTAAAGTAATAATCTTTTAATTTAAATTAATTAAAGTAGTCTCTAAGTACAGTCTCGGTTTTAGTTATTATTCTTGCAGATAAAGCATGGATTACAATAATACAAAGCAAGATAGTGACTTCTTCCAAATTGTCTCAAAAGAGTGCTAAAGTCCAGAAGAATGTATTTGGGTAATGAATTTAGAATCTTAACACACAGAAAGGTAGCAGCACCAAAGACAAAACAATTTCTAATCAGTTGCTGATAATATTTTCTAGCATTTGGATTTAGTCTCAAGTAAATGCTTTAGGCACTTAGTATTAAATTCATTAAAAATTATATAGCTTAAAATTGATTCTAGGTCCAAAATTGAAATAAACAACAGCTCTGGGAAATCACAAAGACTGAATGGTCAAATATTGATGATCATTCCTTTTTTTAAGATTTTATATTCCTTATTACTGAAAAAAAAAACTGTTTTAATTAATAAAGGAGCTAGTACAAAGTACAAAACGTCCTGAGTAAGACAATAATCCGACATGGCCTGATCAGGAGGTTTTGAGGAGTGTGCAACCACCTTAATTGCTGGTGTTCCCAGGTCCAGATGTCAGGGTCCCAACTATGGGCAAATAGTTAACCTCCAAACTGGGGTCAAAACACTATGAAAGTGTAAAAATAGATCTTAATACCAGCAATACATTTTTTGTTAAAAAAATTATTACCAGCAATACATTTTTGAAAAAATAAATCTTGCCAGCAATACATTTTTGAAAAAAATATTACCAGCAATGAAAATCTTGTTGGTATTAAATAACCCATTGAGGTTAACATGCCGTAAAACAAAACAAACCAGACCAAAGTACAAGGTAATTTTTATAATTATGACGTATAATAATTATGACGTATATTATTTTTTGAAAGCTTGTTTAATTTGATTTCTTTTATTTATTTTTATAAAATACCTAAAATATTTGTTTACTAAATCTTTGTGATTCTTGTTAAAATATCTATTATCTATTCAAAATATGCAGAAAATATTTTAGATAATGTTTTTTGATTATTTTTATCTCTATTTAAATCTCAGACTAAATCTAGAATCACAATTTTTAGTATAATTTTTAATTCACTTGACACTTAGTGCATAAAACATTTTTTCAACTCTGTATTCATCTATTTATGATCATATTTTCTTATTCCTTATTACAGGTTGAAAATAAATCAGCTTGAAAAAGAAAAGGAGCAACTTTTAACTGAGGTAAAAATTTTGCAACAAAATGTCCATGGAAAAACAACAGAGGTCAGTGAATTGTAGGATAACTGTTTCTTTCTTATCTAGTTCAGCCTCAGTTGCTTAAGCATGCAGTAAATTGGAATCATTATAAAATATTACTTTCATTAGGGAATTAAGTAATCTAAAAGGTACCGAATATATTTTATTCACTTATCAAAATTAGTTTGCTATAGTGTAGAAAGTCTTAAGCACTCAACTCCTACCATTTGTTACTTTTTAAAAAAATTGATCACACTGGTATTTAAGTATAAACTCTATTAATATCTTCCCACTTGTAATGCCACTAATTTTACTGAAAAGTGACTATAACTTTCTGTCATTACAAGTTTAAAATTTCCAAATCTTATGTAACTGATTTTGGTTAATAATATGAGTTAATTTCTTGTTAGTCAGTGTTTCAGTCTAATTAAAATACATTTAAAGGAAATAAGAATTGAGATTGGAAGAAAGAAAAGAAAGGCTGAAAGAAAATCTATAATGAAGAAAGAATTCTGAAATTCATGGTAAATAAAATTTGATAATAGTTGGAGGTGGGTGTCATAGTTCTTTTGGCAAAGTTAGTTCATATCTGATTTTCAGCATCAAATGTAAGCATATATGTATGTAATGTTTTTACAATTTCTTTATTCTCATTTGAGATAATTTTCATACTGTTGTCTGAATTTTTAGATGAAATATTGTCAATATTCAATGAATTATTTATTATGTCTCCATTTTTGTTGTTTTGACCATTTTTATTTTTTGGATTGTAGCCTTCTTCAGCATCTGTTGCATCTAGTAATCATCAAATTTTTAAAAATAATTTTTACCTCCTCACTGATACAGACAATAAAGATTACTATATACCATTCTATTTGTATTTATATGTTCATCTTTATTGTTATACTCATAATATTTGTACACTAGTCTGAATGGAAATCACATAATGATAATTCTGGATCTCAAAAATTCTGATGTAAATAAAGATCCTGTTCATTTTTTACATGAAGTTCTCTGTAGGGTTTCATTAATGTTGAGTCTATAGATAGATTATTGACAATACATTTTTCTAGTGAAATATTCTTTTGTATTTTCTTTTTGTACCATGTGCTCTTTATAATATACTCTCTATACTGTCATTTTTTCTTTTATGTACTATAATTTTTATTGTTTTTGTACACTAATAATTATAGGATTTTTTTATATGTACTTTAATTATAAATCATATTTTTGTGGTTCTGTTACTGAAAACTGCCTTGATGTTATACCTATCATAAATTTACTGTATTCTCTTGACTATACTTGTGATACAAGAAAAATATTGTTATTTTGGGGTTGGTTCATGCATCCATTAGTAGACCATGTTACATGGGTTGATAGGTAGGTCATCTTATATTGTCGGATGATGAGTTTTGTTTTGAAGGCAATAAATGATTTCATTCTTAAATGATTTCTTTCTGTTAAAATATAGTCTAATATATATTGCTTTTCTGTACATGGATGTCCTGAACCTATATGTTATACAATTTGTTAGAACATCTAACAAAACAAGTTTATGGTTATGTTCCATTTATATCATGAATTATATTGTACAATCCATCAATGTCTGATGGTGAAAATTATGAACGTAGTGGAAGCTCATGCATATCTATGACATCTACCCTAGCTGCTTTGTATTCAAGCTTGATCTACTCAGCTGATAGTAGAGTTGGTCACTTTGGCCTAAGTCTTGTCTCACCCCATGTTGTGTCAACTGATCACCAGACTTGCTTGGTCTGAATGGCTGACTGGAATCGGTGACTTGGTTAGGTCCGGTCAGAGTAAAGTCACACGAAAGAATAGCCCAACACTTAATTTCAGTTCTAATGGAAACTAGATGGTCTCTTTCTTTTACCTCTCTGGCAGATGAGAAATTTAATTACCTTCTTCTGTTTTTTTTTTTTCCAATAAAAACAAATATCCTTTTCTTTCATTTTTCCTCGTCTGGTCATCGGTATATCTTCAGTCTATCGGAAATCTGTGTTTTTCAATTTACTGGTGCCTTTCCAATAGTGTCACATGTCAAGAACTGGCAAGAATTGTAAAAAAAATTAAACATTGTTTAAAATGATTGATGATTCAGCATTAGAATGATTAAGGTGTTGGATAAAGATAAAATAATTTGATTATTTCTAAATTCTTATAACTTTTACATGCATAGGGTAATGCAGGGAAAAGGCCAACGACTCAAAAGCCCTTCACAGGAGCTAACCTAAAGTCTGCCCAAAGAGCGGCTTCTAGGCGACTAACAAATATATCTCTCAAAAGGGGAAATAGATAAACAAAATACATTTCAAAGAAATAAAGAATAAAAATTCTTTTCAAACAGAAACAATAATAATTTGAAATAAACTCAAAAAATAATAAAGGGACATATGGTGTCTTAGAGGAGAATTTCAGACAGTATTACTATGTTGCCTCTTTGATCAGCAGTAGATAAAGGACACATAGTAGTTCCTTTACCCCTAAGACTCACAGACATTAAAGCTAAACACATGTATGTATATATGTGATAAATGTTTATTTTTATATTTTTATGGAACATTAAAAATTATTTTCATAATTTTAACTCTATTACTACTGCTATCATGCTACTACCAAGTAGCAAAGCCTGGGAATGCATATCCCGGTCCCTTAAGCAACTGTTACACCATGTATCTCATGTATTCATGCTATATTTACACTTATCTAAGTACAGTCTTGTCATTTAATTGCTATACTTCACATATCAAACAGGAACTACTTCAGTGGATAGCATATGGTTCATAATGGAATACTATTTTTAGATAGCTGTTCATATATAATAGCTTGTAATAATGTTGGATTAGCTACATTTACCTTTTGCCAGTGAAAGGATTTTAGTTCTTTTTTAAGATGTTGGACAATTTCATTTTGGTTAATAAAATTTGATCCTTTTATAATAGCTATCGCTCTTTATATGGTTTGTGATTTGAATCAAATATTTTAACTCATCCCCTATGACTGCTGTGCTTCCCTTATTCACTAGTAAGATAATTAGCAGTCCTTTGGAATGTTTTAAGAGGTATTTTGTCTCTTTTATGTTGTTTGCTATGAGAGGTTTGGCTTTCTTTTGTACTTGTCTCATTTTTCATCTTAATTCATCTGTTAATATTATGGATATAACTATGTTAGTGCAGATATTTTATGTCTAATAAAATATTCATTTGATAAACACAGTAAAATGTAGACTTTTGTTGAGTTCAAATTGCTTATAAATATTCAATTGCTATTTGTTAATGTTGACAATTACATTTAGAAGTTGATACAAAATTAGTTGATGTTCATTTTTTTGTTCATATAAACTGTAAAAAAACAAACAGACAATTGAATATTACAGAACACAACATACAACCAAGTAAGACTGAGAGCCAAGAGAGAGAAAAATATTAACATAAAAACAAACAACAAAAATTTGTCAGTGGTGAAAATGCATTAAAAAATACACAGAAAACAAATGGTCAAAAAGCATGGTATTGATATTAACCAAAAAGTGAAATTAGCAGTTCTTTTTTTAATGTTACTGAATATTTTTATGAATCACAATTTGGTACAAATTATTTTGGCAAGAAAGAACATCTACCATCTTAAAAAAAAAAAAATGACCAAAAATATTTGTAGTGGAGTGGGTGTGATGTAATATGGCCTGTGCACCCAAATAAAGATAATCACAGGAAGCCTGCTAATGTTTATAAATTAAAGACATGAAATTTGGCAAGTGGAACAAAAATGGACAACAGAATAAGGATATTTAAAATTAATACAAAATTTATGTACATTGTATACAATCGTAGTGGGCCATTTAAAGGAATGTGAGCAAACAAAGAATCAAGTAATGGAGGCAGAATCAAGTAAATTGAGGAAATACTGACCGGCTAGAAGATCTAGGTAATCTAACTGTGACTAAATATTACAAGTAGAGTCCTTGTAGATTAAGTTGGCATGTAAATCCATAGTTCAAAAGTTCAGTTCATATGTCTGGTGAAAGTGTTGAAAAGTTGCAAGTTAAATCCAGTGATGAACCTTCCATAGTATTTTAATTGAAATGTACAGAGTAGGTTATCTGAAATCTGGACAATACAGCCAAAGAGAAGAAAGTTCTATTTAAATGTCCAGTGCTGGCATTGCTGGTTAAGTCCAGTGGTGAACCTTCCATAGTATTTTAACCAAAGTATACAGAGTAATTGTTTGAGTCTGGATGATATGCATGCAGCAATTTCCTAAATCAGGTGAGTTAGGTTGACAGGAAAGCTGGAAGCAGGGACCTAGTGTAGCCGGGAGTTCAAGGCTGTTGTAAGTAGGTCTATTAACACCAATCAACCAGGTGAGTTAGGTTGAGATAGAGCTGCTGGTAGTAGAGGGTGCTGGCATTGCGTGGTTGCTGGTTAAGTCCGTTGATGAAATCCATGATGAAGCGGCAAAAAACATTAGCCAATGTTGCATCAATGTCTGGGTAGTTTAGGTTGGGATTGCTGAAAGTAGGGATCTGAGATTGCTGGAAATAATAAAGGCTAAGAATGCCAGAATATAAGGGTTTGTGGTAGCCGGAAGTAATAAAGAGCAAGAGTGCCTGAAGAAAGAATGGATAGGAAAGCCCAACTAGTGTCCAGCTGGCAGAACAAAAATAAGTGGGCACGTAACTCAATACATAACCCATCTAAACGCCCTGGCCACAATGGCCAAGGGCCTGAATTTCTCCACCTCCTCTACCAGTTCAGTGAGAAGTCTTTGGGTTATAGGATAAGGGAGTGTAAACATTAACTGGTCCTACAAAGTACTAAAAATCTCAAGAAAAATAAATTAAGGTGTTATGAAATATAAAAGTATAAAAATATTCACAAAGTGTATTCAGACTAGGGAGACATGGTGGCGTAATGGATAGAGGATTGAGGAATCAGGGAGCCGAGTTCAAATTCCAGTTGAATCCATTACTTTCACTTGCATGCTAATACCCTTAGAAAATTGTATGAATCCTCTTCTTCTCCCCCCAGCTATGGGTAAATAGCAGGACAGACTGGGTTCTATAGCCTTGGATGGCAACTGGTCTATCACAAAAAGAAATGGTAACCTACTGCAGGAAAAAATCTGCCTCATCAGTCATGTATCAAAAGATACATGATCACCTAAGTGTGTATCATGCATGGCACATAACTGACTGACTGATTCAGACTAGGTTTATAACACTAAAGCAACTAAAAAGACATTAGGTTTATTATGAATCTAAATTAACTTACATTGAAGGGAATGGGGCAACACAATGAAGAAAAGGTCAAGGTCATGAAGATGTCTGCTCTTGATCATGTGAATGGAGTAGCGAAGGGGCTATGATATATTTGCTGATAATGTTCCACTTTTTCTATTTCTTATCTGACCAATGTTGTGAATTTAATTATGTCTTATTTCTTTGAACAAGAATTCAAATTACAAAAAATATGTTAAGCTTTACTTGTACTAATAATTCAATGAACAGTGCTCCCTTAGATCTTTTGAATTTCTCTTCCACTTAGCAGCAGTGAAAACTTGTGGAATTGGAGTGAAATAAATTAGACAAAAACTGATTATTGATAACAAATATATGAATTTAAAATGAAGAATGTTTTGTGCATTGTTTGCTTAAAATGTCATTGAGTCTTCTTTTTACAATGAGAAAAAGAATGTTCTTTGAAATAAAGATGCAATTACAAATTTCTAATTTAGAATAACATTCAAAAAATATTCTTGATAAAATGTTCAATATTTCTGGAAAGTTCTTCAAAGGTTTTGCGTAGAAAATTATTGCAGTTCACATGAGAAAGATGTGTTGCACTTCAGTATAAGTGAAACTGTTGTTATTTTGAGTTTGTTTTTTACTTTTTAATCATTTTTCATGTAGTCCAAAGGTTCATGGAAAGTGTTTGTAGTTTAATTCTTATTATCCTATTTTAATGGTTATGATTGGTTGATAAGGTTTACATGCTTTAATTTTGTTAGAAATAGTAAGGTAATGTAATGCTGCTTGGCATAATTCTGATTTTTTTTTTTTTGTCAAAAGTTAATCTGCTGTCTGGAACTAGAAGTTATTCTTGATGTAGTGAATTTTTGGGGGCTTTGCTACAACATACTTTTGAATACCAAAGGTTTTACTTCTGGTTATCTTATAATCATTGTGTAGTTACCCCCATGACATATAAAAATGTTATTTATAGAAAAGCCAACTCCTTTCTTTAGCTTTTTTTATATAATAAATTAAGAGTAGAGCAGTGAATTTTTAGAATTAGTCTATTTTGATAGGAATAATAAAATTTCATTCTATAGAAATAATATATCTGATAATTCTCATAATATTTATACCAGGAATTAAAAGTAGTGTATTTGCAGTCAACGTTATTGAAAAATATAACTGCTACTGATATAGCTATTATGACATATCAGCTAATTTATCCTAGATGTGAAATACAAATTTTGTGGTTGTGTCCAAATTACTGATGCAAATGTAATAGTTTTTTCATTTTATGAATAGTTCATGTTGTATCCTTAATGAGGTTACAAACAGACAAAGGTGGTACTTGAGTGAAAGGAACAGCAACACAAGTGTAGATGAAAGAAAGGTTTATGGTAAAATTGAATACACTACTGAAAGACAGGCTTCAGTTAGCAAGCTAGTAATTCCTGAAGCAAGTCTGCCAGGCATATCCTGTGCACACTGTATATATCTACTGATATAGTCAGTCCACAATAGGTGATAGGGAGAGTGGGACATTCCATTACACCAGTTCATTATACAAAAAATGTTGAAAGTACTAGTAGGAATGATTCATTAAATAATCCTTTTCTTTTTTGTTAACAGTCTCCTAAAGATATGCTGGAGAAAGCCAAGGAGTATGAATCATTAAAAGCTAACAATGTGGAACTGCAGTTGGAACTGAGGAATATGAAATTGGAGAATAAAAAATCAGTAACAGAAATTCAACGTGTAAAATAAAAACTCATATTTTTTGTCCAAAATAAAATAAGCAATAACATTGAATTTGGAAATATAGCAGTTTTCCATTTTTCAGTTTATAAAATGATAAAATGTCATTAAGGACATGATTTTTGATAAATGAATAGATTTATTTTAAGTAATCAAGTTTACTTATTTACTTGGAAACTATTTTCTTTTATGTAATTTTATATAAATCATTCATATAAATTGTCACATTAACTCATATTCTTTTATAATCGATAATAAAGTTCTTATATAGTCTTACTGAATTTAAGGTATGTTATGATAACTTAATTACATAGACATTATATTATTAGTAAAAGTAATTAGATTGATGCAATTTTCCAGTGCCATCTTATGCATAATCTTAGGAAAATCTAAAAAGTTTCTCATGTAGATGAAATTTGATAGCCTAGAAAGGCAGTTCATCTAACAGAAGGAAATCTCTGATTTCAAACATCCACTATCTTGTGGCAATATGTGATCATAGGAAAGGTTCTGACATTAAACCTGGAGAATAAAATCTGGAGTCAAGTCCCAAAGGCAGTCTGATGTTGTACCTGACCTCATGCTGGTGTTAATCAGTATTAACTCCTGTCCTTCCCATAGAAAACATTGATGTCATTGAAAGGAGAGACATGCTGCATGGTCAACAGTTGATCACTCATAAAAACCTGTCTGGGCCTACACTCAATTTGTAAATGAGATGCTGTGCTAACCCTACCAACTGTATCAAGATTAAAAATCTCTCTAGGAACAGATTTATGGTCTTTTGAGAGTAACAGGTGTCATGCAAGAAAATAGGTTCAAGCATTTGAACACTTATCTTCCTTTTTTGCACAAGATAGTTATTGATGATGAAAAGTCGATTGAATCTACTAATGAGAATAATTCTTCTCTGTTTGGTTGGAATCAAAAGGAATTCTATATTATGAATTGCTAGAATCTAGATAAATTGTTACTACACAATGCTATAATGAGCTCATTTGAATGACATATTGGAACAGAAAAGATCTTTCAGTAAAGAAGTTAATTGATAATTTTGTTGTATTACAGTTCTCATCCTCATGTTGCAAATGCTATTCAGCCTGCTATCATGGAAATGGGATAGGAAGTTGTTTTATAATGGAATACCCAATTTAGCTGAAAAATTGCAAAAATCAGGGAAACCTTTAAATGAGTGAATAATGATACTATGAGTTTATACGAATAAAAGATTTGGATAAAAATACTGGTAAATTTTGCATTAATCTAATAACTTTATAATTATTAATTTTTTTATTATTTATATAAATATAGATTATTATTTAATATTAATAAAATATATAATTATTAAAAAAATGAATAGACCTTGCAAAGCACAGTGAAAGCACTGGTTTTAGAGTAACTTCAGTATAAACAATTTTATTGAATTTTATGTTTTCCATTTTAAAAACTTAATTTCTTCAGACTACCTACTTTTGAAACTTAGTAGTCAGGAATAAAAAAAAATATCTTAGCCTGAGAAAGTCATTTAATAAATTCATTTTCTTTTACATTTTTAGAATAATTTTTTTTTTCATTTACTTCAAATTTTATTTGAATTATTAATTTGAGTATTTATATTTGTTTCAGATGAAAAGAGAATTAGACAATTTTGGACCAGAATTCATTGAAGAAATTGAAAATCTAAAATGCAATTATAAAGAATCTGTAAAGAAAAATGTACTGCAAGAAGACCAGCTGAAATATTTGGGGGAAAAATTTGGAATTTCTGTTAATATTCCTGGTAGTGAACAATAACAAAAAAAGGATCTTTTTTATTTTTACATTGCAAGTAACAAAATACTTGTACATTATTTTTTTGATCAATCATTTATGCCTGTTATTCAACATGATTTACTGGCTTTTTCAGAATTACCATTTCTTTATTTTTTCACATGACAATTGTCATTTCATATTATGTATATAATCCCCAACTGTCTCCCTAGAAATAACGATATATCTTCCATCTAGAATATAAAATACATATATTAAATTTTCTTTGGTTTTATACTTTTATACACAAATTTTATTGAATTATTTTTGTTTATTAAAGTACAAATTAATATTTATCAAAATTATATAAATATCTAATTTTATATTCTCCTGTATAGACATAATTTTCTTGTATTTCCTTATTCATCCATAAAGATGTGAATCAGTCATCAACAGAATTTACTTTGTAATTTAAAAAGAACAATGTGGTTTTTCTATGAAAATTGACATTTTCTTTATTAGTATCAAAGTTCAGTTGGTGTATAGGATATGAGGTTGAAATAGAGAAATCATTAGTCAAACAATTATTTATAGTTGCTCTGTATATTCATTGGTAATCTTAGATTATATGAATAGTTTCAACTTCTTCATTGTCACAAAAATGTTCCTGCCCTTTCTTTGATTTCTTATTGTTTGTGGGCAGGCAATGTCTGAATAAGAGAAGAAATAACATTTCATTGTACCATAATATCTATCCTAACACATGCTTATTTTCATGTTTTGCTTTTAGGTAAATCAATTGATTGTATTATAGTCTCATTATTTTCTATTCTATTAGAGGTAAAACATTTGGATTAATTGTAAATATATAAAATTGAATTAAATTTTTTAAAAAATTTTATAATTTGTATTTTTATTGCTATTTGCTTTTTATAGTTTCTTTTTTTAAAAATTTATTCATTTTATTTTTTATAATTTATCTATAATTTACAGATTGAGCAATTTTTATGTCTTTTTCTTTCAAGAAATTGGTGCATATATTTCAGTATACAAACAATTCTGAAACATTAGTGTTCTATAACTGAAAATACCAATTTACTATGTATTTTTTTACAAATTTTCCTGTTGTATGTTGAAATAGGACCATAAAAGTTTTTTTATATAACAAATTCTTATTGCAATAAATGTTATTTTTAGTGCATACATGTGTTTGAATTTCTATCCCTGTTTTCTATTTTCTTAAACAGTGAAATTAATAACAATTGGTCTAGATCAAAACATCCTACTAAAGAAAAATTGTGCCTTTCCTCCTTTAGGCTTGTTGTTATTAATTTCACTGTTTAAGAAAAGGAAAAAAAGGGGTTAGCAGCTCAAACACTAAAAATAACATTTATAGTAATAGGAAATAGTGTCAGATTTAAAAAGTCCATTTAAAAAAACACATTGTTTATACTTAATCAGGTGTAAACTTTAAAAGAATTTAGTACTTCATTATCTAATATTATCATCACAAACATGGCAGGAAAAATTATTAGCTTGAAAATCCATTAATGGTTTTCATCAATAATATTTCTTTTGTTTCTAAGAATGGTCTCAATAGATTTTTTGAGTAAGAATGGAAACAAAGCAATTGAATAATGTAAAAAGTTTATTTGGTTTACAAAGTAAAAAACAAGACCATTTTTTTAAAATTCCACATTAATTGTATTGAACAGCATATTTACTATTTTGTTCCATTATCTTCTACTTGCTTTCAAACAAATTCCATTCTCCCAGAGTTTTTTATCTTTTTAGATATATCCTCTTGCTGTTTTTTGCACTTATTCACAAAATTGAATTTCTGTAAAGATTTGAATAAATAGTAATCTGAAGATGCAGTATCTGGTGAATATGTTTGATGAATGAAAAATTTTAATTTCTTTTAAATTATATTGATCTCAAAAACTAATAGATTTAATTTATCAATTGTGTGAGTTTCCAGCTGCTGATTGTCAGTGGGAAGCATTTGTGTAATTCTCAAGACCTTATCAGACAATTGTTTTTCAATAGCTCTAGTAGGATATACTTTGATAACCAAAACAGATGTTAATTCAGTTCTCATTACAAGAGAAAACCTAAAAATCAAGATACATTGTCAGTATAATCATATTGTAAAAGAGCATTTTTAAAAAATAATTTTGGTAAAATAATGTTTGTAGTTATTATTTAAGTTGAAAAAATAAACCCTATAAGTTTTGAAAAATCTTCAGACATTGTTGCAGTTAATTTTATTTTTGAATTTGATAATTATTGATATTTGTTTTCCTCAATGTAAACCTTAATATTAGAAAGATCATGCATTAGGTGTTTTTTATTTTAATGCAGTAGAATTTAAACAATAAAATTGATGTTAAAGTTAGTAAATAAGTACCCATTTCATCTTAATAAACCTGGTACTTTTTTATAAAAAAAGTTTTTTTAGAAATTTTTTAGTTAATAAAGTCAAAAGATATAATTATCTATGACTTTTGTAGAACTTTACAGTCAGAACTTTACAATGTCAAATACATGAAAGATTTAATAGTGAAGCAAAACTCAAAATATTTTATGCATGCTTATTTAATTCTTTACAAATGTGACATGAAGGATCGCACCTTAGTACTAAATGTTCTTATTTGTCCCCAGATAGAACAAATAGTAAAAGAGTAAAATAACTTCTCTAAAGAATGTATTAACAATCAGCAGGTTGATAAAATGTCTATAAGTATTACCAAATTTCATTATCTTTTTTTAATTAAGCAGGAGCTAGATTGAAACAAAATGCATGGCTGATGCTAACCTCTAGGAGAGTGACTCATTGCGCCTTATCGGGATAATGTTTTCCACTGACATGAAATGGAAAGATTATATTGAATCAATTGTTAGGTCTGCTGCTAGGAAAATTGGTTCACTGTGTCATGCTAGACAATTTTTTGCCAGAATCTATCTTACACATTTATATGTCTACCACTCATCCATGCATTGAATATTGCTGCCACATCTGGCTTAGGGCTTCCGCTATGTATTTAGAGATTCTTGACAAAATATAAAGAAGAATCTGTAATGTTATTGGTCCTGACTTGGCACCTCAGCTTCAGTCACTTTCTCACTGCCATAACATAGCTACCCTGTGCCTTTTCTATAAATATTTTTGTGGTAATTGTTCTGATGAACTTTCCTGTCTGATACCTAGACTTTATGAATTTAAGCACAGTACTAGATTGACAGCAATATATAATTATTATACAACTGAAATGACTAGCTTTAACTATAAGTTCTATGCTAACAGTTTCATCTCTCACACTTCTCATTTGTGGAACTCTCTTCTGGCTTCTTGCTTCCCAGTCAACTTTGATCTTCAAAAGTTTAAGTGCATTGTCAATTGTTATCTTTTGTTTTTTTAATTCCTGTTTTTTTTATTGTTCTCTTTCTTTAATTGTAGTTTTTCTCAGATTCTATAACACTCAGTAACCCCTTGTGTTTTAATGGGTTTATTGCCTTTCTTGGGGTGAAATGATTAAAAAAAAAATGGAAGCTTTTTTAGCATTTTGTCTATAACTGTCATTATTTGAAATGAAGATCATCACAAAAGTAAGTTAAGACCTCAAAGTATAGTGTTTTATTAGTAACTAACAAGGTAATTCAAATCAATGAATAATGCAGGCAATTTTAAATTCTGGTTTCAAAATCTAAAAATATTTCTGTTCAACAAGGTGCTAATTCTTTAGAGCCAATGTATTTAATTTTTAGTTTATGAGTTATTTCAGCTATATAAGGGAAGAAAGACATTTTGCTATCAAAATTTGTTTCTTTGGAACCTCTATATTTACATTTTTATTGGTACTTTTTTGATTTTCTTTCCATCAGTAATGAAACTGTTCCAGGTATTTTGTGATCATAATCATTCTTGTGAGAATAAAATGAACATAATTAGAAAATCATAATGTTCCGAATGCAGTGATAAGTTTACATTATAGTCAACTTTCAAAGTCTATTTTTCTACAGCACAGTCATGGACAGCAGACCAGATATTTCTTCATTCTGTATATATGTGTTGATAACATATTTTTAACAAATAATAAACCACAAAATATATCTCTTAGCATGATTTACACAAACAAGTGACTCTAACAAAATTTTCATAGAAGTAACTTATAATAAGTAAAATAATTCTTGTGGATAGGTAATATAATGAATATATTGATAATTTATGTGTATATAACATGTTCATATGAAATTAGTTTTTACTTATGTCATTAAGTGATTTATAGGTAAATTACAATAAGCAGATGTTTTTTAATTTGCTTCTGTAGTGACCAGTATAATTCATATAACTATCTAAATTAAATTATTTTCATTTATTATCAACATGAATCTTCTTCTGAAAGTAAATCACAGCAAGGATCCTAAATTGTTTCATGAAATATTTTCATTTTATCTAAGTTCTCCAGTAAAATTGATTATTCTATGAAAGATACAATACTTTTTATTTCTATATATGTTTGAAGTGAACACATAAAATCTTGCTCAAATTTTTCTAGTATAATGTACAGTTTATGATCTGTATACAATTTTAGATTAACATCTACAAAAATTCACATGTCAAATATGCTTTAAATATAATGAGATCAAAAGTACAAAGGTATTCTGATAAAATAATTTCTAACATTTGTATCTGAGATATATAAGCACATCTATAACCCATATCTGCAAAAATGTGGAAGAGGGACTAATCTATATAATAAAAACAAGCAATATTCAGCAATTATTTCTACAATTAATTTTGAGTGTTATGGAATTATTTTCTCCTTTATTTTTTGACTATGACAATAAACCTCACTAATTTGACCAGTAAGTAGTTCTTAAAAGTTAAATAAAGAGAAAAATCAATTAAATATTGATATACATCCCCATACTGCTATTGTAGTGAAAATGACATGGGCAAGGAAAGAGAAAAAGTAAAGGTAACAGGCATGCTGAAATAGGTATAATATAAGAAAAAGTAGATGGGTATTTTTATTCAACAAACAACATTTAATATTTAATAAACCTGTTATTAGAGTTATCAACAGTGTTTATCATTTTATTGAAAGATTTCTTATTCCTAACATAGTCCCTGGACTCAAAGAGACAAATTACCACAACCATAGGCAGGATTTATGCAATCTTGTCTGTGGTATACAACATACATCAGGTCCACATTAGACTTCACTGTCACTCTGAATATCATCAGATTTTGGGAAACCCTGAATCAACCCTATCAAGATGACATACTGACCCCAACTGAGGAGGAAAAAGAGAGCCGGATGACCCATAAAGTTGATGTTACTCAACAAAGCTAGTGGAATTAGTGACTGAGGAGAAAACGGACAGGAGAGAAGAGGTTGATAGGAGTGTGGGTTACTAAACATTAACATTTTCATTTACTCTAATGATTGTATGACTGATAATGTAGCAAATCCTGACAGAAGGATGGAAAATGTGGCTCTAATCCTAATAGTATTTTATTGTTGATTGCATGGTAAGTTTTCAACTTTTCTTATTGTTGCCCATTGACTTTATTGCTACTCAACTACTTCTTCATTTTAGTTTTAATCATTTCCTGCACAAACTTAATATTTTTAATTGTCTAAAGCTGTAGCATCTCTATCAGGGTATGAATTTTGAAATTTCTTTCTTAAAATTTAAGAAAATATTGACACTTAATCTGTATGGTGTATGTTAAAAATAAGGAAAAGAAAGGAATGTTTGTTAGCACTCAGGAATTAGATAAATATTAGTGACACATTAAAGTTAATATAATATACAGTGTGTGATGGATAAATTGTATAAATTATGCAAAAAATAAAAATAACACTGACATCTCATTCTAACAGATATATTTACCAAAATTACACAAAAATATTTTGAAATACTAAAGAGTAAATTTATTCAATAAAATCACTATTGGCTCCAACCACAGCTTCCAGACAACTTCGGAATCTCCTGCAACTTTTCTGGACAGTCTCCTTGTTTAAGTTGGTGAATGCTGCCATAATCCTTGCTTTCAGTTCATCTTTAGTGTTACAAGTTTTGTTGGTCTCTCTCTTACCTGCATCCCACACATAATCAAGGTGGTTGCAGTTTGGAGAGTTAGATAGCCAGATGTAAGGGGTGATGTGGTTGCAGAAATTGTCTGACAGTCATGAATGGGTTCTCCAGCTTGTATGGCATGGTGCAGAGTCTTGTTGCCAGACATAGGATCTTCCAGCAGCCACCATCTTGACCCAGGGCAGCACTACCTCCTCAAAGCACTTGATTTAGGCCTCCATGTTAAGTCTGAGATCCTGTGGGAAGATGAATGGAGGCATAATAGTGCCATCACTAATGATCACTCCAAACAAAATGATGATGTCTGGATATATCATTCAGCTCTTTCTGAATCCTCTGCACTGTCCTCAGATTTACACCCAAGCACTCTGAAATGTTCATATTGGAGTTTCCGGCACAAATACCAAGCAGTACAGTTTGTTGTTTCCAAATTTCTGGCAGAGTGAATTGCATCAAAAACAAACAATGCACATATACAAAATTAAAAATATAAAATGGCGACAATTTACCCATCGCACCATCTAGTGACGAGATTCTGAAAACAGATCCATTTGAACTTAATAAAAAGCTAATACCTTCTTGAGGAGATTCTGCAGTTTCCTTTCTGCATCCACTATCAACACTGTGTCATCTGAATATCTTATGTTGTTAAGGTTGTGTCTGCCAATAATAAATCCCACTAGGGTTTCTAATTGTTTCAGGTTTGCCTTACTGTAAAGATTGGTGAGAAGACATATCCTTGTTTCATGTCCCTTTCTATTTTTGTATATTTACTGAATTCATTTTCTATTTGTATGCAGGTAGCTTGTTTCCAGTATAAGTTCTAGAATATTCTAATATTTTTCACAAATAAATCAAACTTTCCTTGTTGTTCAAACAGTTCTTTGTGCCAAAACCTTATCAAAGGCTTTCACATAATCTATAAAAAATAGGTATATATCTTTCTGCATTTATACTGCTCTTTCTGATATAATTCTGAGCATAATTATCTCATTCGTTGTTTAGTGTCTTTAACAAAACTAAACTGATTGTTCAATGGAGCTTGTATTCATTTTCATGTAGCTTTTTAAGCAGTGCTATGAAAATGGATTTACTAAGGTCTTCAAGTATATCACCACTGCTGAAATTGTCTAAGTCTGCTAGCATCTCTATTACAATTCCATTTGGTTTTGTGTCTTTGTTCCTGTTCATCTTGGCCAGTGCTGATATCACTTCATTTCAAATTTTTATGTATTGTAGGTCTCCCTTTTTTGTTGTGAAAGAGTTTACTGATTTATTCATTCCATCTTTGAAGTATTTTTCTTTCTCTATTATCAGCATTCCCTCTTTTGATTTTATACATTCTGTTGATAAGCTCAATTTTTGTTCTGTTAATTCTCTTATTCTTTTATGCATATCTACCTTGTCCCCATTCTTTCTATTTCTGCATACTTTTCATTAAGCCATTCCTCTTTTCCCTGCCTGCATTTGTTTTTAATTTTTTCCTGCAATATACTATATCCTATACCATACCTTGGCATTATTTGCTGTCTCCTTTTCATCATGTTGAGAATTTAATCTCTCATTCACTCATTTTTCTTTGTCTAGTTATTCTTGAGATGATATTGTTTGCTGGTACTACTGAAGCTTCTCTTAATGTATCCCACTTTGAATTTCCATTCTCATTTGTTTTAACACTGTCAGTATATGTCTTTGCAATTCAGAAGACTGTTGTAATTCAATTTGGGTGTTGCTTTAGTTTTCTTTAATTTCCATAGTTTTATTCTGAGATTACATATCACTGGAATGTGGTTATTCCTTGTTGCAGACCCCTGAAGGGGTGGGGAGATGTGGCCTCTGTGCCTTGATTAAAAGTAAAAATGAAATGTAGATGTGACAGGTCAATAAACAAGGACAACAATAATGAGGACTTTACATTAATATTGTAAAAATTGATTTATTTACAATAAAATGCAATTTAATCACATAAATTGTGTTGTAACCTAGGAAAGGTTACTGAATAGAATAATCACACAAAGGTTGGTAATAAACAATAATACTTAGGGCACAAACAACACAAATAAGATTTGCCAGCAGTGCATAGAAGTAGTCAACTTTTAGAAGTGAGTCAAGTGAATTCCACAATGAATCTCCAACTGCAGACCAACATACAGTATTTACTACTGTATTTATAGGAATGGGGGCACACCCATTATCGTCTGTAAGTATGCTACAACAAATTGAATGCAGGATGTTGCCAATGTTCCGATGGAATCAAGAGATGGCAACTAAAAGAAAAAATGAACAAAGGTCCCATATGGAACATGGTTAACACAAAATTCACATAAAATAGGGTTCCTGAAAGAAATTTTACAATAAAATTTATACACTTATATAAACATAACAAAGATCCTTAGAATCAATCGAAAAGTGAAATATATCATGTACAAGATAAAGTTCATGTTTGGAACCAATTGTAGTACAATTGTTCATGTGTTCAGTTGACAGTAATAAAAGTTCATGCATGGAACAATACAAATTCAGAATTGAATGTTGTATCAAATTGGTAGCAGATAAAGTTCATGTATGGAAGAGTACAAAATAGATAGTATAACACATCAAATCTCTACTGCTTACACAGAAGGATAAACCAAAGATTGATGTAAAAATGAAGGATACTGACCGATTTTGATGAATTAGGTGATATGAAACTAATTTGACGAGAAGAGTCGATATTTGAATTAAAGTCAGTAGAGTCCTCTGACAAAGCAGGGATTGACAGGAAATAAAAACATTTCAAAGGGAAAACTGTTAATGTACTTAGTCTGATGTCGCCTGATTGCTGGTTGTTAAATAATCAGGTATTACTAAGTCCCCTTTGAAATAAAATTCAAAATGTCGTCAGTTCAACTACCACCTGACGACAACTTCTGGTGTTTATAAAAAATTTTAATCTGAAGTTTATTCTCAGTTTGAAGCTGAAAAGGTCTAGTATGGATTTTACAAGCAGATGAAATATACAATTAACTGTTGAGTAAATGGAGTCAACCTTGCAAGTTTAATGTGAAAGGTCTGGAAAATTGATCTCGGTAATTTGGATTTTACAAGTAGACAAGAAAAACCTTGAAGCTATCCAATTTATCAAAAATAAAATTCTTTATTTTGAAGTGAAGTTTGAAAGATGAGAAAAAGTAAACACTGAGAAGAGAACCCAGAATTGATGAAAATGAATGTAATATAATTGGTCAGTAATTTCAAAATCTGAAAATAGTTTTACTGAATTGAGAGTTGAAGTATATATCGCATGACTGATGTATATGTTTTCAATTTATTAATGACAGATCACAGGATAAAATCAAGGAGAGTCAGTCCATTGTTACTGGATACATTGGTTGAGTGATCTATGTATTGTTTTTACACAGTGGAATTAAGCTTATTATGACACCTGGGAGAACTATGAGGGTATCATACAACCATATCAGGTAGCAAAAGCAAAACTGTGTCAAAACATGAATTCATCCTTCAACTGATCTATATGTCTAAAATAATAGCTAGACAGAAGTTTACTCACAGAAACAGTTGAAATACTTAATGAAAACTTTGAGTTAGGTGAAGAGTTTAATGGCTACTCTAATACTGGAAGTGAAGTGAACATGTCATCTCTTCTTGGTTTGAAAGTTTCCAAGCTGGTATTCAACCAACCCTGTTTTTCTCTTCATTACATGTTTTAGATCATATGCTGACTGAAAATTCCTGAACAGTCATGCTTTTAAAAATCAGCAGGAAGTGTTCAATTAAGTCTGTAACTCTGTCATTAATAAATCTTGATTTTATTGTTTAAAGTGATTATTCTAAAACATCTTTTGTTCTGACTAACTTTGTTATAAAAAGTAACTTAAAAATAATATACTGACAAAAAATACTCTATTTAGGAGCACCACAATATAGCAATAAATCTCTCTATAAATATTCATCAGTAAGTATTAGCAATGTCAACATGCAAATGTCATTGCTTGTCTTATGAACTAGTTGGTATTTTATCTAATTATGCTGCTAGAAACATACTATGAGGACATTTTCTGTGTACAATTTTATTTAATTTCCCTTTAATCCAACTGTTACTCATATTTTATTACTCTTAGTATATCAGGACCAGATCTAATACATGCAGAAAAAGAGTGATTTCTTAGATTATCATATTATAATTCTACTTGATCATAGGTTTGTAAATTAGTTAAAATGTGTCTTATAGCCTCCCATTACCTCAAATAAATAATGGATCATTTCATTTTGATTCCAAGTAAAGACAAAAGCAGAAGATATATCACAGATGCTGTTTGATTTTAATGAGAAAAGAAATAAAGAATAAGAATGAAAAAAACCTCCAAAGAAATGAAGATAGAAGAGGCAACATCTACTGTTGCATAGTCCTCTCATGCTGGGGATCTCTTGGTCACTGCATCAATTAATACAATGTTGTATCTTCTCTTGTCTTCTCCCAGCTAGTTGGTGAAATGTTTTGGGGTCCAGAGATAAAAGAACTTCAACAAAGGGAATTTTTTCTTAACTAATTTATTTAATGTTGATATATACATCTCCTACTAGCCAATGGGGTCGCTCTCTCACCCCACTGGTGAGCAGATCCAGACATGACAGAGGACACGTCTACAATGTTCGATGGTTAATACTTGACTCCCAGAAAACCTCTTTCTATCTAATGTTCTCACACTTTCTCAGCCAATCAAAATTGACTTCCTTTGTTTTGTCTTGTATCTGATCTCAAAGGTCAGACTGAGAAAGTCAGAGTAGAGATACAATTCTCTAAAAAATAATAGTCTGCTAAACTATTATTTAACACTACTTCAGTGAAATGAAAAACTTTGTCAATTTTTAATCTTTTCATTTGTACCCTCTTACTTCTTTAGATAATGACCTTCATTTATACTTATGATTGTTGTTGCAATATTTTGTTGAAGTTGTTAAGCTCAAATGTTTAATGAGGCAATAAGGGAATTTCCATGGGTATTTTCTAGTGATGAAAATTGCAAGTTTATTCAGTTATTAGATTAAGAATTATGATTCATCAGAAAATTCAAATAGGAAAACTGAAATTTTCATGCATGCTGCTACTAAAGTCTTATTTTGCTACAAATAATCATACAAAAAGTTACAATGACTTTCATTAGTATTTAAGTACAATTCTTTACTTGTAAAATCCTGAATCAGTAGGAATGGTTTATCTTATACAGAATAAATCAAAGATAAAACTACTTTATCACTGAAACAATGAGTAAAAACACTTGTTTTCAATTATGATTTCTTACTGGATGTCACTAAATAAACATAATCTCAAATCAGGAACTATCAACAAACAGATAACATCTTATGGCATATATTAAGTGAAGAAATCAACCATAATTACAAACAGGACACTTTCACTGCAACCATGTGGTGCTGGTCAGTGCCTGTAGTGTTGTTTTTGTTGTTGGTTAACCAGTCTATTGTCAGTGATGCCAAAGATTACTTGACAGTAGGCACTACTGTAGTTCCAAATGCAACTGGCAGTGATGTTGTGGATGCAGTATTTAACAACATTACCAAAAGTTGCATATTCCCAGGTTGCCAATTTTTTCTCCAGCGTGTGGCCATAATGGAATCTACAGATGGCAGAGATATTAAAACTCAAACCTCAAAATACCATGGTGAAATAAACATAGTAAGTGTTTTATTGCATATTAAACATGAATAGAAAACAACTTTTATATAAAACTAAAAATTTGTCATTTATAAGGATATTATTTGGGTATAATTTGGACATAAAAGTAACTTGAAATTAAATAATTAAGTGATTTTATTATTTTGAATAATGTCATTGCATTTAATATGCCTTATGAAAATATTCTACTTTAGGTTTTTTAGGATTTGCTCTCAACTTGTTATTTGAAAAGAAAAGAAAGCGATCAGATATAGTAAGAAAAATATATATATATCCGGATTATCATCATAGTATAAAAAATTCAATTTAAATTTTAAAGTTCTTTATAATAAATTTATTTTTTACAAGTGAAAAACAAGGTTTAAAAAATAAAAGTATTAACAGTCAAAGTAAAATTTATCAATGTACAAAATTTAAAAAAAAAGCAGCAACAAAATGAAAAAGAAAATATATTTGTTGCCCAAAGAAAATAGTAGTTTTGTTTTTGTTGTTTTTGGATCTGGTCTAATTATTTCTGTTTTGCTAGTGTGAATTTGTGAGAGAATTTGTTTAAAAAATTTGAAGATATTCATTTAAGGATAAAAGTGTGTGTAAAGTATTTGTTTAGGATACACAATATATCTGTTAAAAATGAATCATTACTTAATAATAACATTCCTTTTTTGAAGCAATGTTTTTTTCAATAATTTTCCTAATCTCAGCTAAAATAACTAAAGTTAATTAGGACGTGATATTGGATTATAATGATGGCATGTTTTGTGAAAAAGCATGGGAAATGGAATTATTAATGTCATATTCTCTCATTTTGCACTGCAATATGAGATTTATATGTCAAATTGCATGGTATATGATAACTTGAATATGAGTTGTCTTGGTAAGTAGAAAAAGTAAATATTTAACAATAATTTTAGAGTTTGAGTAAATTATGTGGTATATTAGTACCTGGTAGTTAATACTGTGATTCATTAAAAGTATGGACTGTGTAAGTATGATAAAATGTCTGGAAAGTTTATCTGATAGCCATAGGTTATATATATTAATGTGGCAAAAATCTATGTACTGCTTGCTACTTGTATCAAGTTGTATTATAGGTTTATATGTTGTATAAGGAGTTCAGTATAAACTGATTTAGTGAAGATTCTTTTAAAGTATTTCTTGGACAGCTAAATTATACAGTGAAAAAATACAATATTTTGGCCAGTACCTCAAAGATTTTCCTTGTGGATACTAAATAAGATTAAAATAAAATGAAATTGAGGTAATATATAAATTTATACAGTAAGAATATTTTTTGTTTTTTTATCACTTTTAGTGAGTGAAAAATTTATAATAAAATGAGTGAAGCACATAAAAAATTCCAGTGTCATTAAAGAAATTTAAGATGTTGATGTTCCACACAACTTCAAACAAAATGTTAGAAAGGAATCCCCCATCAATACTGAAAAAAAGCAATAGGGGACTTAAGAAACCTATTTTTCTGAAAAATTGTTTTAGCAGAAAGATTTCATAAATTTCAACCAATGGTGGCAATGGCTGCTTGGTCAATGAATGCCAAATGTTTCTTAATGGCTAATATGACAATTGCCATTAGAAATTTAAGAAGATGGATTAACAAAAGTATTTCCTTGAAGGATTTTTTAATTTTTATGTAGGTTCACCAAAACTATCTCTGGCAAGTAATTGCTATTTGATAAGAAACTAGTGATAACATAAAACAGATTTGCAAGTAAAGTATTTACCATGATATGAGACTCACTAATAACAGCAGATTTAATCTCACAAGATCGTTATTAACCAACCAATATCTAATCCTTTTTTTATAAACAAATATGTATTTAAAAAATTAAAAAATAGAGTTACTCTAGTTTTGTAGTGTAGCATTACATTATGTTGCATTTTATTATGCAAGTCAATGTTTTCACAATAAAATTTGTATTAACCAACCAATGTTGGTAAAATTTTCAAAATATATGAATTAGATTATCATATTTGTTTTTATTAGAAATATTTACAATAACTTATTTGGTGGAGTATGATTTTGCTATGCAACTTAAGGATTGTTCATTATATTGTAAATAAATATATATAAAAGGATAGTAATTGATAAATTATTTTTTGATTTTAGATATATAAAGATTACCACATCACATAAGAAATATATAACCTTAAAAAAGAAACAACATATTGTAAAGTTATTGAGTGGTGATAATATAATTTTGGAAATTGTAAAAATAGAGAAAAAGGAGAATAATGTTAAAAATATTTGAGAAAAGGTAATAAGCAAAAATTAGATTGACAAGTAATAAAATCTTCAAAAAAACTGATATTACAAAATGTAAACAGAGAAAAAAGATGTAGAATATTAAGAACATTAGCTAAAGACATGAACATAATCAAACCGCTACTTTTAAGGAAAATACAGAGAATTATTATAAGTTCTTGGACAAAAAGTTTTTCAGCAATACATGTCGCAACAAAATTTTAAATTAAAAAGCACACTCATAGAAGACAATGCTCTTTCACATTCTGCAAAGTTGAATAATGTTCACCTTGAAAAAAGATTTCAAAGGCATCAAATTAATAGACTGACCCCAGCTTCACTAGATATCAACCAAATGAAAAATTGTGATCTGCCATTAAAAACATATATATGAGAACAATATTCAAATAAATAAGATCTCTGAAAAGAAATAAAAACTGTTGCAAGTAATGTCATAGTTGAAGCAGTAGAAAAATTAACACAAACAATAAATGAAAACTTATAAAGGTTATAGAATGTTAAGAAGCCTATATTAAAATAGTAAAAAAATAATTTATTTAAGTATATGAGATATTGTGTAAATGAAATGTATGTTTCTTTGGCTTTTATCTATGAAATATTATTGCTACTGAAGAGAACTCTTGGACATTTCATGGATATTGAGACTCTCAACACAGCTTCTAATATATTTAGAACTGCCAATTGTATCTTACAAAGTAGTTCATTAATGCTTATTGCAATCCAATACTTAGTGTTTATTCCTGATAAAGGTTATAGAATGTCAAGGAACTGATATTACCATGAAATAATAAAATAATTTATTCAGGCATATGGGATATTGTGTTAATTAAATATATTTCTTTGGCTAACAACTTTTAGATTTATCAATAAAAAATTATGTTGCACTTAATTTGTTTACATAATTAAACATACCTTCAAAACAAGTTATTATAAATATTTTTAATCAGGATAGAGTTTATAAAGTGAAACGTATATGATATATAAGACACAAATACTAATATGCTAATACAGCATACCTTTTCATTTACTGTATCAGTTTTGAATTTGCTATGTTAATGCACTTGATATATCTGAAAGAGAAATGAAAGGTAAAATTTGGCAAATGCCACATAACATTACATTAGAGCAACTTCCAGTTATGGTCCACTAAAGGTGTGCTTCCAAATCCTTGGTTCACCATATATATATATATATATATATATATATATATATATATATATATATATATATATAAATATATATATAGGAAAAAAAAAAAGAAATCGCTTGGTTTAACCCCGCCCTTCTGCAAACTGTCAAGTATCAACATCGGACAGAACTTCCTAAACTTAATTCCTAAACACTTCAACAAAAAAAAATACCTCTAAATAAGATGTTCAACAGGAAATCAGGAAAAATTACCTACTCCTGCACTGATAATATGTGACAAATTATTAACTCCTATAACAATTACATTTTAAGTAAATTCCATGCAAAAAACCTCTAGCATGGAAACCCCCTGTAATTGTAGAATTAAGGAAAACTGCCTAGTAGAGGGCAAGTGCAGATCCACTAGGGTAGTAAACCAGGCAACCATTACCCCTAAAGAAAATACGACAAACCATAATGTTTATATCGGCATTTCTGCAGGAGAGTTTAAAAAGAGAATCAATACACATAGACATTCATTCACCAATCCAAAATTAAAACAACAAACAGCCCTTTTGAAAAAATTTTGGGAATTGAAAGAAAAGGGTCTGAATCCTCAAATAAATTGGAAAATTCTAGGTTTTACAAACACCCCAAATAGTTTTAGGGGTAGGTGTAAGCTATATTTAAAAGAAAAAATCAGGATAATAAAATATAAAGATCAATGCAAACTATTAAATCAATGGAGAGAACTAATCATGAAAAGTAGACATATGAATAAATTCCAAATGACATAAGAATACAGGCGCATATATGTGGGGGTGTATGTGTACATATAGTGGCATGTATGTATGATCATATAAAAGTACAAATATATGTATAAAGATATGGATGCATATAAGGGTGTTGGACAGCACGAGTTATTCCATTGGGTGCTCTGGTATTACCCATGATCTATAAATCTATAACTCAACTAACTAACATTAATCTTAATGGACATAAATTTAAATTCCCCATCACTTAGTAGTACAAAAACTGTGAATCCCAGAAAAAAACACACTCTGGGGCCGTTAGAAGAAACACTACATAGTAGGAACTGATATTAAACTACAAACAAAAATCCTGGCTATATATAAATTCCAAACCCAGACTGCTTCCCCTGGGATAAGATACCTTACGCCACCACCAGTTGCTAACACAATGTGTGTGTGTGTGTGTGTGTGTGTGTGTACTAAAGAGAAAAGTCTTGAAAAACTTGTAAAACAGTATCATTGTAATGATCACAAAGTTATAAAGACATCATTAATATGAAATGCATGATCCATGTACTGAAACTAATTTTACTTGTTTATTCATTGATTATGTGAGCTGTTCTATTTCTTTATATGAAACTAACTGCACAGCATCCTTAATGGAATTTAATGTTCTTTATTGAAAAATTATCATCTGGCAATATAAACCGGTCTCCTCAGAATGCACCACAAATATTATGGTCAGATGAAGAAGCTGACCACTTATTAAATGCATGTCTTCGAAACCTATTTTATTCAGATCATCTTTAGTTTCCTTTGTTTAATTTGGTTGAGCTTGGTTGTGCACAAAAAAATCATCTTTCTGATATCTTCTTGAACCATGGTTTCACATATGCCTTCAAAAAATTAGCATAAGCCTTAGCTGCTCTCTTAATACCACCTGGAACACACTATGTGCTTGTCACTTCACTGCCTATAATGGCACCCCAAAACATGATACTACCTCTGCCTTGTTGATATCTCAACCTGTGAGGGCAATTTCTGCCAGTAGCCAATCAAGGTTTTGCTTTAGCTATTTGGCCCTTTGGGGATATTTGGGCATTTGTTGCTGACAAGGACTGGAATATTGGTCTTCAGTTATTTTGTTGTCCATTTTATTCCTTATGAATGTCTTTCAAAGGAGGCCTAGTGATTAGACTCATGTTTTGTCATTCAATTTATAACCTACCAGCACTTCCTTTATACCGCTACTCCTAAAAGTTTAATAGCCTGATAAAGGTAAATTTTATAATTTTCACAAAATAGAGTCCTTAATTTACCCTTATCAGACCTGCATGCAAATCATCAATGAACTTCTTCAGTTCACTGGTACTTATTGAACATTTTTAGCATGATTTTACATTATGCAAGCTCTGAATTTCTTAAACATTTGTTTTTATTGATTAAATAAATATTACACCCCATTTTAGTGCTTCAAACTTACAAGATAACTATTAATTTGATATTTAAGACATTTCATACAAATAGCTGCCATTTCTTTACATTTAGGCAGAACAAAGCAACTTCCATCCTAACTGCTCAGGTTGATGTTGCCATCATTCAACAAATAAACCTTTACATCACAATAAGTAATTATTTTATATATATTTTTAAATCAGGACAAAATGCCATTCTTTTCTACTGGTATGTCTATTATTTTGAAAATCTTTAATATCAAGAAGGTATAAATATAAATTTTGAAAAATCTCAGTGTTCATGCAGTGTAAATAAATTGTTCAAAATTAGTGTCAGTAGTAAGAATCAAACCTAATTTAACTTGTTAATTTATTAGTGATATATCACAGCTTTTACCATTTAATGATAATTTCATCTCAATTTAATTTACTATGTATTTAACAAGGTACTAGAAAACACACAATTATTGATTTTCCAGGTATATTTCAGATTTACTTTGAGCTTATATATGCATACATATTCAACTTGGTGGTAGATGATGATCTGATTATCTAAAAGTTTCTTAGACCATTTGTATCTAAGAGGCACAATGTATTTCCTATAAAGTAATTGAGATATGCATGATTACACTTCACTCATTCTAATCTAAAATAATTAATATGATAAAGATCATTTTAGAAAACAATATAATAGCTGTTCTTATATAATCCTTCTTGTGCTTTTTTTCTCTATTTTAAGGCTTATCCCAAATATAACACAATGAATACTGGAAAAGGCAATCTAAAACCAACAAAGACTCCAGGACTTCACATCAATACATTTATAGGGAGAGAGAAGATTTATTTAGATGGCCAAAAACAAAGTTACAATGAAAGCAATCACAATGGACATAAAACAGAAGGTAAACTTTAACTTTATTAATTCAGTATCATTCAAGGTTTTTCTTTTTATAAAACTTGTATCACTCTCAGAGAAAGTTTTCTTGTCATTTATACAAGCAAAGTACTTTGTTAAGAAATAATTGAATACACTATTTTTGTGTTGATTTACAAAATATTTTATCATTCATGGCTATAGTGAAATAACAGTTTTAAACAAATATGAAAGGTGAAATTTACTGGTTTCTGTTTGAAGCAGAGAGCAAATAAATAAATAAAAAATATCCACATTGCAGATAACACATTTTAATATTAAAATGATTCTTACTTTATTATAAATACCATAATCATGTTTATTCATTATCAAAATATAAAGCAAATAAATTTTACACGTGTAATGCAATTTAAAAAAAAAAAATAAACTAGATTATTCATTAAAAAGAGCAATCAGGTTCTATATTAGTACTTATACTATACACTTTTTATTTGCAGGTATTCTGAATAATCTTTGTACCCAAAGAGCAGTAAAAGAACAAAGAAAATTTCCACATCCATCTGACAGACATAAGTATATAATATGCAGTACAATTAGAATATATTCTATAAAGAATTGTCATGAAGGAAAATATTTCAGTGATTCTCAGCAAGTATGTACAATGTCTAATTGTGAAATACCACTTTGGGTTAACCAGAAGGAAATTGTATATCTTGATAAAAGTTACCCTAACCCTTGTAAAATAGAAACTGACCGAGTATGTGATTTCATATTTGTGTCACATTTATATGATAATATGAAATTCATACAATGTGACAAAATGGGACATGCAATTCTAAAAACTTGTCCAATAGATTGGATATGGAGCAATCAAGTTAAAGCATGCATTTACAGATATAAGAATTTCACAACAATGCAAATATGCACAAGACCGATGTGGGATAACCCAAATGAAGTGGGGACACCATTACCATCATTCTATTTAAATCCATGTAAAGTTGATAGGATCAGAAATTGTAATTACATATATGTAGCAAATTTGATGGATAAACATAAATTCATTAGATGTGATAGATTAGGACAGGCTCTAATAAAAACTTGTCCAAGCTCTTCAAACTGGAACGCTGCACTGAATCAATGTTCATCTTCAACTATTATAACCACTCCAAGGCCACAATGTCCAATTCCAATTTGGGATAATCCAAATGAAATAGGAACAGCACTGCCAGATTTTTATCCAAATCCATGTCATCCAGATTCAACCAGAGCTTGTAATTATATATATATGAAACATATAATTGATAATCATAAATTTATTAGATGTGATAGATTAGGACAGGCTCTAATAAAAACTTGTCCAAGCTCTTCAAATTGGAATGATGCACTGAATAAATGTTCATCTTCAACTATTATAACCACTCCAAGGCCACAATGTCCAATTCCAATTTGGGATAATCCAAATGAAATAGGAACAGCACTGCCAGATTTTTATCCAAATCCATGTCATCCAGATTCAACCAGGGCTTGTAATTATATATATATGAAACATATAATTGATAATCATAAATTCATTAGATGTGATAGATTAGGACAGGCTCTAATCAAAAGCTGTCCAAGCTCTTCAAACTGGAATGATTCACTAAATAAATGTTCATCTTCAACTATTATAACCACTCCAAGGCCACAATGTCCAATTCCAATTTGGGATAATCCAAATGAAATAGGAACAGCACTGCCAGATTTTTATCCAAATCCATGTCATCCAGATTCAACCAGAGCTTGTAATTATATATATATGAAACATATAATTGATAATCATAAATTTATTAGATGTGATAGATTAGGACAGGCTCTAATCAAAAGCTGTCCAAGCTCTTCAAACTGGAATGATTCACTGAATAAATGTTCATCTTCAACTATTATAACCACTCCAAGGCCACAATGTCCAATTCCAATTTGGGATAATCCAAATGAAATAGGAACAGCACTGCCAGATTTTTATCCAAATCCATGTCATCCAGATTCAACCAGAGCTTGTAATTATATATATATGAAACATATAATTGATAATCATAAATTTATTAGATGTGATAGATTAGGACAGGCTCTAATCAAAAGCTGTCCAAGCTCTTCAAACTGGAATGATGCACTGAATAAATGTTCATCTTCAACTATTATAACCACTCCAAGGCCACAATGTCCAATTCCAATTTGGGATAATCCAAATGAAATAGGAACAGCACTGCCAGATTTTTATCCAAATCCATGTCATCCAGATTCAACCAGGGCTTGTAATTATATATATATGAAACATATAATTGATAATCATAAATTTATTAGATGTGATAGATTAGGACAGGCTCTAATCAAAAGCTGTCCAAGCTCTTCAAACTGGAATGATTCACTGAATAAATGTTCATCTTCAACTATTATAACCACTCCAAGGCCACAATGTCCAATTCCAATTTGGGATAATCCAAATGAAATAGGAACAGCACTGCCAGATTTTTATCCAAATCCATGTCATCCAGATTCAACCAGAGCTTGTAATTATATATATATGAAACATATAATTGATAACCATAAATTCATTAGATGTGATAGATTAGGACAGGCTCTAATAAAAACTTGTCCAAGCTCTTCAAACTGGAATGATTCACTGAATAAATGTTCATCTTCAACTATTATAACCACCCCAAGGCCACAATGTCCAATTCCAATTTGGGATAATCCAAATGAAATAGGAACAGCACTGCCAGATTTTTATCCAAATCCATGTCATCCAGATTCAACCAGAGCTTGTAATTATATATATATGAAACATATAATTGATAATCATAAATTTATTAGATGTGATAGATTAGGACAGGCTCTAATCAAAAGCTGTCCAAGCTCTTCAAACTGGAATGATTCACTGAATAAATGTTCATCTTCAACTATTATAACCACTCCAAGGCCACAATGTCCAATTCCAATTTGGGATAATCCAAATGAAATAGGAACAGCACTGCCAGATTTTTATCCAAATCCATGTCATCCAGATTCAACCAGAGCTTGTAATTATATATATATGAAACATATAATTGATAACCATAAATTCATTAGATGTGATAGATTAGGACAGGCTCTAATAAAAACTTGTCCAAGCTCTTCAAACTGGAATGATTCACTGAATAAATGTTCATCTTCAACTATTATAACCACCCCAAGGCCACAATGTCCAATTCCAATTTGGGATAATCCAAATGAAATAGGAACAGCACTGCCAGATTTTTATCCAAATCCATGTCATCCAGATTCAACCAGAGCTTGTAATTATATATATATGAAACATATAATTGATAATCATAAATTTATTAGATGTGATAGATTAGGACAGGCTCTAATCAAAAGCTGTCCAAGCTCTTCAAACTGGAATGATTCACTGAATAAATGTTCATCTTCAACTATTATAACCACTCCAAGGCCACAATGTCCAATTCCAATTTGGGATAATCCAAATGAAATAGGAACAGCACTGCCAGATTTTTATCCAAATCCATGTCATCCAGATTCAACCAGAGCTTGTAATTATATATATATGAAACATATAATTGATAATCATAAATTTATTAGATGTGATAGATTAGGACAGGCTCTAATCAAAAGCTGTCCCAGCTCTTCAAACTGGAATGATGCACTGAATAAATGTTCATCTTCAACTATTATAACCACTCCAAGGCCACAATGTCCAATTCCAATTTGGGATAATCCAAATGAAATAGGAACAGCACTGCCAGATTTTTATCCAAATCCATGTCATCCAGATTCAACCAGAGCTTGTAATTATATATATATGAAACATATAATTGATAATCATAAATTTATTAGATGTGATAGATTAGGACAGGCTCTAATCAAAAGCTGTCCAAGCTCTTCAAACTGGAATGATGCACTGAATAAATGTTCATCTTCAACTATTATAACCACTCCAAGGCCACAATGTCCAATTCCAATTTGGGATAATCCAAATGAAATAGGAACAGCACTGCCAGATTTTTATCCAAATCCATGTCATCCAGATTCAACCAGGGCTTGTAATTATATATATATGAAACATATAATTGATAATCATAAATTCATTAGATGTGATAGATTAGGACAGGCTCTAATCAAAAGCTGTCCAAGCTCTTCAAACTGGAATGATGCACTGAATAAATGTTCATCTTCAACTATTATAACCACTCCAAGGCCACAATGTCCAATTCCAATTTGGGATAATCCAAATGAAATAGGAACAGCACTGCCAGATTTTTATATAAATCCATGTCATCCTGATTCAACCAGGGCTTGTAATTATATATATATGAAATATATAATTGATAACCATAAATTCATTAGATGTGATAGATTAGGACAGGCTCTAATAAAAACCTGTCCAAGCTCTTCAAACTGGAATGATTCACTGAATAAATGTTCATCTTCAACTATTATAACCACTCCAAGGCCACAATGTCCAATTCCAATTTGGGATAATTCAAATGAAATAGGAACAGCATTGCCAGACTTTTATTTAAATCCATGTCATCCAGATTCAACCAGGGCTTGTAATTATATATATATGAAATATATAATTGATAACCATAAATTCATTAGATGTGATAGATTAGGACAGGCTTTAATAAAAACCTGTCCAAGTTCTTCAAACTGGAATGATGCACTGAATAAATGTTCTGATTATCTTTTCTAACAACTTTAAAATTGCAATATCCTATTTTAGCTTGTATCAAACCAAATGAAATAGGAACAGCAGGTGTCATGAAGATTGTGTTCAAGCATGAAATAGATTATCGCCCCACAGTGTCATCTAGTATTTACACATAGTCTATCATAGATATTGAGCCCTTTTAACCATAAATATAGTACACATTGAATCTATATTTTGTCATATATATTTAAAACATACTGCAACCTTTATACTGTAATTTTTCATAAATGTAAAATTTTTGGGATTGAACATTCATGAACTATTAAAATTTCCAATACAAACAAAATCTATTCTACTTGTTACTATTTCAAAGAAAATAATGTATGTAGAGCATGCAGGAAAATTACTTTTCTAATTTAAATAAAGTAAAATTAATAATGAATTTTAAAATAAAATTCTAAAAACTAATATCTTAAACTAACTATTCTAGGTAAAAGAAATAAAGAAAGAAAATCTTAGATTAAACCACATTGACATAGAGAAATATGTTAAATTAGTTTATTGTTATTGGGACAATGGGACAAACACTGTATTCTAAACATATTGGTAATCAGTGCATCCAGTGTATTTACTTATTACATAAATATTTAAAATTTAGTTAAAAATTCAGTGGTTATTACAGATTTTATATGAATGGATATTATAACTGTTATATATTTTTCATAAACATATTTTTAATAAATTTAAAACAAAAGACAAACTCATGAATTATCCATCATTGAGCAACTTCACAAACACTTGCTCTCAGGGATTACAGTCTACTAGTTCTCAGATCCTTTTTTTCGAGTGCTAAGTTGGTGACGCATATGAAAATACATTCATCTTGACTTTAAAGTAGGACAAAGTGTGGTGCTACTGGCAGGTTTATGTATTCTTGAGGACATTCATTTTATTATTCACTATCTTTCCATTATTGCTATTACTAGAAATATTTGCTCATATAACTTTGTTGGCAGAAAGGAATTATATGCTGAGACACTGAACAAAGCTACTATTAAATATCAGTCTTATGACTACATTTCAATTTAAATTTAGAAAGCAATAGGTATTCCGCATCCTTAGTTGTAAATGTGTTGTGCATTTTGATAATTAAATTAAGCTTTTGAAATGGTGAGTAATTTCATCTATATTACTTAAAAGTGTAAAGACTGACAAAAGATTAATTTAACTTATAATTATGTAAAAGTGATTTTTTAACAGCTAAATTAAAATCTTATTTGAATTTTTTTCCCCAACTCTCTAATTGATATGGGTTAAAAGAAATAAAATTAGAAATGGAAAAAAAAAGAAATAGTAAAGGATTAGCATTCAGGAATTGGATATGATCACATTCTTTAAATACAATCAAAACACAAGATCAGTGTTGACTGTAGACACCTGTGTTAAAATCAGCTATAAATTTTCATGTTCTGAGTCCTTATATACATGTGTGGTTATGTCAATATAATCAACTCACAAGCATTTCATAAAGGCTTACTTTATGTTATATCCAATTATATATTGGATTATAGATTATGTATAGTAGCTTATGTCAGATATAATTTAAACTGCAAAAAATGTTCTTATTTATAGCTTAATAATATAAATTCAGGAATATAACTTGTGCAATAAATCATTACATCATCAAAGTTGAATTAGCATATGTAAAATAAAGTAATAACAATGACTAAAAGATAAGTTGTATCATTTCATAGCGGATTTGCTGAAGTTGATCATGCGATAAAGTCATAAAACTGTCAGGAGAATTACTCTTCACTATTCCAAACATTTAGGTGGTCACTACAATTGTTAAATTTTTCATGAAAGAATGGAAAGAAAATTAAAATACAGGAAATAAGCAGTTATTGTACCATATTACTAGCATGAAAAATAATAATTCTTAAAAAACAGAAAAGAAATGTTAAGATTTGTTCCAAAAATTTTAGGTATAAGCAATATTATAACAGGGTGAATTCATTGAATTGATATTTATTAATGCATGTAATGACTGAATGGTGATTTGAGGTAGGATCTCAGTGAGAATGAGAGACAGAAAAATCCGGAAGATGTGTCAGTGGCTTTTGATATATTAAGAACAAGAACAGGGTAAAAAAATTTATACCTATAAAATGAGATGAATGAGGGCCCTGAGAGGATTGAAACTTGGGACAACTTAAGTAAAAAGCAGTAAAACTTAAATGTTCCCAGGCTTACTCACCTACAAAGAGACAAATTGATGAAGGGTATGTGCCTTCTCAAAATTAACCTAAATTTAGTTGGGATTGTTTTGAAAAATATTATCTGGTTAATCCCATTCTGCAAAAATTACTGTTATTTTATTGCTAGAGGGTGGCATACATTTCAGTCTCTTGTCTGTGCTGGGTCATTAGGTTGGAGATTGTTTCAGACTAGGGGTTAGTGACCATTTGCTTATAAAAACAGGTGGATTCTTAATAAAACTAAACAACCAAAATGCTTTTAGTTTCATTCAGGTCTCACTGTGACAGCAGTCAAATTCCATACTATTGCTGTTAAGCTTCCAATGAACATACAGATGAAGAGCTTTTAGCAACTAGATCTACAGAAAAGAGAGGAAACTTCTATTTATAGGTTCCTACCAAGGAATACTATTTGAAGTATAGTATCGAAATAATATCACTGCTTCAAGTCACCTTTCAGTTGAGTAGAGGGTAGTACCCACAAGCTAACTAACATTTTATACTCATACATATATCATTGTAATAAGCCTGTAATTTCACAGTTGTTAGTGGTTTCTTCAGTGTTTTCTTTCACATCTATAATTTCCATTTAAGCTCTGAGATCCTGGAGAAAAGTGTCACTATGATCTCACATTGAAATTCAATTCTATTGTGAAATACACAATGTCTTTGAAAGTAAGTCTTACCACTGTGTGGCAGCATCAGGAACACTATTGTGCCATAAGGAACCTGTACAGGTATATGAGAATACTGTGGTGGTATCCAACCTGTTATGATGAGGGTCTGTGAACTGTTATAGGGTACGTTGGGTTGTCACAGATCTATAGATGGAAAGGAGGAGGCCTAAGATTAGTAAATAAAAAATCACTTTAAAAATGCCAGTCAATATGAATTTTATTTTTTTTTATTATAATGACTTTTTCATGGCAGGACTGTATGACAAATTTATGTTTTCAGTATGGAATTTGACATTAATTACTGTCAATAAATTTGTATATACTTAAAATATGAAATCATCATGTAGTTTTCTTTCAACATTTTTCTACATTTTTAATTAAATACACAATTCTTTTTTTTCCTTAGCAATTAATTTCAAGATATAAATTTATTTTAAAAATAGAGAATTTTAATGAACTTTTGGTATAGTACATCCTTATTATTTTGGCAATTTATCATTCAGGACTTTTAATCTGGACTAAAATACAAAAAGCATTTCTTTCAACTTTGTAAAATGTTTGTTTATTTGGCTGACATTTAATCTCTGTAATGACTTAATAAAAGACACACAAGTATCAGTAAAGGTGTAAAACAAAAATACAAGCCCATATTGATTCACAAGTAGGTTAAACTATTGTTTCATTATGGGTGGATTGCATAATGTATGATCTATTAGCTCTTAATGATATAAACAAGAAAAAAGACAAAAATACTCAAATTCTATGTAGATAGTTATTCCAAGAACCCTAAACATAAAAAAGAAAACAAGAAACACTAAACATTAATAAAAACACAAGAAACTATGATAAGTGTTAATAGAGCTGATAATCAAATGATAATGGAAATTTGAATCTGAAGTTGATTTAGTGTTTACTGGACTTTATTCAATCTGACACAATCATTACTACAATAAGACTCTTGAATCAAAAGTGAAGAAAATTGATAACATATATATGCTCTAACTAGTTGGAACAAGGCAAATCCAAATTATTGACTTGAGTTGAAAGGAACTCACAATTTATAAATAAAACAAATTTATTTAGAAACCATGAAAACTTTCCTTCCAACCTGATATTTGTAATTTTTTCTGCTACATTGAGTATGGAAATGAAAATTGCTGAAAAGTGAATTATTTTTCATCAACAAAAATTACTAATAATGTTATGTAGTGTGCCTAACATTAAAATGAACTTTGATTTATTTAAGGTAATACTAAGTCTGCAAAAAGGTCAATTAGTTTCTTATCAAACTGATAAAATGTACATAAATACACTGGGAAAAAGCTCTGACTATTCATTTGTTGCATTAAGGATTTGCCATGTATTGCTTACAGATTTTCTTAATTTTCCTTTTGTTCTTGATAACATTTTCCATCCATGTTCCAAGTTTACATTCAAAACCATACAGAGAAATTAACCTGTTTCTCAATAAATCCAACCATATTATGAACCGGGATATATTCTGGCCACCAAATGAAAACAACTGGAAATTTCATAACTTCATTGCATATCGTAATAGAAAGTGGAAGGTAAGTGATCTACAGTATATGATAGTGACATATAAATCCAGAACTTTTTAACTAATATGAATACAAGAAAAAGAAAGCACACAAATTTAATGTGTAGAGTAAATTATCAAATAATTTGGAGGTATTCTTAAAAGGAATAGAGTGAAAGATAACTGAATGGTTTTAATACCAAAATCATTGATCTAAAGAAATATTTTATTTTTCATTAACCAGGCCTAGAAATTTTTAAGTTGTCTGAATTTCTTAGATGAAAAATTTTCATTATCAATTCTGATTGATTATGCACTTCCTTTTTGCTGTTGATTTTTACAATAACAATTGGATTATTTTATATATTTTACAACTGAAATTAGAAATAAAGAAGTAGTCTCCAACATGATTTGAATCATTCTTGGGACTCCAGCTAATATGAACAACATT
The DNA here is from genome assembly GCA_964036315.1 of Acanthosepion esculentum. Classification (NCBI taxonomy): domain Eukaryota; kingdom Metazoa; phylum Mollusca; class Cephalopoda; order Sepiida; family Sepiidae; genus Acanthosepion; species Acanthosepion esculentum. The sequence continues at coordinate 22,264,067 of OZ038506.1, read as the reverse complement.
ATAGTAGTTTGGTCACAGAGGCCTATCAGTAGACAAAATTAAAATTTAGTCATATAACTTTATTTTATTTAGGCCTTAATAATATTCATTTAATTTTATATATGCAACAGAGTTCATCATTTTTTTTAATTTTCTACATATGCAAACACTTCTGTCTGAATTTCTAGGATTAGGAATTATCACTACAATCCTTGTCTTTGTTGCTATTATCATGTTTCAGTTGTTGTACCCTCCATTCTTCATTAAACTATGCTTTGTTTTGGTTATCTGGGTTGACAGATATCTGAAGGTGACCAGAGGGTAAAACAGCAGAAATATTATGAAATAACAACAATGATGAGGATATTAGTCTGAGTATAAATAAATAAACAAACATGTATTGCAAAAATAAGAGAATTAAGTTACTACATTTTGTAGATATAGTATTATACTATGTCAGATTTTATTATGCAATAAAATTGATATTAACTAACCGATATTAGTACAGTTTGGGAGATATATTTATATTATAAATATACCATGTGAATTTTAGATTATTACATTTGTTTTTATTAGATATATTTACAATAGCTTAATTGGTTGTATGAAATGTATCATGCAATGAGGCTTGTTCATAATTTAAATAAATATATGTATATATTTACTGCTATTTAATTTTTAATTCCTGACATATAAAGATTGTCAAGGGTCATAAAAAATATTTTAAATAAATATATATAATACTATATTTACTGCTATTTAATTTTTAATTCCAGATATATAAAGATTGTTGAGTGTCTTAAAAACAAGAAAAATCACTGGCTTTAAAAATATCACAAAAAGGTTTGAGAAAAAGCTAATAAGGAGGAAAATGTTTGAAAAATTATACCATTTGTTCTTGCTTTGAATATTGCTGCTACATCTAGTCTATAGATTTAGGAATTCTTGATAAAATCCAAAGAATGTGCAATATTATTGGTCTTAACTTGGTATCTTGGCTTCAATCACTTTCCCATCACAATAACATAACAGCTTCCCTGTGCCTTCTAGAAATGCTTTCATGGTAATTGTTCTGATGAACACACCTTCATGGTACCAAGACTTTATGAATTTAAGCATAGTACTAGATTGGCAGCATAGTCACCTCATTTTACAGTTGAAATGGCCAGATGTAAATGAAAGTTCTATGTTAACAGTTTCTTCTATAGCACTTCACACTTGTGGAACTCTTTTCCGGCTTCTTGCTTCCCAGTTAACTTTGATTTTTAAAAATTTAAATGAAATGCTAATTGTTATCTTCTGTCTTATTAATTCCTGTTCTTTTATTGTTCTCTCTCCTTAATAGAGTTTTTTTTTCTCATATTTTCTAACACTCAGTAACCACTTTTATTTTAGTGGCTATATTGCCTTGTTTGAAGTGAAATGATTAAAAAACAAAAAGAAAAATCTGTTGTTGCGAGTATAAACAGAGAGAAAAGATGTAGATTAAGAACATTAGCTAAAGACATGAAAATAATCAAACTACCACCTTTAAGTAAACATCACAAAGACAAATGTGTAAGTTAAGTGAAGAAGAATATGAAAACTGATTATTCAATTATGATTGTAGTAAAGAATAAAGATCAAGATTAGAGGAACCAGATGGTTGAACTTGAGCTAGTTTCTTCATGGAAACTAACAACTAACATGACTTAGCAGATAACAGGAGGAAAGGTCGAGTAATATTTTAGACTAATATTGTAAGCATTATAGGTTAAGACATTTTTGAGTGGTACAAGTTAGAATGAAGATGCTTTAAGCTAAAGATTATATTCATGCAAGATAATCCTCTTTGACATTCTACAATGTGACTATTGTCAAGTTGACTAAAAAGTTTCAAAGACACCAAATTAATGGAATGTCCTCCAGTCTGTACAAATATTAATCCAATAGAAGACTTTTGGTCCATTATTAAATAAAATGTATATGAAAATGTAAATCAATATTCAAAAACTGCTTCAAATAATGTTAAAGTTGAAACAAAAGAAAAGTTAAGAACATAATGATGACATGAAAATTATAGAATATCAATGAGACTATCACATATAAAATATTAATTTATTTTAGTATATGAGGCAGTGTGTTTATCAAATATATGCTTCTTATGGCCTTTATCTTTTGGACTTATTTATATTTAGTTTGTTTATATCATAAAACCTGATACCTGTATTTGCCACTCTACAGCATCTTTCCTACAGATACAATATCATGAGTTTATTGCTACTCTATCACTATTTCCATGGTAAATGTTAAGATGTGCTCCATTCTTTAGTTCCACCATGTCAGGCCTTTACAGTTTGGACACACTATGTAGTTGAATCAGCCTCATTTCCTTCATATCCTAATTGTAAGGAGAAAGTTCCACTCAGATATCTTCTTTCCAAGAACTGCTACTTTGTGAGACAGTCTCCTGTATGGATGCTTCACTGAACATTACAATTATGACCTTTTTAAGTCAGGAGTAAAACGTCATCTATCTTCCTTGTCCTCATAATTTTTTACTTTCAACCAATTCTCTTGTATTTATATCACACAACACTTTCAGTAACTTTGAGTGGTTCATAAGCCTTGTATTTGGGGAACTTTAGTATATAAAAAACAAGTTTTTATCAATATTTTTCAATAAAGATAGATATAAACTTGTAGCTTAAATTAGCTTGTGTTCCTCTGTTGTCACTTGTACAACACTAAATGCTTCTTTTTCAATCTGCTGTTCTTGATTTCCTGCACATGTCACCAATATAAAAATTGTTCTGCTTCTCACTGCTTCAGTTCTCTTTTATCATACCAACACCACAGCTGGCTGACCCATTAGTGCTCTTCAATATCTTGAGCGGCAGATCCCATTCATAAATAATTGACTCCAACTGGCAAACTACGCTGGTAGAATCTTGTCAACGTAGTGGTTGCCATATCACAAACCAAGAGGGTCTGCAATCAATTATTGTCAGAAAATGTCTACTACCATAGTGGGTGATGTCCATTGCTAATCTGTTCCAGTTGTCTCTCACGTCCAGCTTTCCTATTTGCCAATGCAATGGTACCGGATCAATAGATTGGTAAGCCTCACATTCCTTGACAACCGATTTTATAACTTCTGGTGATACTGAAGGGTCTACTAAGCTGACAAAGTACAGGTTCCTTTTTAGGCCCAGGTGTCTGGTTTATCTGTGGATATTAGCCACTTGATTTGCGTCCAATTTGGTCTTCATAGTAGCACATACCGACTGTACTGGCTCTGTTCCCTCTTTATGTAGTTTTAACCACCTCTGTGGTACCCTGGTACGGCAGTCCACTTGATTAAGATTGAACATGACTAGTGTTACGTCTACAGTCAAGCTGTATTCAGTTGCAAGCTTGTGAAGTGTGTTCAGCTGTCTCCACACATAAATATTTCACCAGATGCCTTCATATTTATTCGTCCCTTGCCAGTGTTTGAAATCCAGTGATGGACACATGCTGAATTGGTAAAGAGATGTAATGTCAACACCTGTCATTGACTAACCAAATTGACACCCTTTATCGTTGCATCTAGCTCAGCCAAACTCATGTGCTTAACATCTCCAGCCGGATGCAGCCAAGAAGCATCCTCGATGACATTTCCATTTACTTCTAGTACTACTCCTGTGGCTATAGAACTTGCATCTACCCACATGTTCATTTCAAGGCCATTCATACACCAGTCTCCTCCTATGGGATCTACTTCGTGTATTCTGGCTATTATATCAGTTAGCATGCAATTAAGAGAGGCATCCTCAACTTCATCATCCCATCCTGTGGTGAGGGTGCTTGCTGGATAACTTCACAAACACAGTTGCCACTTGCAAGTAGCCGCAAATGGGAAAGTGGCCCATAATTCTCCCACATAAGGAGAAAGCGTATCGTCAAGTAATCTTTGTAGGGATATCTGGGATTTCTCCGCCTCCCCTCCATCAGAGAGTGCTGTTATCACTCCATACCTGCAAGCTCAACACCTTAGTTACGTCTTCTAATCTTGCTGGCTCCTTACATACTAGTCCATAATTGGACAGGTGCTCTATGTATGACAGGAACCAAGCTCTCGTTGGCATAAATGTCATTAATATATGCCAATGTAGCATTCCTAATGGCTTTGTCTTGAGACAGTACTGAGTTAATTATAGCTTTCATTATGAGAAGTGCCACATTTAAACCAAAATCCAATCAAATGAGGCAGTATCTTCGCCCCTAAATATTACAGTTTGATAGGGCCACAGCACCTTGTCAACATGTATCTGCAGATATGCCCTTTGCAAGGATATGTTAGTTTCCAATCATCACCATTCCCACAAATTTTGTGCACATACCTCCAAGTTAGTGGTATACAGTTCCACAAAGCCATTAAACTCTCGGTAATCCAGTAATGGACGGACTTTCTGCTTGCTCTCTTGTATAACTGTCAGTAATAGGATCAGACAGTTAGGTGGGCCAAGTTTGTCTTCAGGATATGGCTGCAGCCAGACATTATAAAGCCATGATTGGAATGCCATCTCATATTTGCCCTGTGCATAGTTTGGTACTGCATATTTTGGCACTCTATTCCTTAGGGCTATAGGTGGTTTTCCATTATCCACTTCCATGAAGCTGTCCACATGGTTTTACGATGATCGAACTCTGCACTAAACTCGGGCTCATTGATGGAAATTGCAGCACACTGGGGCATGCTTCCTTCAAAAAAGTGCGGATCTCCTGAGTGAGTTATGTGCACCCATCAATCACGTCAATCTCAAGAAGAAGATTGAAACCAAGTAGTGGTCCATCTACAATTGGAGCATCAATGTGCATGGGTGGAGAATGTTAGGGCCTTACCATCAGCCATTATGACTTCCCTCTCCATTGGTTGCCAATGGCGGCATGCACATTTGCTCAACAGTGTCTGCGGGCCATACACTTCTATCTGTCTACAGCCACCTCAAAGATAGGCAGCGTCATATTCTTTATTCCCTTTGGGAGAAGACTGTCAGTGATGTCTGTTCCCCAGAGCTGTTTCCCTAGCACTCTGATGAGATGTGCCTGACACTATTACACAGAAAACACCATAGCTCGCAGTGGGATTTTTGTGCCCAGGTGGCTGTCCTCTCCAAGTAGCCTTGACTGCAATCTTTTGCTAGGTGGTTGGGACCAAAACACTTAAAACAAATGATGCCACCTGTCCATGCCATTATGCATTTGTTGAGTGAATGCGCTGTTTGACTCATTGGGCTCCTTGCTATTGGTCATAACAGCCCAAGCCTGAGTCAAAATCTGGTCCAAAGTCATGGTGTCCATTCTGGATGATGCCTGGAGAGGTTGCTTGACTTGTTGCAGCAGTCTAGAAATGAATGCGCATGTCATCCTTTGCTTGGGCAATTGGCCCCCAACCAGCAAAGCTAACCATCTTAACTCTGCTAGAAATTTGTCTACGGTTTCCCCTGGGAGAAATTTGTTGTGGCACAAACTGATCAAGTGCAATGAATGAATCCACTGCATATTCAGTTAGAAGGGCTTGCTTAATCTGCTCTGCATCTGACTTCTGCTTCTTAGTTATCTGCTGGTATACAGTGAGAGCCCTACCTCACAAACACAGTGGCAGCATCTGTTCAATTTTCTTCATCTTGCAGAGTTCACAAACCAACTCCACATTTTCAATCCATTCTACAATTGGTAGATGAGTAGCAGCCACACTGAATTTGGTTATTAGTTGTATACCAAAACCTCTTTCCACCATGATTGGGAGGAAGGCTGAAAAGCTTGTAGTGTTAATGAGCTTGTGTTCCTCTGATGTCACTCGTACAAGACTAAATACTTATTTTTCAATTTGCCATTCTTGGTTTCCTGCACACGTCACCAATGCAAAAAATCATTCTGTTTTTCACTGCTTCAGCCCTCTTTTATCATACCAACATCAAAGCCGACTGACCAATTAGCGTTCTTTGCTTGTCAAATGGTATCCTCCAGTCTGACCAGTCAGCATGCAACTTGCTATTGGTCAAACCACGCTAAGCTGTACAAAAGCTACCATTACAGAATATACACTCTTGCAATAATCTAAAGTGGGGAGGGGAGTTTCATACTACTTTCAAGGAACAAAATGCTTCTGCTACATGTTGTGTATTGAGGTAAGGTATTTTCCTTTGCATCAGATACAAGTCACTCTGACTCACTTGCTTCTACATAATTGTTCACCACTAAACTGAAACTCAAATGGTATATTGCTCATATAAAAAGAAGTATATCTTGAAAATGTTACCAACATTGATTGGTTAGTACAAACTTTATTGTGAAAACATTGACTTATAGGACCTGGCACCATATAAATCTAGAAGGTTATAAAGTTTTCTTATTTTGGTAGGTTTAGGATTCTCATGAATTTTGGCATTCTAGAGGCCCCTTTAAAAGGACCCCTGTTTTAAATTGATTTTTTAAAAATCAGTATTTTTTTTTATTCTGTCAAGTGTTGTGGCTAAAGAATGCTAATGTGCAAAAATTATTTCCAAAAAATATTACCCTATTTTTTACAAGTGGACCAGTCTATTTAAGTAGAGACTCAATTTTAAGAATAAAAAATGAATATACTTTTTCTATTTTATGTATCAGATAAACATTTTTTTCAATTTAGAATTTTCAATTTTCATCAAATTTTAGACATTTATTTAATCATTGTAAGCTTTTATTAATTCCAAGGGCTTGCATTATTCTCTTTAGTAAAACTGTGTGTTATAAAAACAGTTTTGTTTAATTGTCAATATAGTGCCCATGTAATTTCACTTGTAATTACTAAATATATTAAAAAATAAGCATTATATGTCTAAAGTTTTTTCTACTGTCATAAAATGTAATGACACTTATTTCTACAGATCTCAGCCTTTTTCATTGATATAAACAAGCAATTTATTTTATATTGAATATAAGATAGTATCTCTTTACTCATATTATGGACAATAATCTATATCTGTTTTAATCCTTACTATTCTTAATTATATTTGTTTAAATAACCAAATTATGATGAATGCCATCTTATTTTTATGATTGTGTTGTAGTGGATATACTGATAAACAATGAGTTACTGTCAATGCATTGCTTAGAGATTTACAAACAAGCTTTATATAATTATTATGATTTTTTAGGAGCAGGCAAACCAAAGGAGATTTAAGAAAATGAATTTACCCCACACAAATAATATTCAACCAAACCTGGATCCAAAAAGAAACCAGTTTGATCATGATATTTTAAAGAAATCAAATTTATCCATTCCTTTGTATCAGAAAAGGCAACTCACCAAGCTTGACCAAGATTCCCAGCAGAATCAGAATTCAGCCAAGATACAAATATCTGGTAAGATCTACAATGAATGTTCATAGTTAATGTATTTTTACTTCATGAAATATAAAATTTAAATTGACATTTTATTAAAAATTCTGCATTAATAGTGAAACCGATTTTGATAAACTACTGAAGCAAAGTCACTGATCTTTTAATACAGAAGAGAGCAATTAAAACATATCTCCTCAATAAAAGTAAGTTTTGTGTAAGCTTCATAGTTTTTCTATTTCTGGACATTTGTATCCAAAACTGTAAAAAGAATCAGGAGTAAAGTTTTAGTTGGTCATTTTTCTTACATTTTTGGGTCTCAAGAACACAGTAGCAGATGCATATTGATAATCTGTTTCATAAATCAGTGCCAGTGAATACAGACTGGTACATATTGACATTATTTAACTTTACTCAATGTATTTTTCAAGTGTCAGCACAATAACATTAGTGTAGTAGTTTGGAACATATTCATTAAAATTATTGAGTCAATAAGAATATTCTAATTCTATAAATTTCATTATTATTAAACTCATCTAAGAATCTACAAATGTCAGTGATTAATTTTAGCATGTCATGTTGTATTAGGGCAAAGGAATTACTCTCATTTCATAGTATTTCAGTGCTAGTCAATAATTCCAATCAATATGTAACCTGAATATTAGAAATTTCAGGAAAGTATTTTCAGTATGTGGATAAATGATGAATTGCCCTGGAAATAATTCCTTATAAATATGAACAGGTAATTATAAGATACAACTTTGAAGAAATATTACAGGTAAATTTAAAGTCAGGAACAATTAAAGTATATAAGTTTTTATAAGGATTCTAATTTATCATTTGTAAAATAGAGATACTTAAAAATTACAAAATTAAAAAAAGTTATATTGCCTTTGTAATCACCATTATTGTCATTTTTTGCAGGAAAATTCCCATGCACTATACCAAAATGGGTCAACCAAAAAGAAATAGGAAAAATATTACCTATATTTTATTTTAATCCATGTCAACCTGACCCAAGACGGCACTGTGAATTCATATATCAGAATTTTATATTAAAAGATAAATTTATTCAATGTGACAAATCAGGAAAAGCTCTTGTCAAATCATGTCCTCAGAATTTTAAATTTGACAGTAAGCTCCAAAAGTGTTCATATTCATATATCTTAGTAAGCCCGTTATGTCCAATACCTACATGGGTTAATCAGAGTGAAAATGGGACAAAATTGCAACCATTTCTATTAAATCCCTGTTCTCCAGATATCACAAGAAAATGTGAATATAAATACATTAGATATAAATATGATGATACAAAATTTATACAATGTGATAGGTCTGGAAATGCAAGGCTTAAGTCATGTCCAACATCTTTCAAATGGGATAACAGTTTTAATGAATGCTTACCTGAAGCTGTTATTACAACAAATCCACCCTGTTTAATTCCAGATTGGGATAACCAGAGTGATAATGGAACAGAATTGCCAGATTATTATAATAATCCTTGTAAATCACAGTCAACCAACAATTGTAAATTTAATTATAAAGAATTTGTGATAGATGATACCAAATTTATACAATGTGATAGGTCTGGAAATGCAAGGCTTAAGTCATGTCCAACATCTTTCAAATGGGATAACAGTTTTAATGAATGCTTACCTGAAGCTGTTATTACAACAAATACACCCTGTTTAATTCCAGATTGGGTTAATCAGAGTGAAAATGGGACAAAATTGCAACCATTTCTATTAAATCCCTGTTCTCCAGATATCACAAGAAAATGTGAGTATAAATATATTAGATATAAATATGATGATACAAAATTTATTCAATGTGACAAATTAGGCAATGCAATTATAAAGTCCTGTCCACCTTCATTTAAATGGGATAACAAAAGTAATCTATGTTCTTTAAAAACAACTATGATAATGACAAGTACTGAAAAATCAACAATTTTCACAAGTGCTCAAGACGTAACAAAAACAGATAAAATAACAGCAGCAGAATCAACTTCAATAAAAATGCCGACATCATTATCAATAAAAGAAACAACAGCATTACCAATATCAACTGAAATTGAAGTAGAGACAACAAGGATTTCTTATACTACATCAAATATAAACTCTACAAGAGGAACAAATCCACCCTGTTTAATTCCAGATTGGGTTAATCAGAGTGAAAATGGGACAAAATTGCAACCATTTCTATTAAATCCCTGTTCTCCAGATATCACAAGAAAATGTGAGTATAAATACATTAGATATAAATATGATGATACAAAATTTATTCAATGTGACAAATTAGGCAATGCAATTATAAAGTCCTGTCCACCTTCATTTAAATGGGATAACAAAAGTAATCTATGTTCTTTAAAAACAACTATGATAATGACAAGTACTGAAAAATCAACAATTTTCACAAGTGCTCAAGACGTAACAAAAACAGATAAAATAACAGCAGCAGAATCAACTTCAATAAAAATGCCGACATCATTATCAATAAAAGAAACAACAGCATTACCAATATCAACTGAAATTGAAGTAGAGACAACAAGGATTTCTTATACTACATCAAATATAAACTCTACAAGAGGAACAAATCCACCCTGTTTAATTCCAGATTGGGATAACCAGAGTGATAATGGAACAGAATTGCCAGATTATTATAATAATCCTTGTAAATCACAGTCAACCAACAATTGTAAATTTAATTATAAAGAATTTGTGATAGATGATACCAAATTTATACAATGTGATAGGTCTGGAAATGCAAGGCTTAAGTCATGTCCAACATCTTTCAAATGGGATAACAGTTTTAATGAATGCTTACCTGAAGCTGTTATTACAACAAATCCACCCTGTTTAATTCCAGATTGGGATAACCAGAGTGATAATGGAACAGAATTGCCAGATTATTATAATAATCCTTGTAAATCACAGTCAACCAACAATTGTAAATTTAATTATAAAGAATTTGTGATAGATGATACCAAATTTATACAATGTGATAGGTCTGGAAATGCAAGGCTTAAGTCATGTCCAACATCTTTCAAATGGGATAACAGTTTTAATGAATGCTTACCTGAAGCTGTTATTACAACAAATCCACCCTGTTTAATTCCAGATTGGGATAACCAGAGTGATAATGGAACAGAATTGCCAGATTATTATAATAATCCTTGTAAATCACAGTCAACAAACAATTGTAAATTTAATTATAAACAGTTTAAGATAGATGATACCAAATTTATACAATGTGATAGGTCTGGAAATGCAAGGCTTAAGTCATGTCCAACATCTTTCAAATGGGATAACAGTTTTAATGAATGCTTACCTGAAGCTGTTATTACAACAAATCCACCCTGTTTAATTCCAGATTGGGATAACCAGAGTGATAATGGAACAGAATTGCCAGATTATTATAATAATCCTTGTAAATCACAGTCAACAAACAATTGTAAATTTAATTATAAACAGTTTAAGATAGATGATACCAAATTTATACAATGTGATAGGTCTGGAAATGCAAGGCTTAAGTCATGTCCAACATCTTTCAAATGGGATAACAGTTTTAATGAATGCTTACCTGAAGCTGTTATTACAACAAATCCACCCTGTTTAATTCCAGATTGGGATAACCAGAGTGATAATGGAACAGAATTGCCAGATTATTATAATAATCCTTGTAAATCACAGTCAACAAACAATTGTAAATTTAATTATAAACAGTTTAAGATAGATGATACCAAATTTATACAATGTGATAGGTCTGGAAATGCAAGGCTTAAGTCATGTCCAACATCTTTCAAATGGGATAACAGTTTTAATGAATGCTTACCTGAAGCTGTTATTACAACAAATCCACCCTGTTTAATTCCAGATTGGGTTAATCAGAGTGAAAATGGGACAAAATTGCAACCATTTCTATTAAATCCCTGTTCACCAGATATCACAAGAAAATGTGAGTATAAATACATTAGATATAAATATGATGATACAAAATTTATTCAATGTGACAAATTAGGCAATGCAATTATAAAGTCCTGTCCACCTTCATTTAAATGGGATAACAAAAGTAATCTATGTTCTTTAAAAACAACTATGATAATGACAAGTACTGAAAAATCAACAATTTTCACAAGTGCTCAAGACGTAACAAAAACAGATAAAATAACAGCAGCAGAATCAACTTCAATAAAAATGCCGACATCATTATCAATAAAAGAAACAACAGCATTACCAATATCAACTGAAATTGAAGTAGAGACAACAAGGATTTCTTATACTACATCAAATATAAACTCTACAAGAGGAACAAATCCACCCTGTTTAATTCCAGATTGGGATAACCAGAGTGATAATGGAACAGAATTGCCAGATTATTATAATAATCCTTGTAAATCACAGTCAACCAACAATTGTAAATTTAATTATAAAGAATTTGCGATAGATGATACCAAATTTATACAATGTGATAGGTCTGGAAATGCAAGGCTTAAGTCATGTCCAACATCTTTCAAATGGGATAACAGTTTTAATGAATGCTTACCTGAAGCTGTTATTACAACAAATCCACCCTGTTTAATTCCAGATTGGGATAACCAGAGTGATAATGGAACAGAATTGCCAGATTATTATAATAATCCTTGTAAATCACAGTCAACCAACAATTGTAAATTTAATTATAAAGAATTTGTGATAGATGATACCAAATTTATACAATGTGATAGGTCTGGAAATGCAAGGCTTAAGTCATGTCCAACATCTTTCAAATGGGATAACAGTTTTAATGAATGCTTACCTGAAGCTGTTATTACAACAAATCCACCCTGTTTAATTCCAGATTGGGATAACCAGAGTGATAATGGAACAGAATTGCCAGATTATTATAATAATCCTTGTAAATCACAGTCAACCAACAATTGTAAATTTAATTATAAAGAATTTGTGATAGATGATACCAAATTTATACAATGTGATAGGTCTGGAAATGCAAGGCTTAAGTCATGTCCAACATCTTTCAAATGGGATAACAGTTTTAATGAATGCTTACCTGAAGCTGTTATTACAACAAATCCACCCTGTTTAATTCCAGATTGGGATAACCAGAGTGATAATGGAACAGAATTGCCAGATTATTATAATAATCCTTGTAAATCACAGTCAACAAACAATTGTAAATTTAATTATAAACAGTTTAAGATAGATGATACCAAATTTATACAATGTGATAGGTCTGGAAATGCAAGGCTTAAGTCATGTCCAACATCTTTCAAATGGGATAACAGTTTTAATGAATGCTTACCTGAAGCTGTTATTACAACAAATCCACCCTGTTTAATTCCAGATTGGGATAACCAGAGTGATAATGGAACAGAATTGCCAGATTATTATAATAATCCTTGTAAATCACAGTCAACAAACAATTGTAAATTTAATTATAAACAGTTTAAGATAGATGATACCAAATTTATACAATGTGATAGGTCTGGAAATGCAAGGCTTAAGTCATGTCCAACATCTTTCAAATGGGATAACAGTTTTAATGAATGCTTACCTGAAGCTGTTATTACAACAAATCCACCCTGTTTAATTCCAGATTGGGTTAATCAGAGTGAAAATGGGACAAAATTGCAACCATTTCTATTAAATCCCTGTTCTCCAGATATCACAAGAAAATGTGAGTATAAATACATTAGATATAAATATGATGATACAAAATTTATTCAATGTGACAAATTAGGCAATGCAATTATAAAGTCCTGTCCACCTTCATTTAAATGGGATAACAAAAGTAATCTATGTTCTTTAAAAACAACTATGATAATGACAAGTACTGAAAAATCAACAATTTTCACAAGTGCTCAAGACGTAACAAAAACAGATAAAATAACAGCAGCAGAATCAACTTCAATAAAAATGCCGACATCATTATCAATAAAAGAAACAACAGCATTACCAATATCAACTGAAATTGAAGTAGAGACAACAAGGATTTCTTATACTACATCAAATATAAACTCTACAAGAGGAACAAATCCACCCTGTTTAATTCCAGATTGGGATAACCAGAGTGATAATGGAACAGAATTGCCAGATTATTATAATAATCCTTGTAAATCACAGTCAACCAACAATTGTAAATTTAATTATAAAGAATTTGTGATAGATGATACCAAATTTATACAATGTGATAGTTCTGGAAATGCAAGGCTTAAGTCATGTCCAACATCTTTCAGATGGGATAATACTGTCAATCAATGTTTACTTGAAATTATTACTACAATGAAAATACCATGTTTAATGCCTTCAGGTGTCAATCAAACAGAAAAAGTGTCAAGTCTTCCCCCTATTTATCCCAACCCTTGTCCTGTAGATCTATCACGTGCATGTGAATTTAGTTTTAAGCCATTTTTACTTGATCCTCATAAATTCATAAAATGTGATAAATTTGGCAAAGCATCTCTGAAATCATGTCAAGTGTCTTTCAAGTGGTTTCAAACTGTACAACAATGCTTACCACATTGTCAGATACCTGCTTGGGTTAACAAAAATGAACAGGGTACACCTTTACCATCATATTATCCTAATCCTTGTACTGCAGACCTAAATAGAATCTGTTTATTTATTTACAAACCATTCTTCCTTGATCAACATAAATTCATATTGTGTGATAAAGATGGTCATGGTCTTATAAAATCCTGCCCTTCAAATTTGAAATGGGTTGATCATGCTCAAAAATGTTCAATAGAGAATGTTCAATGTGAAGTTCCTGCTTGGGTGAATGAGAAAGAAAAAGGAAAACCATTAGAACCATTTTATCCAAATCCTTGTGTTGCTGATTTATCCAGAAAATGTGAATTTATATACTTATTATATATATTAGATAAACATAAGTTCATACAATGTGACAGAATTGGTAATGCAGTGGTAAAATCATGCCCTCCACTCAATATTTGGAACAACCATATAAAGCAATGCTCTATCCAAAATATAATGACCACACTTAGACCAAAATGTTCTGTACCTAACTGGATGAATCCAAATGAAATGGGATTAGCTTTACCATCCCATTTTCCAAATCCCTGTATTAGCATTTCACTACAAACTTGTAAGTATTTCACCTATGTAAAAGATGATCACAAATTTATTGAATGTGATCAATATGGTAAAGCTTGGGTTAAGTCATGTCCTCCCATTTCAAAATGGGATATCACTTTCAAGAAGTGCACTGCTATAATCTATGGATGAAATTGAAGCAACCTAATACAAAAGCTTAAGTGGAAAAAATGATAAAATTTAATGATAACTAGAGACTAATTCAAAATAATTAAAGTTCAAGGACCAAAAGTTTGAATTATTTTTGTTAAAAACTTTTCTTTACAAATATATTCACTATTTCATTGTTCTATTTTTTGTAGTAATTTAATTCTAGAATGTAAAATAAAGATATTCCAATATATAATTTTAAAAAGCAGAGTTTAATTTAGGTAAGAGAAATATAGCAGATGTCCCTAAGGGTGTTCAATAGGAAAAATAAATAAATGAACTTATAAAAACATGAATATAGCAGCAATCATGTCCCAAAATATTATTAACATTCATCTTCAGTCTTGAAATTTAAATATTACTTAATTTATTATATGATTATTGCCTTATTGAGAATCAATCCTTTTTTTTTTTACAATTATAGCTTTTGTTTATATTTTGAATGACAATAAAAGTATTTCCAGCAATCATATTTAGCTGAATGATCAATCAAACCAGATAATTAAATGTTGTTTATAAAAAATAAAAAACAACTAAAAAAAAATTGAAGCAGCACTTTAGAATTATCAAAAATTTTTAAAATGCTGATTATTTTATAATTTAAAAAAAAAAAAAATTCGTTTAAGAGTTTGTTTAAAAAATAAAATAAAAATAAATTCTTAACAATAGCTTTTAAACATTTTTACCATAAGTTCAATTATAATAACAATCTAAATTATATGATCATTTTATACTGAAAGGAAATAGATATTTTATCAGTTTTTCAAAGGATAGAAAAATATCTGCTAGGTGTTTTCTGTCCTTATAAAAATTAATCTGTGTAATTTCTTTTTATTTATTTAAAAAAAATTAAATTCTGTTTAAAAAGCATATATGTTATTGTTATGGGATCTTACCTGTAATGACAAAATGAACTCTTCCTGATACTATAAAGACTGTGCCTCTCAAGAGAGAGGGTTGAACAAAGTGTAACGAGTTGAGACAATAGTAGTTCACTCTAAACCAGACTGACAGTCATACTAACACCTTCAACTTCTTGTATTATTATTATTCTGTTTAATATATCTTTGCTATTCCTACTCTTGTGTTTGTGTTGTTCTTCCTTGGTCTTAACCTTGGACCATAACAGTGGTGCGAGGATATTGGACCATAACAGTAATAAAATATGAAATGATTAAAATTAAAATCCTGAATAATTAGTATGAAACTGGCTGAGAATCTTTTTTATGACAAATCTTTCTGAACTGCTTGCAACAAATAAGTGACACGAATGGATTCAATCAATTATAGCATATTTAGGATTCTCACTTAAAATTATGTTTGAGGTAAGATTGCTTTTAATTTAAAAATCATGCACTTAATTTGTTGTTAGCTTTAGTTTGTGCAATGATTTATACAATAGAACAAAATTATTCCTATTATTATTTATACAAATAAAGCCAAAGTTATTACTTAAAAAAATAAAAACTGATAATCTTTAATTAATCTCCTTTCCTACTGCCACTTTGATGTGTGTAAATGGAACTGTTAGGAATGATTTTACTTTTTACATTATATTCATCTAACAATTTGTAATGATTTACGTCTGTGCAATATAGTTAAAAAGTTAGCATTATAAAAATAATACGATTTTGCAAACAACTATTTGCTGATAGTTTTACTGAGTAGTTAAAAAAATTATATAAAGAAATTACTCATGTTATGTTCATCAAGTAATTTTTAGTTATGTCCTCTGTAGAAAAAATTCACAAACATAAGTCTATTGAGAGAGCTGCCAACACCTCATAAAAACACCCACCTTCATGTTAAAAAATACTTTTCTATATTTTAAACTAAAAGTAAGTCATATTTGTTTCAAATCAGATTAATTAAATTTTAAATCAGCTAATCTTCAAATAAAGTTTCAGAAAAGTATATTTTATTTTTGAAAGAATTTTAATAAAGAGAATCATGTTGTGTCAACAGATTTGCCAATATAGCTGATTCTTAGCAATGTTAATGATTTAAAAAAAATAATTCCAATCAGTTTAAATTTGGTTTGAAATACACTACACAACAGCAAAGTATTTTGCTTATTGGAAATATTAAATTTATTAGCTTGAAATTAAAACTAAAATAAAAGTTGTAATTTAAATAAAGTAAAATTTTTGTCTTCCACTTGTCAGTCTTAGCAACTGAGTGACTGGCAAAAATCCTTAGTAGTGGTTAATCCTGAGTGACAAAGGTTCTCTAGGCAACAGGCAAACCACTCTTTTTTTCTGTAGTTACTGAATTGCAATGCTTTTTTTTCAAGATGGCTTAAAAATGAATGCTCCTTCATGGTGACAAACAAGGGCAAATAATTTTATTTTCTCTTCCATCTTTTACCTCTCTGATCTATTGATCACTAGCTAACCATATAATCATCCATCCAACCAGGTGGATGCTTTTCTCATTGTGATCTATGCAGGGCCCCAGTTTAGTATTCATCATTTTTGTCTTCCTCACTGAATTCATCACTTGACTGGATCACACATCACACATCCAAGATATGACGGAGAACACCATCAACATCTACATTATTTGCAGATTATATGTCTGTTATGGTGTCTCTCCCTCAATGAGTAGTATATCAAGAATCAGGTGGTTTTACTTACACTTCTTCTCCTGTCTGCACAAATGCTAGTTCTTCACTTGTGAGTGCTGCCATTCATATTTAAACACTGCTTTTTGTGGCACTGATTATTCCTATGCTGCCTTTAGTGAAAATATTGTACCAAAAGACAGCTTCCATTGGTGAAATACAGCTTTAATTGTTCGATGATGTCTTTTGACAATTCTGTTGCCACTGAGACTATATGCTGCTCTGAAAAAAGTCCTAACTCTCCACTTATCTAGCATCTCTTTCAGGGTTGTTAAACAAAATGTGATGCTGTTGTACTTTAGAAGTTCATCTACTGAACCTCTTTCCAGAAATATCTCTTCCAGCACCTTTGAAATTTCAGTTGAAGAAGAAATTTTCTGCCATACAGATACTTGTCCAGGTCCACTTCAAGGCCAAATTGATGCCTTTGATAACTGTTTTTAGTTCAACCACATTGATATGGGCAACATCATCTTTCTTTTTTAACCAGGAAGCATCTTCTGCAGTGATACCTCCAACTTCCAACTTCTATACTGCTGGCATCACACCATAGCACTCATTTCTCACATTTGGGCATGTGCCAACTACCTCTCACTAGGTTCTGTCTCTTCACGTCAGCAACAATCTTCTTTACCATGTTAACAGTTTCCCTATTGAACTTGTCTTCCCAAACCATTCCACCAGTCTGCCTATTGATATAGCAACATGTAATTTGCAGCCATCTGCCAACAGGGTGGTGACCAAATAACTTCCCACATATTGAAAACAGTTCTCTTCTTCACAGCTCATCTTTATCAGGAATTTCATTTCCTCTCCAAAATACCGATTTTCCTGTTCCATCTTCCATCAGTCAGAGCCTTAATGCTGCCTTACCTTCTAACAGCTCTGGATGTTTTGCTGTCAGTCCAAATTTGTTAAGGTGGCTTATCACCTCTTCTGCTGTAACTATTGTTTCAGCCACCAGGATGTCG
This sequence comes from Acanthosepion esculentum, assembly GCA_964036315.1. Lineage (NCBI taxonomy): Eukaryota > Metazoa > Mollusca > Cephalopoda > Sepiida > Sepiidae > Acanthosepion > Acanthosepion esculentum. Next base: position 22,245,882 of record OZ038506.1, on the reverse strand, counting down.
TTAATGTATAAGCTGGTTATCTTTTTCACAATTCCATTTTTGCCAAGGATCATTTTAAGGATTTTTGACATGATTTTTGGTGCAGGGTTCAGACCAAAATCCAAGTCTGGTTAGGCAGTATGTTTGGCCTTTATATTTAACCAGCTGATATACCCACAACTTCTTTGAGATGTGGATTTGGAGATAGGCAGATTTTAGATCAACAATCATTAAAACTCTTTGCATCTGGCTCCATTCATGCATGATTTCCATACACACATCCATTGCTTCACCTACTGTGTGACATGCTATATATTCATTTAATTCTCTGTAATCCAGCATTGGCCAAACTTTTTCTTTGTAGGTTGAACAGCAAAGAATAGAATAATCACACAAGCCAAAGACTTTTCCTTGATGTGAATTGGTTGGTTGGTTGGTTGTTTGGGGTTTTATGGCATATCAACTACTATGGGTTATTTAATGCCAGATCCAGTTTCCACATATTTACTAAATATATATACTTTGTAAACGTAATTTAAGGAAAAAATGGACACCATCATTGTTTCAAAAACATATAGCTGGCAACATCATTGTTTCAAGAATGTATAGTTGGCAACATCACTGTTTCAAAAACATATAGCTGCCAACATCATTGTTTCAAGAACATATAGCTGGCAACATCATTTTTTCAAAAACGTATAGTTGTCGACATTATTGTTTCAATGTGCTGGAAAAGACCTGGAAGTTTGGAAAAGACCTGGAAGTTCACTATTTGCCTATAGCTGGGACCCCAACAGGTGCTACCACCCTGGGTCTGGGTGGACCTGGGAACACCAGCAATTAAGAGGTGGTTCCACGCTTCCTCAAAACCTCCTGATCAGAGGCCTTGCTGTTGGATGCAGTTTAACGTCGTACCCAGGACATCCTTGATGTTAGAGTGACTTAGATGTTCCTTTAGTTGTGGAGGACTATGTTATTAAGAAATATATTATATATATCAGAAGGTATTATTTGTGTTGGCTGTGTGAATATAAACTTCTCCACAAACATTTAACTTTGGATATGACACAAGATCATCAATGACAAAATATAAAACAAACAATATTCCTTTTTAGAAAAATGAGAATAAAACATTTATATAACAAATATATACAACATGATAATGAGAATGATCTTTAGGTCAAATAGAGAGTTTGCTCAGTGTTCCTGTCAGTAAAAGGATTTTCAAGAATTAATCAGTTCAGATTAATTAATATTTAACATCATAAATTTCTGTTATAATTTGATATTGGAGATTCAGGTAAGAGTTGTCTCACTTTACCTGTTGAATATATATATATATATATATATATATATATATATATATATATATATATATATATATATATATATATATATATATATATATATATATATATTTTGTTAATGAAACGTAAAGAGACTGGAAGTTTATATAATATGTGAATTAAGTTGATTAAACAAACAAGTAAAGTTCTTTGAAGAAAGTAAGTTGTGTTCTTCCAGGAAAGTTTGTTGTAATTGAAATTGGTAAATAAAATGTTGGTTGATACCAAAAGTTGAATTTTGTGTTTAAAAGATAAACTTTTAAGCTTATAACTGTTGAGTAAATTATGTATTAATATTAAGAACCTTTTGGCTGTAAGATAGTTGACTTGAAGTAAGTTTGCATTAGGTTATGTTCAAAGTTGCTTTTTGAATAAAATGTTTGTTTGGCAAACTGTATGTTATTTGAGTAGAATTCTTGTTGTCTTGATAAAAATTGTAGATATTAATTTTGAAGTGCAGTTTGTTGGTGAGTGAGTGAATTTGAAGTTTGGGATTAGAAACTTCAAAGATTTGAACAGCATGAATTTGTTTAGCAAATTGTTTGATGCAGCAAAGCTCACTGTTTATACTTGAATGGTTTCTGTTGCTTGTAGTTGAAGAGTTAAGAGATGTCCAATGATTGTACATACATGTGTGCATGTGTTTGTGTGTGTGACATAGCGTCTGCCCTTTTGGGGCAAACGTAATCTCTCTAACGCTACATCTAGTGTGTGTGAGAGAAGGCAAAAGAGAAAGGGTTGAAGATGTTACTATCTATTTATAATGTTGTATGTCATGTGATAGGTGCAGACACATAGACAGATTTTTAGCAGTAAATTAATTTTAACCATGCAGACATAGTAGAAACATGATATCAGCATTAATTGACCAATCAGGAGTCAGAGAAATATCAAGGCTCTGTGATCCACTTTTTTACAGATTTTTGTTGATCACAGTACTGTTATGTAAGAAATATATTGGAATCTTTTTTAACCATATGGAATTAGTTAGATCACACCTAAAATATTATTAAATTGAAGTAGGATACTAAACTTTCAATTCTCATCTGGTGATTGTCAAATTTCTTCTGTATTGTTTTTCTTTCTGAACTGGGGAGGCCTGGGGGATTCCAGCAGCAGATGTTTGTTGACTTCTTGAATTAACTCAAAGGTCAACCTTTTATAACCTACAGTTAGGCTCCAAATTCATTTCTCAGAATTTGGAGGGTTGATTGATTCTGGATGGAAAAACAAAAGCAGCTGTTTTCCTACAAATTAAAATGTACCAAAATTTTTTTGAAATTCTAAAATTAAGCAAGCGCCCAAAGCAGTGTCTTTCTCTCAGAAAAGCAGACGATACACACTCAAGCAGCTTAATTTCTTATATTTAGGCCCGTAACAAAATTATTTTCAAAACTTCCATTTTTGAGTTTGCAAAAAATGTTTCTGAAAGATATTTTTTTTTCCTAGAGTTGGTTTTAGGACAACTCCAAATGCATCCATATCAGAACAACTTTTGGATACCAATGTAATATTGTGACAACAGTCTTTGCAAATTCTTCATTCTGCAATTTTTGTTTTCTTTGAAAAAGTTATAAAAAGTTCTTGTTCTTCAAAATTTCTAGCAAATTTTCTTTCATTTTTGCGTATGCAAATTATGTTCTGTTTTATGGTTCTGATTCTAGACATTTTTTACCAAAAGAAAAATTAATTATTATGTATGATTTAATACCTGTGAAGTATTTAACAATCAGTGGTATTAAAAATATTTCTATGGTTTAACACTGACATGAATTTTTTCTTACCATATAAATAAACTTGACAAATTGAAGAAGGCAATATTTTATTTCGTCTTACTCTTACAGCATGCTAGCTAGCAAAAGAATTCTAAAAAACTAACATTATACAACACGAAAAAAAAAGGAAAAAAAAAGGAAAAAGACTTGTTTTTGAGATAATAAAAATGTGATTTTTTAAGATTTGATAGTAATTTAAAAAAAATAAATCATTAAAATTTTTTTCGGTCAGTTTCCACTTTTGATTTTTGTATTTCAAATGACGTGCAGAGAAAGAAAGAGAAAATTTTCTAAAATGAAGATAAACTTCAACAATTGTATATATTTTATGCTGATTTTTTTAACATTTTACATCCCCCAAAAATGAGTATTATTAAGAAGTTTACCACACCTAGTATTTAATTACATCTATCACATTCCCCCATTTATTTTTTAATCCAAAATTTTGCTAAAAAAACGCATACCCTGATGAAAAAATACCCCAAAATTGATTAAAAAAATTTTGTATTGTCTAAATGTTTATGTCATTATTAAGCGGAAAAAACAAAGTATTTTTTGAGTATTTAAAAAATTTTTTTAATCCTTTCTAGCATGTCCGAAATTTTAGCTAAAATCTTATTTTTTGTTGAATCATCAAAATAGACATAAAATCAGTTTTATAAACCAAAGTAAAATTTCCTGTTTAAAAATCTTGTAAAATTCAATTATACTTTTTCAAAAGTTATTTTAGAAAAATTAAAAAATTCAAGGTATACTTAATGTAATTTGAAAGAAACATTACTTACTTTTTTATCAGAAAATTAAAAAAAAATGACATTTACAAAAACCGTGGTGCTTGTTTTTTTTTTGGTCTGATTGAGGGGTGTTGATGTACGTCATTCTGTCAATACGTACGTCAGGGGAATTTATCGGACAAAAGTGATATAAATCGTTCTAGCAATCTAGTTTTATAAGTGAGCTTGGTTATTATATATATATATACATACATACATACATACATACATACATACACACTTCCAATTTTTTTACCTTACGTTTGAAAGAGCGAAAATTCAAGAATAAAAATAACATTTAAATTACGAAAAAATACATTTTCATAATTCAAATTTTATTAAGACAAAAATTTTGTAACAATATTGTTATTTACACATAAAATTTTATTTTTATGTTTATTTTTTAAAAATTAAGTTTTACTTTTATATCAGCATAGCTGTTTGAGGGTTCCTAGCCCCAAAACTTAAATAAAGTCAGTTTTGTCAGGTTTGCTATAGTAAAAATTTGTTTTATTTTTTAACACCTACTGACCCGGGTGATGACAACGACACTTAGCAGACGACATTGTTTTTTTCGCTGCATGTCTTTCATATGACAAAAACAAACATTTTAAATAGCTATATCTGCTATGAAATATTTTTCTGAGAATTTTGCTCAAAGACCCCTTCTTTGTTGTTTCCGTCCCTAAATTTGAATAAAAAAATAATAATTAATATTTGCAGTATACCTCTCACTGAAAAAGAAGAAACTGATTATATGTAAAAAACAAAATTAGAAGGAAAGTTTTGATAATGCGACAATAATGAGAATTTGACACGTGCATCCAGAAAAAAAAGATTGATAATTTCACTCAATCAAGGGGAATAACTCTAGCATGATTTTTTTCAAAATGGGCATCCAAAAAAAAAAAAAAATGTATTAAAAATCACTGACAAAACTTTGTCGATGATTTTAATACATTTCTTGAAATAATAAAAAAATATTTAAAAATATGCTGAGAGTAACAGATTGTAATAAGCTTTCTAATTTATAATCTATAAAAAATAGATATTTTTAATGAGCGAAAAACCTGAGGGGCAACTGTTCAAATTTATTTTTGAAATATTTATCAATATTATCATTTTTTTAAATTTAGAATTGAAAAAAAAGAAAATAATTCTCGAAAAAATTTATTTATTAACCAAAAAAAAATTTGACTTCAGACAAAAAAGTCCTTATTGAAAATCCATTAAAAACTGTTTTCATAAAATAATGTTTTAGTTTTCTTCTTGTATTTTAAATTCAGAGCTAAAATTGGGGTCAAAACTTTACACGAAATTTATGATTTATATTCCTCAAAGTCTTCTTTATTTAATTAAAAAATAAAAATAGAGGCAGCTGTACTAGTTTTAAAGTTTTCGTAAAATTAAGTATTAGACATAAAAAAAATACTTTTTACCATGACTTTCTAAAAGACAAACATTTCTAAAATAATTTGATTCATTTTGAAATAAGTTCTGAAAGTTTTATTAAATTCCGACAATTATTTGATTTTTGCAAGAATTTCCAAATTAATGTTTTTCAAGAGAAAAAAAAAGCTAAAAAGCTAATGCTAAATATTAGGTAACCTTTACCTAAAGAAAAAACAAGATTTTCAATCACAAATTCAAACGTGCTAAAAAGGAATAAAAAATTTCAAAAAATAATTAAAAAATATTTTAGTCTCTCCTCTTATTAATAACGAAATTTTTCGCAATGAAACGTTTTTATTAAGTTTGAGTCCTTTTTCATCAGGATATAGCACTTTTTTAACCAAAAAATGGTCATCATATTTTTTTATTTTGTGTTCGAATCTCAGGGAACCAACTATATACCTTTCCTTCGGGAAAGAGAGCTGGATTTCGTCCGAGTAGTTATGCGGTCATATATATATATATATATATATATATATATATATATATATATATATATATATATATATATATATATGTGTGTGTGTGTGAAATATAATATCATTTAGCGAAAAGTGAAAAAAATTATGTGATACAAGAACGTGACATAAAATTAAAAATGTGAAATTTTAGACGAGTGAGAAATCATGAGTTGTGACAATGATAAAAAAAAAGTTTCGAAGTTGATAAAAATATATTGATTTAATGAATGAGTCAAATTAAAATCGTTTGTTTACGAAGAGACAGAAAGAATTGCTGTTTTAGTAAATAAAAATAAATACTCACCAGTATAGCCATATAGCTTGGAAAGCAATTGGTAGAATTGGAGTTGAAAAACGAAAACATCGGATTTCAGTGCAGCAGACGATAACACGAAAACGTGGAGACGCTCAGTCACATGACCGCAAAGTATGTTGAAGTGCGAAATTGACGGTGAGAATGATGATGATGACGACAACAACAACAACAATAAATTAGTTGATTGACTTTTATTGAGTTTATTAACGTTATTTGTGCCTCATTGATTATCGCCAGTTCTACGTGAGATAACTCGTAAATTTTAAATTTAAACAAAAGAAAAAATGTGTAAAAAATATTCGATCTTTTATTGGGTCTCTTAAAAACTACACAATTTTTTTTTAAATTAAAGGATTACGAAGACGTTTGTCTCCTTTTGGTCAGATGAAGTCATATGGGAAAATTAGCAACTTTCCATATGAATCACGACAGATGAATAAAAGACAAGACAACTGAACAGTTTAAAAAGCATGCTTTTAAGTAATATGTTACAATAATAATGATAAGAGAGAATTGCTAAACATATTCCTTTTAGGAGTTAAATGTCATGGTATCAGGGACAAAGTCCAAATACATGTATCTGTTTGAAATTGATGGAAACGCTTCTGATGTTGATCATATTCGTCTTCTGATGGCTGCTTGTTCAAGACAAACAATAACAGGACTATCATATGTCCTTCGGTATTATAATGGCTGATTACTAGTGAATGTATGTATACTTGCTCCCCGTTTTTTTTTTACACACTACTAGTAAGTTTGTTAAATCAATTTGAATTATGCCCCTTTTAGTGACTAGGTTTAGATTTTTAGCATGTGTGCTATTTATACACAATAAAATTTTATTAAACAATAAATTTAATATTCTACGGTTGTTAAGTTATTTCAAGTATTAGTTATATACTAATTAAAATGACATTACCTATTCTTTTGTCATTTATATTTATTTTCATGATATAAAATTTTGTTATTTATTTATTCAATATTGTATAGCTAAATTGTATAGGACCCCATTTTTGTTTTTATGAGTGTGTGTATGATTAAAAAGGATACCTTTGTGGTTACTTCAGTTGAACTATAGGATACAAATCCTATATCATCCCAACAAAATATTAGAAAACACAAAATAGATCTGCACACCCGCAAAATCGGATCAAAACGATTAAAAACATTTTTCCGCAATAAGGTGTGAAATTAATTTTCTGACCAATCAAAGGAGGCGATTTCCTACACCGAGAAAAAAAGTAACGAGCCAGTTTTAAAAGGAAATCAGCCATAAATAGAGACACTCAAATCAATCAGAGTCAGAAGGGCGCAGATATCAAAGAGAACATATACTGACCATCAAATCCATAACCCGGCACTAAGACATGAAAGTGGAGTAGGAAAGCAGAACAACAACAACAACCACAACAACAACAAATTTACAACTACTCCAAAAACAATTCCACTGATAAGTACATTTTCCTCTTATCTTTTATTTCTCATTTACACTCTCTCTTTCAACTTAAATTGATCGCCCCCTTTTCCTTTTTTCACCAACTCTACGGATAAAACAAAAATAAGAAACAGACATTATTATCTTCGTTGGAAGACAGTGAACACAATTTTTTTATTCAAATGCGAACTAAAAAGCATTTAACTTTTATGCAAACAGGATACATTAATATACAAACTTGTTAATTCCATATGAATGTTAATAAATGTACTATATTCTATTTTTCTACAAATATAATAATCTATCAGGATGGAGAAATACCTTAAGCTAGAAAGCCTAGATCTAGACACGAATAAACCTGACTCAGCCGACACATGGCGACATTGGGAAAGATCCTTTCAAATCTTTCTCGATGCGGCCGGCGAAACACAATAGATTCCACTGACAGACAGACTGAAACTGAATCTACTTATCAACCTTGTCTCTCCCACTATCTTTAAACACATCTCCGACGTGGACGATTACGATTCAGCCATGGACGTTCTGGAAGGAGTATTTGTGCAGCCTAGAAATACCATCTTCTATAGGCATCTGCTGGCTACTCGTCGTCAACAAACTGACGAGGGTGTAGACCAGTATTTGCAAGCTTTAAAGAAACTCGCGAAGGATTGCGAGTTCCAGGCTGTTGCAATACAGGCGAGAGACGAATACATACGAGACGCTTTTATAAACGGAATTTCGTCTAATCACATCAGACAATGACTCCTGGAAAACAAAACACTAGATCTAGTCACTGCTTATGACCAGGCGCTAACACTTGAGATGGCACAAAAACAATTAACGTCCTACTCTCAACAGAACTCACTAAACGTATCTGTCTCTACTATTCAAACTGAGGTAACTGACGATGACGATCTGGGTGCTATGAGAAACATACCGTGGCCGCCATTTCTGGACAAAAATGCTTCTTCTTCGGGAATCAGAGACATGATAGAATTAAATGCCCTGCCCGAAACTCAATTTACAAAAATTGCAAAAAGAAAGGACATTTTGCTCGTGTCTGCAGATCATCTACATCTACTGCTATCAACCACGGTGAGTCTATTCTCGCGTCTTCTATTCCATCTTATAATTTCTCAGAGAGTCTATCTTGCTCGACATTGCGTGGAAAAATCAAAGGCAAGTCTCTAAAAATACTTGTTGATATTGGCAGTTCAGAAAATTTTATTAATTCTAACGAGGTTAAAAGGCTCGGATTAGCAATCTTGCCAAGTTCAGAAAGAATTTTTATGGCTAGCAGTTCCCATTCATCCTCTACTCTTGGACATTGTATAGTATCCCTCAATCTAAGCGGTAGAGAGTACCGTAATGTCAAGTTGTCCGTTATGGCTAACTTATGCTGTGATGTCATTCTTGGGCATAATTTCCTACGTCAGCATTCTTCAGTAAAAATACCTTTCGGGGGACTGCTTCCACCTCTCACTGTGGACTAACTGCAATTAATAATGTTCCTTAAGCCTCTCTGTTTGCGAATCTAACTTCTGATTGTCATCCAATAGCCGTAAAATCCAGGAGACATAGCCTACCTGACGCTAAATTCATTCATTCAGAAATATCGCGTATGCCGAAGGAAGGAATTATAGAGTCATCTCAATCGCCATGGCGAGCCCAAACACTGGTAGTGTCTCCTGAAAATCACAAGAAGAGACTCGTCGTCGATTATTCCCAGACGATAAATCGGTTCACTCTTCTGGATGCTTATCCACTTCCTCGGATAGAGGAAATGGTAAATGAGATTGCCTGTTATCTGGTATTTAGCACTCTTGATCTAACCAGTGCCTATCACCAGGTTGCCATCAAGCCAGAAGATCGAAAATATACTGCCTTCGAAGCTGCTGGGTCTCTGTACCAATTTTGTCGAATCCCTTTTGGAGTGACCAATGGAGTAGCAAGTTTCCAGCGAGTTATTGATGACATTATCAGGCGAGAAGACCTCCGAGGAACCTACGTCTATATCGACAACTTCTGCCGAGCAAAAGCACTCATCAGTTGAAAAGGAGGCCTATCCAATTGTAGAAGCGATTCGAAAGTGAAGACACTTGTTACTCGGGAGACATTTTAAGCTTATCACAGATCAGAAATCTGTCTCCTTCATGTTCAATCTTAAAAGTAAAAACAAGATAAAAAACGTGAAGATCACAAGATGGAAATTAGAACTTGCCTGTTTCAGTTACGACATAGTATATCTTCCGGGAAAACAAAATGCTGCTGCGGACGCTTTATCACGAATTTGCTCTTCTACCATCTCTGTTAACAAACTACATATCTTGCACAAAGATTTATGTCACCCTGGGGTAACAAGAATGCTGCATTTCGTCAGAAGTAAAAATATGCCATACTCTGTAGAAGATGTAAGAGCAGTAACCAGGTCATGCTAGGTATATTCCGAGATAAAGCCTAGATTCATTAAAATGCCCCCTCAAACACTCATAAAAGCAAGTCAACCCTTTGAAAGATTAAGTATAGACTTCAAGGGACCTTTACCTTCAAATTCTCGCAATCGGTTCATACTTACTGTGGTTGAAGAATACTCCCGTTTTCCTTTCGCTTACCCTTGTGCTGATGTCTCAGCAGCGACTGTCAAGAAAAATCTAACTAGTTTATTTTCCATTTTTGGAAACCCTTCTTTTGTGCACTCTGATCGTGGTACAGCTTTTATGTCGGACTAATTAAAGGCGTTTCTACTTTCTCGACGCATTGCTACCAGCCGAACAACTTCCTTTAATCCACAGGGCAATGGACAAGCAGAGAGGTACAATGGTATCATCTGGCAAACGGTGAGCCTGGCTCTACGGTCTAGTAATCTCCCAGTTGCTAGTTGGGAAAAGGTTCTAGATGTAGCACTCCACTGCATTCGCTCATTGCTTTCCACTGCCTCGAACTGTACTCCTCATGAACGTTTGTTTAATTTCCAAAGGAAATCAGCTTCTGGTGATTCCATACCAACATGGTTAACAAAATCAAAATCGGCGCTCCTGAGGCGCCATGTACGCGGGAGTAAATATGAGTCTTTAGTTGAGACAGTTGACATACTCGAAGTCAATCCGAACTACGCTCACGTGCGACTTAACAACGGACGAGAAACAACAGTGTCTCTACGCCATATTGCACCATTGGATGGCAAACCAAACGGTTTACACACAGAACTTGATCCAATGGACGCCGCTATCCAGTCTAACACTCCTACTCCTCATCCTCTGCCGAGTGCTCTGGAAAATACTGTTATTGACGATTCAGCTGCCCCCGATAACCACCCCGCTGTAAATTCCACTCCTACATCTCCCCATCCTCTGCCCTTGGATAGCTTCCAGAGGAACTCTTCAGAAGACGCTGGTGTATCGAATCTTCGGCGCTCTTCTAGAATTCGTCAAAAACCTCCGTATTTAGCTGAAAATTATCAGCTTTGAACATGTTTTTCTCCTTTCTCTACTTTCAGTTTGAGCAGAGACACCCATAGAAACCACCCTTGCCAGAAGAACGTACAAACCTGAACTTTTTCTTAAGTGGCGGAGAATGTGGTGAAAATAAAGGAACTCTCTAATCTTTCCCTGACTTTCCAAGACTGATTGATTTCCCCCTGTTTTCGTCGTTCTCTCTTTACGAGGCAGTCGGCCATTTTCTTCTTACGGTTCGCTACCGGAGTAGATTTCTAGTGGAATAAAGCTTCACTCAAGCTATATGGACTCAGCCTTGTTTCACTTCCTCTCAAACTCTTTTTACAACAACCAGTAAGTCAATTATTGACACTGACTCGAAAACCAGATTCGTTCCTTTGTTCAGTGACAAAACCACTTTCCTCTAAATCTAGGTTGGATTTGGTACAAATCTCCTTAATTTTACTATCCAAAGCTCGTATTTCTACCTGAATATTTTCGATGATGGCTTCTTCCCGTTTAAAAGATTTTTCCTTAAGTTTTTATCTTGCTTCATCAATTTCAAACTTAAATCAATAACATGTTTTCTTTTGACTCTTAGAGTCAATAAAAGCTTTAACTCCTTGTAATTATTCATCTTTAAATAAATTAAAATTATTTTATATATATATATATATATATATATATATTGGAAACCATGTTTCCGGTTTTATTTCACTTAACTGTGAAGGCAAAATTATTTTTATATATATTTTAGACCCCATCAGTCTGGATTAACTTCAGTGAAAAGGGAAGGTAAAAATATTTTTATATATCTTTTCATACATAAAAAAGTCACCAGACTAGGGTGTAGTGGGCCCCTAAACGACGAGGTTTCCAAATATGTTGTTGACTTGCATATTTGCGGGTCCCACCACAATTATTTTATTTTTGTTTAGGAAAGGTGTGGAAAGGATCATGCCATTATGCTGGAGGTCGCTATCCAATGTGGTGGTCACAATGCAATTTATATTTGACGTAAAATAGCACATGGTATAAAATACAAGACAGAACGTAATGATTCAAAACATAACAATTGAATTTATTAAGTGTTTCATGTACATGCATATAAACTGAAAGGTTTGACAGAGTTATGTCTCTTAGATTTGGAAATATTTGCACCTGAGCTCATAAGGGTTGAAGTAACTATTATACTGTAGTTTATAAGAATGAGTATGTTGCATGTTAGAGAGTGTCTATTGGACAAGTTGATAAAAGTTCAGAAATTGTACTTGCTTGATTGTTGTAAAGTTCTTTTACTTCTGACTGCATTAGTCAAAGACGGGAGTTCTTTAAGGGTCACATTTTGGCAGCGGAGATGAGACCTACGAGTGACGAAGGAGGAACGAAAGAAAGCGAGAATTACTCGTGTTTGGTTTTTATAATCTCTTGCATCACGTGACAGGCTCAGATTTTGTTGGCGCGAAAACAGACCTGTTGCATGGAGGTGATTTGATTGGTCGAAACTGACCAATCAGCGAGCTAAATTGAAGGTGATTAACCAATGAATGCTTGTTGTATATTTTGTAAGTATGATGGTGGTGAAAATCACAACAGGAAGAGTGCATTTCCCAGCGAGGGTAACTGGCAGACGTGGAAGATTCCACAAGGGGATATTTTCTCTTTCTTTTTCTCTTTCGATGCCGTTAGGTTAAAAACTGTCCCTTTTTTTAATTGAAAAAAATCCTCTGCTATCATGCCAACAAAATTGCTTTATGCGTTTAGCAAAATTGCACACATATACATGTGAAATTGCTTATTTGTTTAGCAAAATTGCCTAATGTTTGGCAAAATGCTTATTTGCAAAATATGGAAACATTAACGACTCTCCATATGAGTTGTGACAGATGAACAAAATGAAACAATTGAACAGTTTAAAAAGCACACTTTATATAAATAATACATTATACAACGAGAATGGGAAGAGAGAATTGCTAAACATATTCCTTTAGCAGTTAATATCATGGCATTGGGGACGAAGTCCAAATACATGTATCTGTTTGAAATTGATAGAAATTTATTTGATGTTGATCATATTTTTCTCCCGATAGCTGTTGTTCGATGTATTATTAAGGTTGCTCGTTGCCAGCATTGCTTGTTTTGGAGGAGGCTAGAACACGTCCATTCACCTCACTGGTCTTGAAGCCTCTCAGATTTGGCGCCTACATTTGGGTCTAACCCATTATTATCAGATAAATGAACTCATCTCCCTATCAGGGGGCATTATCGACCAAAGTGAGATAACCTATATCTTTTTATTGTCATGCATGTCACTTAGTAACCTCATTTCATTCTGTGGCGAAAGTGGCAGTCGATCAGCTATCTTCAAGAAGTCAAACCGAGCAGTCGTTTTTTAGACAGGGCCGAAGCTAAATCTACCTCCTCCGCCACACGGTTCAGCCTCCAAGCATATGGCGCCGTTTTTCTATGGAAATATACCATTAGATATATAAAATATCTCCGGCTCGCTTTCCTCGCGTTGGAAAAAAAACCCAAGACTCGCCTAAATATGGCTTCCCCAGGAACACAGAATACGCTTCATATTATAGGTAGACCGTAGCTTTTCGTTCTCCTTTCACTCTGCTTGTTATGTCGATATGTGTTATATTTTCTTTGCATGGGACACGTGTAAATAGGTATATATCATTTTCTGATATAATTGTCTGACTTAGCATTATAAAACTCTTCCTGAGAACCAAGCATGTTTGTTATTCCTTTTCATTTCATCCTTTCCGTTCCGTCCGTAATATTAGGTGTTATTATATAATGGATATGATAATGCTCATAACGGGAGATATGCAAATGTGTCAATAAACCTTTCTTCCATCTTTCTTACTTTCTATGTGTCGTGTCCTTTCAGGACGTAGTTGATTACTCCCCTCTATCCTCAGCAGCCCTCAATAAGTTCCTTCCCTCTGCCACCTCCCTCAGATCACGTTCTGTCATTCACTTGCTTAAAGCCGCTAGGTATGTCGTGGGATGTTTTCCCTTGTCTCCCTTTCTCTCTATTCGACCCGTGAGTATCAGATTCCTCAGGCCCTCCTCCTATGTCCCAGAAACTTCATCTGCCTCTTCCTGATGTTAAGTATAATCCTCCTCCTTGTTTGCATCCTCTCTAAGACCTCATCGTTGTTCACACGCTCGGTTCATGATATCCTTAGCATCCTTCTGTAGAACCACATCTCCATCGCCTCGAGTCTCTTCTCCATCTTCGAGGAAACCGTCCAAAATTCGCTGTCGTAAAGAAGGATAGATGTCACGTAACAGCTCAGTATTCTTTTCTTCGTTACCAAAGAGATGCTTCTGTTTCGCAGTACTCTGCCCAGCATTTGATATGTGTCCTTGGGCATCCCAATACGTCTATGGATCTCAGTGTCGTATTTACCGTCCTCTGTCAGAACGCTTCCCAGATATTTAAACTGCCGAGTCTGCTTGCGCACCTATTATCTGGGTCAACACGACGTGACATGATATTATTACCCCACCATTAACACGTATAACTTGATAGTTGAACGATATATATATATATATATATATATATATATATATATATATATATATATATATATATATGAAGAAATATACTCTTAAGGTGTGCTATATTTATGGGATAAAGTGCTCAATATCAGAGATAGAGCGTGTGTAAATATAAAAGTGAACATTGAAGTCAACACTTAGAGGCGACAGGCTGTTTCATACTAGACGCAATCGTCAGGCCACGAGTGTTGTTTTTTTTCTCGGCTATAGCCGAGAAAAAACAGCACTCGTGGCCTGACGATTGCGTCTAGCATGAAGCAGCCTGTTGCCTAAGTTAAGTGTTGACTTCAATGTTTACTTTTATATATATATATATATATATATATATATATATATATATATATAATTCTATGTTTTTATGAAACTTAGGATAAATCATTTTATTTTTTATACTACATTATAATTGTAAAAAAAGAAATTAATTAAAAACTAATTAAATGATATTTTTGAGTTTAATTCATTATTATTATTTTTTGATTATTTTCTTATCTGTTTGATGTTATTGTGTGAGTGCGAATGATATGACATCTTGTTTTTGCTGTTGTTATTTTTATCTGGGACTATGTCATACGTGCACAATATGTTAAATTCATATTTGCGTATTTGTGCGCGATATTACATGAAATCATGAAATAAAATATGAACAATTTTTCACACACACACACACACACACACATACACACACACACACACACACACACACACATATAACATATTTATTAAATGATTTATTTTTGATTAAACATACAGTTGCTTACATAACTGAGTCATAATATTCAAAGAGCATATATATATATATATATATATATATATATATTATATTGATTGTATGTATTAGTGCAAAGAAATAAATGGTTTTATAGTATTTAGAAATTATTAGAATTAATTGCTCAAAAACGATATTAAAGTTATGTTGGGAGAATATTGTGTCGTTTTGATATTTACTTCCCGGGGTAAATATTTGTGGTAGTTGTATTAATGTCGGGAGGTCACCAGTGTGATTGAGTGTGATATTTATTTTCTGTATTGGAAACTTTGAAATAAAACGGACTGATTGGAGGGTATAAAATAAATAATATATTTTTATGAGGAGTGAGTCATTTGGCATTCGGTGTAGCAAAATGTTTGTTAATAAGACGGATATTGATCGCAGCGTGCGAAAGGTCTGTTTCGGCCCAGTATTCGATAGTTTGGAGTCCCCACTTGATAGAAGTCGTAATTATCTTTGAAATAAGTCGGCGTAATTTTAATGTGTCTTAAGCAGGACATAAATATCATTAGGAGTTGACCCGTTCTACTACTTGTTCGCGGGTCACGTATGACTGGTTTCTCTGCGGTAGCATTCTTTTGTTACGTCCCTTCCCGACTCAGACCGAAACCTCGCGCGTGAGGCGAGGTAAAAAAACTTTCTTTTATTTTTTTTTTACTTATTCCAATATGTGACCTCCCACACATACAGCGTTTCCCATATTCTGGGAACACGCTAAAAACAATATACGCGTTCGTACGGAGACTCAGCACACTCACCATAATTTCTCCATACAACACTCTGTAACCCTTCATGTCATTGTAATTTGTTATTAATATATATTTGTTTGCATACATGTATATCGGTCTTGTTTGTTTTCTTTTGCCTTCTTTGGATCATTTAAAGTCCAACATTCTTATGTAGCTGGACCGGACAGCAGGAAATCTTAACCTAGAGATATCTGCTCTTCTCTTCACAACTTCACACCCCGGTCCGCTACAGGTTTATATCCTTTTGACTAGGCTCGAGAATCTGGTGTGAACATTGCTTACGGCTAACATCAAAAATATGGCTGTGCCAATGTTTTTGATTGACCAAAATTATTTTATATTCTGGTGTTCCTTTCTTTTTCATTTTTTTATAACGGAAGTTATGCGTGGAGCTTCCCAAAGTTTTGGTATTTTTCAGTCACAAATATCTAGTCTCTTCTGCAAACTTCCGGTGTTTTTCGGTCGGGTTTAATTTTCTTCTTCCTCTTTTCATTTGAGGGTTGCCTTCTCGTCAGTTGATAGAGAAGTTTAGAGTGTATGTGTGTGCGTGAGAGAGAGAGAGAGAGAGAGAGAGAGAGAGAGAGAGAGAGATAGAGAGAGAGAGGGGGGGGGTTAAAAGAAAGCACAAATGCCATATTTTTTTAATCGGTATCACCCCAAACAAAGCAGTACATCCACTAGCACGATAGATTCCGGTGAGAAAAAAAAATCTCGCTCGACACAGTGAACCGATTTTCTTAACAGCTGATCTGGTGATGGATTCAATGAAGTTTTTCCACCTCATGTCAGCTGAGAACGTTAGCCCGAGTAGGCGCAATGAGTCACTTTATTGGAGGATAGCATCAGACATGCTGATGGAAGGCTTAGAAAGGGGTCTTTCAGATGATTAATGGAGAGAAGTTTAGTTTTGGAAGCGTTAAAATTGACAAGCCATCTTTTGCCCGAGTTAACGACGGTCTTGAGGTCGTTTCGTACATCAGCTGCCATTTTGACCTTGTCTGATTGATCACCCTTAGTATCAAGGCAGGAGTAAATGGTAGTGTCGCCAGCGTAGATGCCAAGTTGAGAGCTGATGTCACCGGGAAGGTCGTTAATGAAGATTAAAAACAGCGTAGGGCTAAGGATGGATTCCTGGGGGACACCCGTGTTAGTACGAAAGGATGTAAACGAGTGGCCGTTCCGGACAACATTCATTTCACGATATTATACAAACGACTGGATCAGCACAAAAACGTGTCCGGAAATACTGTAGCTTTTTCATCCTGTCAAAGGCTTTCGAGATGTCCAATGCTACAGCCCGGGCTTCGCCGTTTTTATCTAGAGCATGATAGACTCTTTCTGCAATTATTGTTAGTATGTCAGCAGTTGATCTGGAGAAACGAAAGCCGTATTGCTTATCTGAAAAAAGGCTCTGTGATGAGAGATGATGAACCAATCCAGCATTGATTAGGACCTCTAGGAGTTTCCCCCAAAGAGACAGAAGACTAATAGGCCGATAGTTGGATAGGTCAGATAGTTCACCAGAGTTATTAAAAACTGGAACAGACGATGACTTCCAGCAAGCAGGAAAGCAGGTGGCAGCGATGCATTTATTATACAGTTTAGAGAGAACAGGGGCCAGTTCGGGAGCACACTTTTTAATGTCTATTACAGGGATGCCATCGGGTCGACATGCTTTGTGGTGATCTAGATTAGAGATGATAGCAGAAACCATGGAAGAAGTTATACGTATATCACTCAACAGAGACTCAGTTCTAAGTGGGAAGTTTGAGGAGAATTTACGGGCAAAGTATTCAGCTTTATCAGCAGAGGATGATAACACTCGATTGAATAATTAATTGAAGAGGAGTGGATAGAGACCATGAACTTATTTAGTCCCCTATTACAGAGACGCCAGTAGTGACAAGAGCCAACATTTTTAGAGGCTATGCGGTGCCTCAGTCTCTCAGCAAACAGGGATTTAGCTTTTTCGGGGACTCGCTTACATTTGTTACGGGGAGTAGCAAATAGACACCTGTTATGATGAGAGCTGCCACGCTGGTATAGCAGAAAATAGTGGTTTAATTTGAATTCTTTTTATTTTTTTATATATTTTATTTTTATCGGGACTAACTGCACATTCATGCATTTTACTCTTAGCTAACATTTCTCCTCCCGGTTTATCTACTCGATGTTTTTGTATCTCGACGAATGGTTTTAATCTGTCCACAGAGACTTGACCATAAACGTCAACGCTAGTTTTTATTAGGAAATATTTGGGTGTTCTTTGTAGGACTGTGGACGAACTTGAACTGGGTGCTTTTAACGGCTTCTGAGCAAGATTTATTCTAATCCAAACTGTACCACATTTGTAGTGTCTATATGTAACTGAGGTCGTAAAATTTGTGTGTCTGTAACAGCATAAAAGGAGAAAAATCAGAACTGTTAGGCATATTACGAATTCCTAGAAAAACTATTGTTAGGTCTGAAAGTCACAATTTCTTTCATGTTACAATAGCCGTTTTAATGGTCCTATGTGTTCTCTCAACCAAACCGTTACATTGAGTATGATAGCCTGCAAAAACCAATTTTGCAGAGGTAAGCTCCATCGTGTGATCCATAATGACCCAGAATTGCTTCTAAGACAGTCATCACATCCGCAGTTTCCGTGCCACTGCGAAAACGCAGACGCGTGCATAACTGAAGAATTGAGAGAGAGTTGATTGGCTGGACATATAACTTTAACGGCTGTAACCAGAATCTACAAATCACCACTCCAAGCAGTAGAGTATTTTGATTTGCAGTAGCTAATAAAGACCTTTTTATTCAACCAGTCTTTCTTTATATTCAATAAAACGGCTGTTAGAGTTATCAACAGTGTTGTGCATTTCATTGAAATGGTCCTTTTTCCAGCCTGCCTTCAGACGTTGCATTCGGACATAAGAGACATAATAAGATAAGATAAGTCACAGTAATGCCGTTAAGAGATTGGCCATATCCTATAATTTCTTATGAGGGGCCGTTACTGGACGGGGCCTACTGGTTGCGAAAGAAGGTTTTTCAAATTTCAAAGTATATCAAATCTTCAAAGAAGAACCAAATATTTCAATCAAGACGAACTGACACAAAATTTCATCATGAATTCAGAATAAGGATCCAGAAGGGAAATCAATTTTTGGCTGCCTTCGGAGTAGCATACACAAAAATAGAAACTAAACTTTTATTAGAACTGTTTTTTGTTTTTTTTATAAAAGAAAAATTATAAAACGTCCCCGTGACATTGGTAGTTTTAAATTGCTTAAGCTCCCTTTGTTTCTGTAATTTTTTTCGTCTTTCAATTAGGCATTTATATGTTTGCCCTCCAGTAATTTTATAAATTCATCGAAGTGTGTTGATTGGAATTGTGTTCCTCGGTCCGTTATGGTAGTTTTAAATTGCTTAAGCTCCCTTTGTTTCTGTAATTTTTTTTGTCTTTCAATTAGGCATTTATATGTTTGACATCCAGTAATTTTATAAATTCATCGAAGTGTGTTGATTGGAATTGTGTTCCTCGGTCAGTTATGATTATTGAGGGACAACCAAAAAAAGGTATCTATTCCTGCAACATACATTTAGCTATCGGGTTTGAAGATATGTTCTTCAGAGTTACAACGACAGGCCATCTTGTAAATCTATTGATAACAGTCAATAGATAGGAATGACCATTTGCTTCTGGTGGCGCTCTAAGCACATGTCTTTTGGTAGGGAGGCGAATATCCTCGTTATATGTGTGTGAAGTTTATATATCCACAACTGCTTAAAGACAGTATCGCATATGAAATTTATCCCTAGAAGAGCATTCATTTTTCGGAGTAACGGTGAAGGTTTCATATCGTCGAGACTTAAACATCGTTAAACAAGTCGTGTAGACGCCTTGATTTGGATTCGTCCGTGCATCTGATGACGACATTCTTAATTGTGTCATGCGGCTCCTCATCTGGCATATACAGTGTCATAAGAAAAGTTTTTAGCCAGGAGAAATAAACTATTCAACATAAACAAACAGTATTTTGAACTAGGTTCTCCATTTGCTAGTTTCAGTGCTCTTATTCATTTTTTCATGGATTTGATCAAGTTATCAACAATTTGTCTGATCCATATTTTGCCACTCCTTTAGCAATGTTTCTTTAAGGGTTGCCACTGACGTGATTTTGGTTGCACGCTCTCGAAGTCTTCGGTCAAGGTGCTCCCAAATGTGCTCTACTGGATTCATGTCAGGATTTTGGGCTACTCATGGCAGTGACTTGATTCCTTTGCTCGTATGATTTGGCGCTCCATCTTCTTGATAAAGGTAGACATTCTTGTCAATCTGATTGGTTTCAAATAGTAGGTGTAGTCCTTTCTCTAATATTTGACAGTATTTTGGACCATTCAACCGCTCGTCAATAAGAATCAGCTCAGATTTCCCTCCAAACCAGACAGCGCACCACACCATTACTCAAATACCTCCATGTTTCACGGTCGCCTACAGACATTCAGTATTCCAAGTCTCATTTTGATTTCTCCAAACATAAACCTATATCGAATTCGAATATTGACAGAATTCTCTCGAATTCTCTCGCCCAGTCTATACGAAGTTTTCTGTTAACCTCTGAAATCAAGTGCTTCTTTCTTGCAACTCTCCTTTGATAGCCTAACTCTTACAGAGTTTTTCTCTCCGCATATGGCGACATTTCCATGCTGTTGGCGACATCTTTGATGCTCTGACGACGGTTTCCGATGACTTCCTTATTCATTGCCCTTTTAGTTCGCTCAGACACAATGCTTATTCCTGAACATTGTTCCATAGGACAATGTTCTTGTTCATTAAATTTTTTGACAATATTATTAACCGTTTGATACAAACCTTGTCAAACCTGTCAATTTCTCTATTTGACTTGCCACACTGATGCTATCCTATTATTTGCCCTTGTTGAAATTCACTTATTTCCTTACTTCCAGAAACTTTCATTGCAAGATATGTCAACTATTGTTCATAGATGAGAGTAGCTTGATACTAACACGGTATGGTCTGAAAAAAAAAGAAGAGACGTTATTAAACGAGCCAAAATTGCTGTAAACATGGGTGGCTAAAAACTAATAGCCCACTGTATTCCAATAAATCGACCACTTCCGTTGCAACGTCTTGGGGAGGCTTCTCCACCACATATGCATATTTAGTTTGTTGTGACGTGATTTGTAGTGTTGTATGCAGCAGATTTAAAGTCAAAGCGGCTTCTATGGGATTGGTGTTTAATTCTGTGACTATTGTTGCTTCGGTGTTGCCGTAGTTTTAGATATGTTCTTACGTCGACTTGTTGCCATTTGTGTGAAGGCATTATTTGGCAATGTTAAAGACTATGTGTATAAGTGCATTAGAAGGTTGTTTTTTATCGTTGTGGTCACCATTTGTAGGAGATTCGGCCCTCCATTTTTTACATTAAAATCCGAACGTCCGATATCCAAACATTAATCAAATAAAAATAAAGTAAACATGTTCTCATACCTGTTCAATAAATCATTTGTATTTACAAACATATACATGAATTCAAAAAAAGTCAAAACAGAGTGAAAATAGTTTCAATCAAAGTTAAAGTATTTGGGTAGTTGGTCCACTGAAAACTCTGCAATTCAGAAAAGACTTTTAGTAATTGATCCGCAGTAAAAAGTTGTGGTTGATAAAAGACTTTTGAGTAGTTGGTCCACGGTCAACTGTGGTTGGGGAAAGACTTTGATCGTCAGCGAAGATTCCCTATTGTTGTTGTTCAAAATGATTCGTTTGAAGTCGCTGGCACGTTTCATTCAGTACCCACTGGAGGGGGTGGGGAGTTATCCAGTTAAATCTTCTCTTGTGTTTGAATGGCTTGGATAAGGTTGTATCTTTGCTTCTGGAAGTCGAAATTTATCGGACTTTATTTCAAGAAAATTAGGCTTGAGAAAAATAAGGTTTTAGTTTTCTCTAATTGGTCAAATAGTTCACATGCTGATGTTAATTTTTGACCAATAGACAATTTGTTTTAAACATTGTGTTGTGTTGTGGAATCTTTTTGGCATGTTTGTAAATATTGTATGTTACTGAGTAGAAAATAAAGTTTGTTCATGTTTTTATATTGTATGTATGTGGGTATGTAATTGTGTTGGAAATATTATTAATTTCCTATAAAAATGTCCAAATGATCTTTGGAACCGAGCGCTTTCGGACAATAATAGCTATTATCAAAGATGTTTTTTCGCCTGTCTGTATAATATGTAGATTTTCTTTATAGTAATAATTTTAATTCCCGAACAGAGCCACTACATTGTGGCAGTGTTCATATGACAATGT
>OZ038506.1:21998495-22210995 GCA_964036315.1 Acanthosepion esculentum | reverse complement strand
CTTTGAGAATTTTTATATTACATGTTTAGATTAATATTAGGTTTCTTTTCTCTATGATTTTTAAAATATTTATTTTTTTGCCAATCTATCTTTATAAACCAATAAATTTCATGGGTGTGGGTCAGTTTTCTAATTTGTCAGCAATGTAATCTTTTAGACACAAAAACATTGGTAACATATTGTATAAATTCAACAAACTTTCACTGTTACACTGATGCTGATAACTGTTTTTTTTCTCTTTCCAGTGTGCAAGAGATGGAGACTTTTACAATATCAAGTTTCTTCTTAAATACATGAACAGTAAGAATACACTTAATAAGAACATAAATAAACATGATGAAAGTGACCTTAGTCCACTTCATTATGCAGTACGCTACGGACATATAGATAGCGTTAAATTACTGATTGAACATGGAGCAGGTAAGAGCACATTTTGGAATGATTATGTTTGTTTGTAACGTTGCATAGATGATTAATTTCAAATTCTTCATCACAAGTTTCTTTGAG
This sequence comes from Acanthosepion esculentum, assembly GCA_964036315.1. Taxonomy (NCBI): domain Eukaryota; kingdom Metazoa; phylum Mollusca; class Cephalopoda; order Sepiida; family Sepiidae; genus Acanthosepion; species Acanthosepion esculentum. The sequence goes on along the minus strand of OZ038506.1, from coordinate 22,210,488 downwards.
CCCAGTCATTACTTTAAGTAATGTCATACCATCTGAAATAAGTTTTGGTTTTAAATAATCCATAAACAGTTGATAAGCCATAAAAAAAAAAAAACAATTAATCATAAATTCTGTCTTTATTTTTGGTTAATGAAATGTTTTATTTTACAGCACACAGGTGGACAAGATTTTAAAGTTTTTGACTCTTTGTTTATACATTTCTGTCTCAAATATATTAGGTGGTTGGAATAAAAGGGGTGGGTGGAATTTTTCAGATAATTTTTAATAATGAAATACTTTGTCCTAGAATGCTAATTGCCTAAATTAAGGAGTGGGAGGAAATTTCCTGAATATTTAATAAAAGATGTGGTTGGAATAAGCTTGTTCTGGGAGGATTTTTCTCCTAAAAAGAATAATTGTCAGGGCACATCTATCTGAAACTTAAAGGTACTTAAATATATGCACATGTATATCTACTGTTTTAAGAATTTTTTTTATATCTGCTATTTTTTTAGACTTGCTGAAAAAAAAATATTTGTCTTAGTTCTTTTCAGTCCTGCAGGTTTATCTCTTTGTCAAGGGAGCAATGGATATTATTATGTCATGCTGACCTGTGACATGGTGGTAGACAATTTGAATGTAGAGTTGTCCAAAATTGGTTATCCTCCTAAGGCTAAAGATCTCAGCTATTTTATCCACAGCAGGGGAAGAAGAGATACATTTAAGCTTATTCCAAATGTATGAAATTAATGCAACAGTTTTTTTATACAATGATGTTCACTCCGTACAAGGCCTAAGAGCCATTCGAGGTAGAGGCTGACACAGTAAGAGGCACAGTTTATGCGGATATGTGGGAAGATAAAGGCTAATGCTAAACTTGAGCAGATTGAGGAAGCATCCTCTTGGGAGTTGGTTCCACAAAGCAACGGTTTGTGGGAAGAAGCTGCTCAAGTGTAAATTACATCTCACCAATGGATTACAAATGGAATGAAGGTGGTTCACTACAACATGCGTGACTTGGCCAGAATATGAAATCAGTTCATAACAATGGATAATGATTCAGAATTGTTAATTGGAGATCCAATTCACAATGGGTTTGTTATATTTACTTATACATAAATACTCTTGGGAAAGACATGAATCCATCTCTTTCCACCCCAGCTATGGGTTAATTAGTAGGACTTGTATCTGCAAAGTGTTGATAAGCCATAAAAATCGAATCAATCAATGAAATACTGGTTAGCTACACAGACATATCTTTTAGATTTATTTACATTCCCTGGAATATAAATGTATAGAAACTACTGTGGACACGAAGTGAGGTATCAGTTTATATATTGAGTTTTAATAATATAGAACTGATCCTGTACTTTGTATCCACATAATTTGTTTATTAAATTCTGATAAGTTATGACTACACCTCTCCCCCCCCCAGTTGTGGATTAGTTAGTAAGATTTATATCACTAAAACATTATTATTATGCCCCCCACCAGCTTTAAATAACCCATAAAGGGTTGATAAACAGTAGAAAATAAATCAGTCAGTCAATTATGTAGATTTTAAATGTTTTTGAAGGTTTTTAAAGGCAATTTTAAACATCAGCTTGTTTGATTAGTATACACAGTATGCTGTAAAATTAGGTATACAGTATTCTGTGTCCATTGGTATTTTTTGATTGTCCACTTTTGCCAGATATAATTATCATTAATAAATCTTAAAGAGGGAATGTAAATTAATAAAACATGTCATGTCATGTAATCCATTAGGATCATAAGAGTAACATGTATATTGTAGTCATAGCAGTGTTTGCCACTTCAAAACAAGAGATATCAGTCTGCTCTGCTATTTAACCCATAGTTGGGAGAGTGAGATTCATGTTTTTTCCAAGGATATTAAAGCAAAGTGAATGAAACAGAATCGATTAGGAATTGAACTTAGCATGCTGAATACATTTTTCTATAGGAACCATTAACAATTACACTATCCTCACCTCAAATAAAATGTAAATAATTAATAAGGAACTCTTGTGGCAAAATCTGTATTTCCAATATGTCCAATTGTGTATCTACTTTTGCATCCCTCATTTTTATTTATAAGCATCTATTTCCTGAGATAACTGTAGTGCACTAATCTGTCAAGAGGGTGGTGAGAATGGTGTAACCTGCAGAGTACAGGTTTGAGTGATGCTATGTGGAAGCCTTGCACTACCCATATAACAGGGAACTCCTCTCAGCCAAATAACTGAGGTTCAAGGAAATGCAGGATATTATGTTTATAATTGGCTTTGACTGCAGAAATTCTCAGAAGGAATTCAGTGTTGTATTTCTTGTTTGTATTTACTTCAATGGGCATTTCTATATTTGGATCAGATTACAAGGCAGCAGAATTTTAAGGCGGGGGATCACAGTTTTAGTTGCTCCTTTCATTATATATATATATATATATATATATAGAGAGAGAGAGAGAGAGAGATTACTCTGCTACTTACATTTAGCTTTCTTTGGGTTAATGTCCTCCTTGGAATAATCCATACCAATTACCAATTGGTAGTATATATATATATATATATATATATATATATATATATATTTAAAGACATTTATAATATGTTTAACGTTCTTTTTATAGATACAAGTATTTAAGCAAATGCTCTGTTTTATAATAAACAGTATTAAATAACATTTACCAGCATGAATGTCTCGGACATTCAGACCGGTAAATGTTATTTATTTATTTATATTTATATATTATATTTATATATTATATTTAAATGTTATCTATAAAAAGAACGTTAGACATATTAGAAATGTCTTTAAATAAATTGTTGGACTATGTCCAATTCAAAAATATATATATATATATATATATATATATATATATATGGCCCGACGATTGCATCTAGCATGAAACAGACTGTCGCCTCTAAGTGTTGACTTCTATGTTCACTTAGAGGACTGGGTGGTATTTACGAGTTGTTATATTAGGACACATGCGTTTATTTCCTGCTAGAAAGGTCCAGCTACAAGAAAATGGCGAACTCAAATTGAGTCCAACTGAAGATGAAAGAAAACAAACAAGACCGATATATATATATCAACAAATATATGTATTAAACAACACAGTTTTACAATGGACATAGACAATAACATTTGTGTGTGTGTGAATGTTAGTATTTGTTCTTTGGTAAATTTTCGTATGTACATGTATGTGTGTATATAGTTCATGGTGTCTTCCCACAAGTGGGGGGATGTTATCTTTTTGCAAGAGCTTGCATTGTAGATGAGTTCACTGAAATGAAGAAATGAAAAAGAAAACGAAGCAAGAAGTCACCCAGTATTTATAGTGTAGGGAGAGTGAACCCTAGTGAATAATTAGGGAATTAAGGAAGAGTTAATTCTGACATATATATATATATATATATATATATATATATATATATATATATATATATATATATAGCTAATAAAGTGCCTTAACTTTTGTACTAAACTTTTAAGGGTAGCAGCTTTGTCTTAGTCTTGCCTGGTCCCCATTTCTTAGGTATTTATATACCATACAATTGCTAGCAATTAAAAAAAAATTGTTTCACTTCAAGCAAAGCAATAATGCCACTGTAACACAAGTGGTTACTGAGAGTGAAAGAAGGTGAGAAAATGTCACTGAGGAGAAAGAGCAGAGAACAAGATTCAGGAGGACAGAAGATGGTGATTGGTGTTGCATTTTCAACTTTTGAAAATATTCATAAAATCTGTGTGAATAGGATAAAGATTGTTTTTTTTTTAATTGAAATTTAAATTAAATTTTTTGTATTTTCTATATATATTCAGTCTATTATGACAGATTTGACTAGTTATCAAATTCATTTTTTTAATCTTCTATTTTCATTCAGTCTATTATGATATATTTGACTCTCTAATTATTTTTTTAATCTTCTATTTCACTGGTCAACATCAACAAATTTATTGTCTAAATATTTTTAGCTGTTTTGGACAATTTTGATGTATTGAATCCAAAAATCACATTGGTTTTATGCAGTCAGGTTAACTTTTTGAGCTATGGCTACATGCCGTTTTTTATGTTTTTGTTTCTGTTGTCATGTCCATTAAAATATCTAAATGTGCAACATATTTCACACAGTAAAACTAATTATTATGTTAACTATAAACTTATTAATTTTAACCCATCAAAAGTATTTTCAGCCAAATATAGCTTCATAAATATTAAAACACGCCTCCAAAATATCTATAAACCAGTAACAAGCAAGAAAGTGTTTACATCTCAAAACACACCAGTTATACTGTACGATACAAAACCATAGAATATAAACCAGAAAGGTTGTTTTATTAGTCATTATGATTTAGGTCTACTGCCAAAATATTGTGTGGACATAGTAGTAAGCATACCAATTCACTTTTTAGGGCCAATTAGGAATACCTAAAGTTATATAATTCAGGAACCAATTTCTCAGGAATAATAATATAAAAATCACAATGTTTGACATCAATGACATAGTCTCTCAGATTCCACTAAGGGCCATGTTCAAGCTTGGGTGCCACACATAGTATGTAAGACATGTACCAAGTATCTGCATTGGTGGACCAAGGGCAAGAAGGGTTGTTTGAAATATGGAATTCTCATGGTTTGGAGGGAGCCAACAAACTATAGTACTGACTTCTGTGCTATTGATATAACTGGGATCAATAGAAAAAACTGAAGCCACCTCAAGTATCCTGATCTTCAATAAGCATTTTGTTCTGTAGTTCATTGTGATGAAATTCCAATACCTGTCTTTGGAGAACTTCCTGACATTAGTAAGAAAGATTTCTCAAGTGTTCAAGAAGAAGAAGAAAAAGAAGTGGTTTTTGACAATGATGCTCTGCGTCCTTTTTTCCAAAAGGAACTAAATGATCTCATTTACACTCTCAGCTTCTCAAAATCCTTTGCCAAAATCCTGTTGGCATCTAGATTGAAGGAAAAAAAACCTCCTCTCTGACTATGCTCACATCATCTTCTACCACAATAAGCATCAAGATTACCTTTGTTGTTTTTATTTGAAGAGAAGAACTTGGTGTACTGTACAGATATTGTGTGGTTTCTGCACAAAACTGGAGTGCTACAGTACAAACCCAAAGATTGGAGACTGTTCATTGACCATGACAAATGATCACTTAATAGTGTTTAGTTGTACAATGGCAACTAGTTTTCCTCTGTACCTCTTGCTCACCCAACTACACTGAAGGAGAAATATGAAGCAGTGAAGTATGTTCTGGAAAATCTTTTTTATGATGAGCATGAGTGGTTTATTCACAGTGACCTGAAGATGTTGAACTTTTGTTTGGACAACAGTCAAAGTTGACCAAGTATCCATGCTTTCTGTGCATGTGGGATAGTGGGGACACTGCTCAGTATTACATGAAAAAGAGACTGGCTTGTTAGGGAGGAATTGATGTCTTGCAGAGTAACAAATGTCATCAATAAACCTCTAGCAGACAGAGACAGGATACTTTTCCCACTGCTGCACATCAATCTCAGCTTGATCAAGCAGTTCATTAAAGCTCTGGACGAGGATAGTGGCTGCTTCAATTATTTGTGTTAGGCTTCTCTAGGATTGATGATCGAGAAGTTGAAAGCTGCTATCATTGATGGTCCTCAAATCCGTCAGCTTATCAGATATCCAAAGTTTGAAAACTCAATGTATGAAGTGGAAATGGAAGCATGGAAGGCTTTCGTTCTGGTCATGAACTTTCTTGGCACCAACAAAGCCAGGAACTCCACAGAACTTGTTTTCAATATGCTGACTACTTTCAGAATTCTCAGATGTAACATGAGCATCAAAATGCATTACTTATTCTCATATATTGATTGGTTTCCTGAGAGTCTAGGATCTATGAGCAACAAACAGGGGGAGGGATTCCATCAAGACATGAAATGATGGAGACCAGGTATCAGAGATGCTGAGATGCAGTCATGATGGCTGATTACTGCTGGACTTTGAAGAAAGACAACCCCTGCTACTGATCATTCTAAGGGTTTGAAGGAATTTAATTTCAAGCCCGGAATTTTGAACTATGATGATATAACACGCAATTTACATGTACTTAGATTTATCAATATATACTATTCAGTTTATTGTAATTGATGTATATAACATTTAATCAATAAATTATGTTGGAATAGAATTTTTCTCTTAAAAACTTATTTTGTATGAGAAATATTAACAAAATTCAATTGATAATGTCACAAAAATGTAATTGATTTAATCGCAAGATCATATTTTTAAAAACTCAACATAGCACAAAAACATGACCTGATTGAGATAAACAGATCTCATTTTCGGATTCAGCAGTGAAAAATTGTCCTAAACCATTTTGATAAATACAGATAATTTAAAAAAATGTTATTTTGTTGCCCAGTGTTTTCATTCAGACTATTATGATATGAGGTTCATTCAATAAATAAAGTGAATTTTTCGGTATAAGGACTTCTAATACAGATAGAAACTTACTTTTTTTTTTTTTCAACGAAATCTACCAGCACTGTCACACAATTTTCCCATCTGTGCACAAGCTTCCGTATTCTCTCAGCATAAAAATCTTTTGACTGATGTCTCAGCCAGTCACTTGCAACACTTTTGACTTCATCGTCACTTTTAAACTTTGTGCCTCTCGTGAATGCTTTCAAGGGACCAAACAGGTGAAAGTCTGAAGGGGAAAAGGTCTGGACTGTAAGGGGGATGAGGGAGCAGTTCCCAGCCCAGCTAGTTGATGGTCTGTACCGTTTGGGCTGCTGTGTGAGGCCTTGCGTTGTCATGGTGCAAGATGACTCCTTCTGACTGATGACCCCTGTACTTGTTTTTTATGTCTTTCTTGACCTGCCTCAGCAGTTCGCAGTAGTTGGCACTGTTCACAGTGCTTCCTTTCTCAAGGAATGAAATGGTGATTGGGCCTTGCATATCCCAAAAAATGGTGAGCATCACCTTCCTCGTGGACCACTGGGACTTGAACTTCTTCTTCACTGGAGAGCCTACGTGTTTCCATTTCATGGACTGCTGTTTGGACTCAGGCTCATAGTGCCAAACCCATGTCTCATCACATGTGACCACCTTCTTCAGAAACTCATCACCATCCTTCTCATAGCGGGAGAGACACTGCTGGGACAACTCGACCCTCCTCTGTTTGTGCTCTGCAGTAAGCATCTTTGGCACCCACCAGCAGCTGACCTTCGAGTAGCCAAGGTCATCATGGACAATTTTGTGTGCTGTCCCAACAGATAAGCTCAAAGTCCTTGCAATGTCATCTACTGTCACCCTTCTGTCAGACTGAATGAGGTCATTGACTGATTCAATCACCTCAGGAGACCTCACTTCTGTAGGCCTCCCAGGCCTGTCTTCATCCTCAACACTGCTCCGTCCTTCTTTAAACAATTTAGCCCACTTGTAGACATTGTTTTTGGCTGAAACATGTGGCACCATACATAGTTGACATTCTCCTATGAATTTCAACTGGTTTGCACCCTTCAGCAACCAAAAACTTGATAACTGACTGCTGTTCAATCCTGGAGCATGCTTCTTGGTTGGCCATCTTTGTTAATCACCAAAACTCTCAAAGTTTTTTTTAATCTGCAAAAGAAATTAAATCTATGTGAAAAAGAAGTAAAACAAAACAAAAAATAAAAACAAGTAAGCTTCTATCTGTATTAGAAGTCCTTATACCGAAAAATTCAACTTATTTATTGAATGACCCTCGTACATTTGATTGTGTATCATTTTTCACTATATAGAAGTGATTTGGATTAACACATTTACAAAAACTTTATATAGTGAAAGAATTTTATTCCCTTAAAAAAACTGGGTTTATTTTCCCTACATTTGAGATTTTAACAACTCCATAAATCTTTCTTCAGTAAAATTTATGCCTTATTTTGCTTTAGCAGAAAATTACAGAATAACTTACACAGACAAATTGATCCTAATTCTGACTAATTGTACTATTACAAAGTATAAACTAGTGATTAGCATTAACTTGAAAGATAATATGTAGGTTATCACTCAATGGGGTAATTCAGTTAAATGTTATTCTTTTGATCATGCAAGCTAAGTTCAAATATTACTAGATTGTAATTTGGACTTTTATGTACTCAATCAATTCTAGTGTTATTTCTTAGAGATTAGTCAGAAACCTGTTTCTACCCACATGTGTGTATTAGCTTTCTAAAAATACCTATTTTTCACTGATTTTATGGGAATTGTTTATTTAGCCAAGCAATGATGTGTGAATATTTTCCTCTTTTTATTAGTATATTTTTGTTAAAACAGTTGCCAGTATAAAGTGCAGTAATCTCGGCCAAGAACTTATAAAATAGGGATATTTCCGTTGTATCTTTCATTAGTATATCTATTTATGCCATTGTTATACAGGAATAAAGTGTCACTGCTGACACTGTAGTCTGAACATAGATTACCAGAGAGATCCCATTATTGAATTAAGTGGATCATGTCACCATGGGGGAAATGCATAAGTAGGAAATAGCGTAACATTTAAATCATCACTCTTTCTACACTATCCTCTATCTCTATACTATTCACTATACTATTTCTCTCTACTGATCACTCTTTCTACACTATCCTCTATCTCTATACTATCCACTATACTATTTCTCTCTACTGATCACTCTTTCTACACTATCCTCTATCTCTATACTATTCACTATACTATTTCTCTATACTGATCACTCTTTCTACACTATCCTCTATCTCTATACTATTCACTATACTATTTCTCTATACTGATCACTCTTTCTACACTATCCTCTATCTCTATACTATTCACTATACTATTTCTCTATACTGATCACTCTTTCTACACTATCCTCTATCTCTATACTATTCACTATACTATTTCTCTCTACTGATCACTCTTTCTACACTATCCTCTATCTCTATACTATTCACTATACTATTCTCTATACTGATCTCTATTCCGTGGTTACTTTTCGAGCGAGTATTATCAAGCAAATACTATTAGTGTGAGTATTATTCAAAGGTGTCTGACACCAGTATTGTTCAACGGTGTACGTATATACAAAGTTTCTACTACAATGAGCATTACAAAAGTGACGACAAGTATTTGTTGACATTACAAAAGTGTCAACGAGTGTTCATTGACATCATAAAAACAATTTATTTAGTTATTGCCATTATTGTATGGATGTGAAGAGTGATTACCTCTCTATAGTTGAAATGAAATCATGAGGGTCATGTGACATTAAGTAAGTCACATCAGTTTGTGGGGTGACAAAACCTCAGTTGCTATTTAGCACATGGAGGGGCAAGACATTTTTTGCCCATGCCAGTTGCTGATAATAGACTGCTAAGTTTCTACACATCATCTCAAGCCCACAGCAGTATGGAGAACCTACATGATACTTAGAAGTTCATAGAACATACCACCTGGTCATTTCTTTTTGGGAAATCTCTATAAAATACTAAAATCCTAATGTTATATGTATGTATGTGTGTTCCCGAGATACAGCTTAAAGAATACATAATACCCTAACCAATTTAGGTGCATATATTCTACCCTGGCTCCCTGCTTAGTGCAGTGACAAATTTGATTAAAATTAGTCAAGGAGATGTTGAGCTGGAGCATTTTTTGTTTTTACATTATTTTTAATAGGAAATTCAGTATTTGTTTACAATACACATTTTTAAATCAATCCACATATATGAACAAATGCTTCCACAATATATTCCAACTATTATGTGTGTGAAAAATAATAAACATTCATATTACCTTATAAAAACATTATTAAATAAATAGGCATAACACAATATATATTTATACAATTCACCATGCTACTGGAACTTGTTTATAAACAATTATTTGAAAGATGATGAGGCTATATGTCTCATATGACTTGATAGTAAATAAATAGATGCATGTTGCCGTAATGTATTTTGAAATAAATGTGAGGAAGAAACAAGTATATATAATAAAAAATATAATTATTTTTAAAAATAAAACTAAATGCTCAAAAAGGAGGCATCCATACTTTGTCATTTCAATTAATATGAATTTCCCTAAGCAGATGATTGCTGTTTGTTTTTTTGTTTTTTTTTAATGACCTTCACCTTTATAATATAATAAATACTAAAATTGGTATAACTTATCACTCCAGCGCTTGAATAGAAAAGCCTTTAGTGGGACATCAGTTTGTAGTTCCATTTTAAAAAAGGGAACTTTTTCTTGCAGAACAATGTTTGCATTAAAGGGATGGTCCAAATTAAAGCTAGGTTCTAGTCTAGGATCAATGACAGGCCTCCTATGTCATTCTGCTATTGTTTATTTATTGTTCATTCTGAAAGTCTGTTGCTTGATAATTTAACTTCACTGATTGAATTCCCAGCTGAATTCCATTAAGAAAATATATGAATTCTTTAAACTATTAAATTTATTTCAATGATATCATATTAATAATTTTAATATATCGAAAGTTTTCTTGTTTTTCTCTATTTTTTTCACAAATTCTGAAAACTTTCCCATTTATCAATTTATTATTGCATTTGATCTGAGTAATATATGGGTACTAATAATTATTACAATAACTTGTATTGCAAATACAAATTATGGATGGAGGCTGAACATGGGGATGTTCTCTACCACAATAATGTACAATGACTCAGTCTTGGCAAAGTGCTGAACAGATTGTGGGGCTTACAAAAAGAAGTTCTTTCTCAAAGATTTGAATTGTCTGTGATTGAGTGCTCTTACTCTGATGGTGTTTACTACTCTTTACCCACTGGATCCACCACATGCTTCAGGTTAAGTGCAGATTTACACAGATTTTCTTGGTGCAAAATACATGTAAAGACAAGAAAGCTTGGTTAGGATTGTCTTTTCTAATCTTATCTCCCAGGGGCTTAACCATGCCCACATTTTTCCTACATAATGCTTGGGCACAAACTGTTGTTATGCTTGTCAATCTATCCCATGATAATGCTCTTTTTTCAATTGCATTGACCAGACATTCATACAAAACCTGACCAGTTGTACTTTTCATTGATTCTAGTTACAGCAATTCTTCAGTGATATGAAAATTCTCATCCACTCTACATACGAAAATTAGTAACTGTGCAGTGTCTTGAATATTGCTACTTTTAACAAATAACATACAAAATTTTTTAATGACATCTCTCTTAGCAGTTGAGTCAACACCTCACTGATTATTTCTATGCGTCGCATGACAGTCCTGCTCGATAATGAAATATTTTCGAATTTTGCTTTTCATTTCCAGGCATACAACACTTGTGCAATCCATCATGCATTGTTTTATTAACTCAACATCTGAGAATGGTTTATTACATTTTGAAATTCAGTATGCCACCATAAACCTTGACTCCAATTCTGTATCATGAATTGATGACTGCTTCTTAAATAGAGTTTGTTGCTTCTTCAATTTTGCAACATATTCCACAGCCTTTTTCTTCTATTCTTCATCAGTCATGTTGCAACCAAAACCAGACTGTGAGACTTCTGCAGAGTGTAGCCTTGCTTTTTGTATAACATCAGTTATAAAAGCTATTGTAATATTAGCAGATTTACCAGAATAAAAAAGGTGAATCTTATTTGCAATTTTACCATTATTTATTCTTTCTAATCATTTTTGTTTGCATGAAAAAATACCAAGGAAAATATAGATTTATGTTTGATAATACTTGCTGTATGTAGATGTTGAAGTGCTAAAAGCTGAAGTTTTTATCGTGTTTTTTATTCTAAGAAGTATTACAAAAGAATATGATATAAAAAACTTTATATATCAGAACAAAATTAGGCAAATTAATGACAAAGTAGAAAAATTCTAGTGGTGTGTTTTGTTCTTTAGGACTTCATTGGACTAAAGTAAAGTTTTTGTTGATGTCTTTACATAATTATAACTAATATTTGCATTCTTGTATTCTCCCTCCCCTTCTTATATCTATAATTTCATCAACAAAAAAACATTACTTTAGTCCAATCAAGTCCTAAATGAAAAAAACACATCACACAAAATTCTTTCCACTTTGTTATTAATTTGCCTAAGAAGCCTTTTCAAAAAAATATAAAGTGATTTACTAAGTATAGTTTAGTTTTGTCACAAGGTTGAGATGAAGGAGCAATCAATGAGGATCAAACTCAGTCATGAGACGCGATTGCTAACCATTACACAATATCGAAACAGTGGCTTAATAGTAATTTATTATTTGGATTTCTTAGATAAATTGTGTTACAGAATGTGAAGGCCAGGAGTAGAATGGTTAGTGATTGGTCAGAGTGTCTCATGGGCATGGTATTCTGACAGTGATAGATTACCTTTGTCTGGATTTTAGATATAAGTTCAAAATGGCACAAATTCAACAGAGGGCTACAAGAGTTCAGAAGCATTGATATGCCTCCCACACCTAGGTTAGCAACTGGCTAAGATCACCCATGGAGGGAAGCTGAGCCAATGTGTGACATGTGTTCATGTGACATCATTCCTCCCACTTTCTCTTAGCATCCAAGCTGCCACCACTCTCTTATAATAAATTGAATGAGAAAAAGAAATGATCTTTTTCGTTGATAGCATTTTATATAGTAGTGTGGAGACCCAGGGACATCACAGAACACAACAATTGTTTTAATTATTATTAATTACTGATGAGTATTTCTTTTATCTGTATTCTATTATTTTACATGTATTCTATGATCTTTTAATAAGCAACATTGATTTGAAATAAAGATTAAGGTTGAATAGATTAATAAAGATTGAAATTTCAGAAAGTTTATTCTTTATTTCATATCCTTGCTGCTTACTTAAATGTGACAGATTAAATGTAAAAGTGATCCAGGAGTTATTAGAAATAAAAACAGAAGATGGCTAAAATTACTTATGAAACACTACACAAGTTAATAATAGTGTTGGGACACAGAAGTTGCTTATCTCCCTTTGGTGGATGGAGATAAGTCACATAGGTTACATGATGGACTGCTTAGTGATGTCACTCCATACAGTGATGAATACTGCAGCTAAATTCAGTTTGTTTACAGCAGCTAAGCTTTAAGGTTGTTTGTTTTAGCCTGGGTCTCCCTGGTTCAGTTAGCGACTAAATCTGCCTCATTCACAGCTTACAAGTCCACTGTTTTCCTTTGGGAATATATCTTTCCCAGGTATAGAAAGAAACTCCAGCTCACAGTCCTCAATTTGGGAAAACCCAAGACTTGCTGTTTCCCATTCATGGAGTATGTCTTTGCCTGAGATATAGATGAATTCAGCACATTTGAATCTGGAATCCTAAAAATGGCTTCTCCAGACACAGGAGTATCCCTATATGTATCCATATATGTAAGACCCTTCCTTTTGTTTCTCCTTACACTTGCTGTGTAGATATGTGATGTAATTTCTCTGCATAGGACACGTGTATAGATGTATATATAGTTCTGTATATGTCTTAGTGATATAAAAGTCTCTCTGAGAACAAAGTATATTTGTTATTCCTTTTCCTTTCAGCCATTCTGTTATGACTGAATTATATTGTTATTATATCACAGATATAATAATGCCCATAATATAGTGGGAGAAAAAATCCTATCATAGCTCTCCCCCATTACAATAACAAAGAAGTTTGTTATCATTTTCCAATATGAAGAATATTTTTCTTGTAGATTTGTTAAAAAATTAGAGTTGTGATGAAATAGGAATGTGACTTAGGGGTTGTCTTTTTGGTTTGTTTTTTTTTGGTTTGGTTTGTTTTGTTTTGTTTTACAGCATATCAACCTCAATGGGTCATTTAATGCCCACAACTACTTTTTTTTTCTGGTAATATTTTTGATTTCTGTTAATATTTTTTTTCCTCAAAAATGTATAGCTGGTAATATTATTTTTTCAAAAATGTATAATTGGTAATAATATTTTTCCAAAAACGTATAGCTGGTAACATTTTTTTATAAAAAAATGTATATCTGGTATGTAGTTTATTGTCATACCCAGGACGTGGATGTAGTCTGGGTGTTAACTATTTGCCCATAGCTGGGACCCTAACAGGTGCTACCACCCCGGGTCAGGGTGGACCTGGGAACACCAGCAATTAAGAGGTGGTTCCATGTTCCTCAAAACCTTCTGATCAGACCTTGCTGTTGAATGTAGTTTAACGTCTTACCCAAGACATGGATGTTGTTCAACATCATACCCGGGAACATGTCTTTTTGGTTCTTCCCTTTTGGTGCTGAACTTTATAGAGATTTACTTTGTTGCTTTTCAGTTGATATGCCATCAAAATGTAACATTATCATCAAACATTACTGTTGATGACATGAGACCAAACCTTTCATATCTGCTAGGTTATCTCTCAGGTCAACCTACCAATGTACCTAGATTTACTGAATGCAAAGTCTAAGTTGAGTCATATACTACTAGGGTGCTTTCAAAATAAATGTGTCAAAACTTGGTATACAATATCTTTTTGGAGAGAGAACCAGAAATTATTTCAGATTTTTAAACAGATTTGGTTTTTAAAAAAGATTAATTTTTTGGGTGGGTGTTTATATATCTACTGGTCATATAGTTTTGTTGCCAATGTCTTTACTGTAACCGTTGCACTGATGGTCACAGGGCTACATGCAGTTTTGAATTCAGAGTTGTCTTCTTCCCAAATCTAGTGAGCCCAGTCTGTCCTGTGGGAGAAGAGATAGACTAATAACTTTCCTGATGGTATTTGAACATAAGTAAATATAGAGAATTCAACTGTATATTAAGTGTAAAATGGGATTTATTATAAATAGAAATAGAAAATGTGCTCCCATTTCCCATTCCAAGCTGCTATTCTTTACACCACCTACACATCCTATAAAAAAACTATAAAAACTCAAACAAGTCAATAACTGAGGTCATTCAACCAGCAGAAGCCATAAAACCCTTGTGGTATACACACACCAAAACACATCTTCAATAACTCTTTGGCAGAAGTGTTATACAGGCTCAACTAGATAGTCAAATAGTAAAAATGAATACTAAAACTGACTTCTTAAGTGCTTCAAACCAAATCTTTCATCTTACAACAAGAAACTTCATAAAAAATCTCAGCAGTTGACTCATATGCAAGCAAACAGAGGCATGTGATTATTTTGGTCTATCTAGGCCAGTAGCATATAGTGATTATTGGGGTATGTACTTTAATATCTTGCATAAGTATTACTTTAAAATAAACATATAAACTTCAGGCTATCTACATAAGTTCATTGCTTACACATCTGTAATGCATACCTACAATATCCTATGAAAAATCACTAGATTATTGGATTTTGTTAAACTTCACATTGATTATTAAAAGTTTTATTTCATGAAAATGCTTCAGAAGTGAACAAGGGGCATAATAAATAATATTAAAATATAAAAAAATATTTATTCATAACTTAATTTTTTGTGAAAATAAATCTTTCAAAAATTAATTAATTTTTGGACAAATACATTTTTTTTCATATCAAAGTCCGCAGTATAACATGGTATTTGAAAAGTCATTATGCATTTCACCACAATTATGAATCAGTCAACTAAAGCAGAACTATTGTTGAATGCAAGGAAACCATGTCTAAAAAAATTAGTTTAATCATCTCTTCTGTCTGATAGTTTGCCATGTGTAGTGCATTTCAGTGTTTAATTGGGAAAAGTTTTAAAAAAGGAAAATAGGTTCCTTGTGTACTTTTGTTTGAAAACTAAAAACAACATTTCATGATCTGAAACAGTCTTTTAATCAGAAATGAAAAACTTTCATTTTTGCATCAAATTGTTACAGGTGCAAGAAAAGAAACTGTTTGAGTAGAAGTGGTGGTTGCATTTAGCTATTTCAACAGTAAATGGGTGGGACCTAGATGGCAATCAGAGAAAAAAGCTTGTGAGAGCAGTTGCCATGAAAATATTTGTAGAAAAGACAGAGGGAAGGCATGCCACATTGGTGAGACAGTAACTGAACTAAAAATGCCAGATCAAGATCGATTACATGACAGATCCTTCTTTGGATTTTGTCAAGAACCTCAAGATGAATAGCAGGAGCACCAGACCAGATATGGCAGCAGTATTCAGTGCATGGATGCATGGTAGATTTCTAAATGTGCAAGATGGATTCTGACAAGAAAAATTTTCTGGCATGCTACAGTGACCCAACTTTCCTTGAAATAGATGCAGCTGTTGATTCAATGTAGTCACTCCACTTCAAGTTTCAACTGAATTAATATTTAGGTTTTAAAGAAGACAATCCTTCATTAAATCCTGCAGCCTGACATGACAAAATTACAAAAAAGAGTTTTAGAAAATAATAAAAACCACATCACTTAAACACTTCCAACAGCAGGGGCAACAAAAATGGGTTGTAAATGGAACAAGGAGAGAAAATAATGTTATAATTAAGATGTTAGCATTTCACAGTACCTTAAACAAAAGGTTAAGAAGTAAACTCCCATCAATTCTTTTTCTTCTGTGCACCATGTCTCTTCAGGATATTGATAATCATGACTTCACAATTTTCTGTCCTTTGTAGCTCTTTGTAAATTTTATCTTTTTGCTATCCACTGACTCAAGTTCACTAGGTAGGTTATGCATTGTTTCCCTCTGTTACTCTTGCCTTCACTTTGTCCTGTGAGTGTCAAATTTTCCAAGCCCATGTCAATATCAAACAAGCATAAAATTTTAAATATCTGGGAAGTATTTTACAAGCAGATTGAAAATGTGACACCAAAATCAAAACATAGATTAGCGAAAGATGCATTCAAAAAGCTAAACAAAATACTAAAAAACATGAAAAAATTAATGAATTACTATGTGATAGGAATCCTCGTGTATGACAGTGAACATTGGACAATCTCCTCACAGATTGGAGGCAACAGAAGTGTGGTTCTACAGAAGGATACTAAGAATTCCATTGACAGAGCAAGTAAGTAATGTGGAAGTCTTAAAGAAAATGATAAGAAAAAGGGATTCCTGACACCTTAGTCACTGAGTGCAGAATTGTAACTGTTTCAGCTGAACGTGGGTTTCAAATGTGGGAATGAGTTGCATGCAGGGCAGATATATAAGCATCAACACAGAGTAGAGTTTGGTAGTCTCTCAGACATCACAAACAAGAAAGTAAAATCTAGGTTTCAGATAAGTGATCACAGGGCTGCACACACATACACTGACTGACAGTAATTGATGAAGTAAGAATAGAAATAGAATGTAATACTAAATAGATTAAGTCTCATGTTCTCATTAAAATATATGTTTTTATTAGTCTTAATAACAATAACTTCATTATACAGTGTGTGACAGATAAATTGTTGTTTGTCTAAATTATGCAAATTTAAAAATAGCACTGACATCTTTTATTTTAACAGAAATATTTACCAAAATTACACAAAAATATTTTGAAATATTATAGAGTAAATTTATTTAATAAAATCGCAATTTGGCTCTTGATGATTTCAGAATCTCCTGCAACTCTTCTGGATGGTCACCTGGTTTAAGTTGGTGAATGCCACCATAATTCTTGCCTTCAGTTCATCTTTGGTGTTACAATGAGTTTTGTTGGTCTCTTGCTCATATGTGCCTCACATATAATAATCAAGGTGTTTGCAAGTCTAGGGAGTTAGGTGGCAAGATGTAAGGAGAAATGTGGTTGTAGAAATTGTCTGACAGCCATGAATGGGCTCTCCTGCTTGTGTGGCATGGTGCAGAGTCCTGTTGCCAGATATAAAGTCTTTCAGCAGCCACCCTCTTGACCCAGGGCAGCTCTACCTCCTGAAGGCACTTGATGTAGGCCTCTGTGTTGAGTCTGGGAAGATGAATGGAGGCATAATGTCACCATCAGTAGTGATCACACCAAACACCATGATGCTGACTGGATATTTGGTTTTTGTCACTCTCAGTACATGTTTTGGGGACATGTTCTCTGTGTTCACTATCTTATCCTGGTTGAAATTTTTCTTGTCTGAGAAAAACCAAGGCATGTTCAATTGGAGGAGACTGCTTGAGTTTGTTCAAAAACTTTGTCGCATGGTCTTTTCTCTTGTCCTTCATGGCTGGGATAAAAATTGGCTCTTCCTCATCTTGTATGAGAAATACTGAATGTGTTCATGCACTACCTGCCTGATAAGAAACTCAGACACTCCTGTTTTGGAGTTCTTTCCTTATCAGAACAATCAGAGAGAGTTTTTAGAACTGCTGTACCTTCATAATCACCATTAGACTCATCCAACTCTTTCTGAATCCTCTGCACTGTCCTCAGATTGATGCTCAAACATTCTGAAAAGTTTGTATTGGAGCTTCTTGCGTGAATTCCAAACAGTACAATATGGCATTTCCAAATTTCCAATGGAGTGAATTGTGTCATGTAGCCTGAGCATTAATAATGTTATAAATTTTTCTCTCCAGAATCTACCTTACATATCTACATAAGTCTACCATGTTTATAATATTGCTGCTACATATTGTCCAATGCTCCTGCTATTTACCTTGAGCTCCTTGATAAAATCCAAAGACAAATCAGCAATATTATTGGTCTTGATCTGGCAGCTCAGCTTCAGTCACTTTCCCACTGCCATAAAGTTGTCTCTTTTTTTTAAAAATGCTTTCATGGTAATTTATTCAGATGAGCTCTTTGCTATGGTATGTAGGCTTTTTTAATTTAAGTGCAGTACTAGACTGGCATCAAAATTTCATCAATTTAAGTTGAGTTGGCTAGATGTAACCATAAGTTCTATCTTAGCAGTTTATTTTGTTGCACTTCACACTTGTGGACCTCCCTTCCAGTTCCATGCTTTCCAGCCAACATTAATCTGTAAAAATATTTAACTGCAATGTCAGGCTCTATCTACTGTCCTCCTGATTACTCTTTTCTCTTCCTGCTCATTATTAACATTTTTGTTCCCAATTCTTCCACACCGTGTAATCCCGTGTGTCTTAGTGGCTTTTCTACCTTGTATGGAGTGAAACTGATAAAAAAATGGTATAGAGAGGTTAATTGTGTAGATAACTCACAAATTGAATTTAAATTTCAATTATATTAAAACTCACAACAATTAGAAATAAATTCAGTGTTGAAAGTATTGCTTTGTTAAATGTTTAAGGATGGATGTGCTCAAATGTGCCTATCAATTCACATGCTTACAGCCCAGGTGCACCTGAATGTACCTGTAATCAGAAATAGAACTGTATTTCAATCAACAATGTTAACACCTATCACATGATCAACTAAAATCACCAGAAATTTATAACCTTTTAGAAATCTATAACATTTACAAAATTTTATATTTCCTAAACTGTATCTCATAAACAGGCGAATTCTGGTATCACTTGAAAAAGAAATCAATTGACTTTCGTATAAACTCAATATGTAATCTTTGATTTTAATGATCTTTTCATGTTCGATTTATATTTCTGTGATGAGGTATTGTAACTATTTACACTATTTGCATTGTTCAGATTCAACTTTATTGCCATATCCACAATGTTTTGACCATTGAACACTCCAGCCTTCTTCAGGGTATCCATTAGGGTCCATGGGGACACATGACCCATTGGATAAAAGCATTAGCTGAAGGATTCAAAAGTGACTTGACCCAAAGAGTTGTAAGTTCAATACCTGGACATAGCAGAGGGAACAAAAACTTTGAGAGTTGAGTTACCAAAGGGAACAGAAACTCTGATATCCAAAAAGCATGTCATGTGGGATTAGAACAATCTACGCCTCCCCTGAACTAAAGAGTTTTGTTTGAAATTCTAACTAATATCACCTAAAGAAAGTCTGCGTGTACAACAGCCAAAACGTGAATACGGCAATAAAGATTAGGGCATCCTGACAATGTAAACAGTGTAAATCTTTTCAATTTTTCAGATATATTGAGATAATTGAACTAACATTAAATATTCTGATTTTTCAGCAGTTTCATCAGTACTCCAGGGATTTAACAAATTGAAATCTCTTAATGGCTGATAGGGTTAAACACACAAATCTGTCATTCAATGAATTTTTGTTTTTACTTGAATTTTTCAAACTAAAACTTATCTTGTAATATGCTTTGGTTATAGAAAAAAAGTTCTTTTTTTATTTATGTTTGGATAAGTTTAGTACTTCTTTTTTAAAACCATATTAATTCTGATTTGTGACTCTTTTTAATGTATTATCTATATAAAGTTTAAACTGTTAAGTTTTGTTAAGGTTTTACATAAAAAATTTTTTTCATTAAATGCTTCTTTGTGATTGTGTCATATTTTTAAGTAATAATATAAGCATTGAGTGCTGACATTTGGAAGCTTGTCTATTGTATATTTTTCATATGGTAATTTACAAGATAATGCTCTTGGAATTTATAAATTAAATGATATTTGATTTCTTTTCTGTGTCCTATTTTTTTAAAAATAGTTGTTAGGTGAAATCATGACTCATCACACCTTTGTTTCTCTCATTGTTCATTTTTTTACTCTCCATGATTCTGATATTTGGATAGTGAATCCATTGAACTGTATCTGACCATCCAGTTGTCCCCACCTTGTTCAAAATTTTACATTCTACAATTTCAGTCACACCCAGTTAAATCAAAAAAGAAAACAGTTTAGAAGTTTTGCTTACCAATGAACCTATCATACAAGAGTAGTCATGTGGATAATTTCAGATATGCTATAGCATAAAGTTTTCATTATAATAATTTCAGTGATTGGTTACTTTTTTTGGTAACTTGACTTTATTCAGTCAATGGTCTTTGTGTCTAAATAACCTACTGAACTCTCTATAGAAAAAGAAATTTCTTACTCTGCTTCTCTTTGTATATCTGTTTCTAACTTATACAAAAAATTCTATTCACTGCTTTCATTCAGACCAGAGTTGAAACAAATTCAAGTTTGTAACACTGTGGAGAAACACCTTTTAGACTACTGCATAAGTGATGGAAATGGCTGTCTAGGGTATACAGAGAGGCCGCATACTCCTGTCCCTCATTTGAAGAAAGTGTATGTTAAGAGAAAATCCAACTTCATATTTTGATGTTAATCATCTCTGTGGGAGAGGAAACAAGATTAAAAAGCAGCCATCTTTTCCAATGCAGTTCTATTATTGTTGTGTTATAATAAATCTTTTAAAAATCTTAAATGTTGGGATACTAAAAAAGACATCAGATAACGAGGGACTAAGACTAAGGAAGCATGTGGCAAAGTATCAAAAACTAAATCTAACCATTTTTTAACCAAAAAAGAAAAAAAAAAGAAATTTTATCTATCTAAGGTAGCATGTGGCAAAGTATCAAAAACTAAATCTAACCATTTTTTAACCAAAAAAGAAAAAAAAAGAAATGGTCAATGCCTGCTTAACAATTACCAAAAAAAAACAAAAAACAAACAAAATCTTTGATTTTTCACTTGTTAATTTACCCTTGCAGTCACATTTTTTTCATTGTGTTCAGGGAAATATAAGTTTTAGAGCTCTATAGAAGAGGATGGGGTGAGCGAAAACAGGGGCTCTCCCTGAACAAAATTGTTTCAGCTTTTTTGTTAATGGGCTGTCAATGATGGTTAAAATCTGCCAAGCTCTCAAACCAGTTTTCTAAATCCTGATTTCCACATTTTTGAGTTGATAAAAGGAATTTCAACTCCTTTATCCAATTACTGTTGTCTTTTTGCTTTTTTTCAGCCTTTGTTGGGAAAACATTGTAGATGTCCTCCCCTAAATTATATGACACTTTGTATGCCACCTTCCTCTTCTCTTTCACATCCACAGAGGGGCTCTTTGTGTACTTTTTTTGGGTGATGGACTGGGGGGTTTTGCTGGGTATATATAATGGGATTTTTAGGAAGGGACTGGGATCTTGATTGAGGGGGATTATTTTACATGTGGATGACATTGTTTGTGGATTGTGGTGAATGTAATTATTTTTTTCTAAGCTGTGGGGACAGAGCAGAGGTGAAGGGGTGTGCTTCTTGTCTTTTTGAATTACTTGAGTTTTTCTATTTTTTTGTATCCGAAGTCCTGTTTCTTTTTTACTTTTTGAATTTCATCTTGCAAGAGGCCCGGGACATCACCCTTAACACTTCTAGAGGGAGTGGGGCTATATGCGCCTTTAGCCCTAGGAGCTTCAGGGGACTGAGGTCTTGCTGTCTGGCACTTCCCTCTGACTCTACCAGCAGCCAGCCAGGCCTCCTCTCCCTTTACCAAAGCCCAACTAGTGGGTGACAAAGATGTGTTGGGGAATGTGGACCCCAACTGGGGGTTTAACCACACTGGTCTCAGCCACTGGCATGCCTATTACAGGCACTGCAGAACTATCAGTAAAGACAGAGGGGGATTTTGATCAACTGTGGCTGGAATTCCAGAGGCCTTCTTCTCTGAGCAGGAACAGCTGAGGTAAACAGTCTTGCCACACTTCCCGCAAGTTGATTTTATTCTGGTCACAATGACTAGGATCTTCTGGATGTGAACATCCAGACAATTGTGAATGGAGATGAAGGCCTGACAATCAAGCATGATATTGAAACGCCACCTCACATTCAGATTATTAGAGTTGGAGGTAGCATGTAGAATTTGCCCATATTGGCAGTAGTAAACAGCTAGGTTCTCCCCATAAACTTGAATAAGGACCTCAGATACTTCTACTGGGCCCTCTGTTTGTACTCATATTCAATTTGTATAATCAGGTCTTTGTTATTAATTCACAGCTTACTGCAACCATGCAGTCCTCAAGCATGTGTAGCAATATGTCCCACATAAAAAACCTCATTCTTGTTATAACTTATTGGGGCTTAACTCCCAGGGATGTCAGTGATTTGATTACTCTGTCTTTTGTGGAGCTATGAATTTTGCAGCAATGCTTGTCCACCATAAAGACTAACACAATTCTTTTTTCAACTTTCTGTAATTCTTGGGAGTCTTCCAAAGGGCCATCTTCTTTTGAGATGGACATAACTTTTGGCCCACTTCAAAAGCTTTGCAATATTGATTATATACCTAGCAAGAAGGCGATTCCCCAGCCTTAAAATTGTCATTTTTCTTGCTGTTTTGGCTTTTATGTTCCTCCATACATTTTCAGTGTTCATATTTTGACCATTATTGGCTTCCACATTTTTAATATATAGAATATATTATTTTTGTCTTTGGTCTTTTCAAGAACACTTTCAGTATACTCAGGGTTAGGTGATTTCATAGTTCTATCAGGCAGGTCCACTTTAGAAGTATACCTGAAAATGTTTTTCTTTATTGACCAGTGTTTGTTGGCAATTTTGATTTTAGGTTCTTCTTGAAGAAATTTTTTTTCTTTTCTAAGCCAATCAAAATTTCTTTTTAAAAGAAAAAAATGAAAACCCAAAAGTATAAAAGAAAATCCAACGAAAAATAAAATTAAAAAAATTAAATTTCTTCCATAAAGAGAAGAAATGAAACAAATTTAACAATATAAAACAAAAATTAAAAATTAAGTTAACATTTAAAAATAAAATGGAAAACACTCAAAATCTGGTTTTACCAGTGAAGAAGGTTCAGCATACAAAAAGTAAAAAGAACTAGTAAATTAAAAATTAAACAAAAAAGTCTAATTTAACTGTAGCATTGTATGCAAATTAGATAGATAAGTATAAATAGAGAACAACTTGCGAACATAGGGTGGCTATGCCTAGCAAACGCAGTTGCTATTCAGGACATGGAGTACTGTACTATGATTGCTACTACATGGAGAGATATATAATTTCATAAAATAAAACAACATAGAAAGATTTTTAAATCAAAGAGTTATAACAGTAAAATTAAAAATAAAATCAAAGCAAGTAAAAACAGAAGAACTAAAAACAGAAAAATTAAACTGAGAAATATGTAACAAGAACTTGTAAAAATAAGGTTTGCTAAACAAACAAAAAACCAAAAGAGTACAAAAAATAAAATAAGAAAATTAAACAAGAAACAAAAAAAATTAAAACAATATTCTAGTGCAACTAGAAGTTACACTAGAAAAAATAAAAGTAAAGCTTACAGCCAAAGGGCTGAAAAATAAAGAATGAAAAAACTAAGAAAGAAAATTAAAAAAATTCACAACTGAACAAATAATCAAAATAAACTAAATAAGTAAAACTTAAGAAAAGTTTCAGTCAATGTCATTTTTGTGTAAATATAAAAAAAAAAGCCAAAAGTATGCAACAGTATATTTATTAAATCATGTTAGATTAATTTGAAAGATAATGTCTGACATTGAGCATGCCATGTAGTGGTGAAACCCGTAGATCATAGAATGAATTTATAAAAGCTGCCTGGATATTTGCTGAGAGAGTCTGATAGAAAATGTCACAAATAAATGTCTATGGGATTTGATTATAGTTCTGTAGATCAGTACTTCTCAAACTATCTGATATGGTGGACAGGCATTTCTTTTTCCTCAATGTGTCACATATATGTAATATTTTGTGGTAATATTAATTTATACTGGAAACGATATATTTAATGAATATAATAGAAGTTGACTATTTTTTTTATCTCCCATTTATTTTGTAAAAAATAATTCAATATCAAAACATAAAAAGTAATAAAAAATAAGCTTCAAATGATTCCTTATGATGGCCTGGACACTAGCCGTGTACCAGTAGCTGATGGCTTGCAGACCAGTGCTTGTCTGCGGACCACTACTTTGAGTAGCATTGTTGTAGATTATAAGAAATAAAGTCTTCTTTATACCAGTGTAATTTTATTTATTTAATTATTTGTTATGGAGAAAGTAAGGCTAATAATTAAGACTTGAAAGAAATAGACTAAGTACTGTATGAGGAACTTGTTTTTTCTGCAATACAACAAATAGCGACATTAGACAAAAGACGCCCCACCCCCTAAAAAAGTTGTTTTGTGGGAAAGGAAGCATTGAGAAACAGACTGCCAATTTATAAAGTTGTACAGGCCATAGATAGGGGATGAGAACAGTGCAGGTTCGTTAAAAACACCGGAACAAAGAATGCCATATTCATGCTCAGAATGTAAACAGCATGCACGCGCATAGGGAACGAGATCAGCAAATATACGAAAATAGAAAGGGGCGTAAGGCAAGGATGCGTTTTCTCACCCAACCTGTTCAACCTATACAGCGAGGCAATTCTGAGAGAATTGGAAACCCTACCTGGATTTAGCATTGGCGGCCACAATCTTAACAACATAAGATATGCAGATGACACGGTACTGATAGTAGATATTAAAAAGAAATTACAAAATCTCCTACAGAAGGTAGCAATGGAGAGTGAGAAGAAGGGACTAAGCATAAACTACTAGAAGACAGAATTCATGGCCATCAGTAAAAGGATGAGCCCGAAATGCAATTTGCAGGTCAGGAACACTAGACTCAAGCAGATGTGGAAGTTTAGATGTTTGGGAAGTGTTTTGACAGAGGATGGTAAGTGCAACACTGAGATCTGTAGACATATTGCGATGACCAAGGATACATTCCAAAAGTTTTGCAGAGTAATGAGAGAAAGGAGGATTTCTTTTGTAACAAAGAAAAGAATACTGAGCTGTTAACATCAGAAAGAGGCAGCTGAAGTTTCTGGGACACATAATGAGGAAGGAGGGCCTGGAGAATCTGATACTCATGGGTCAAATAGAGGGAAAGAGGGAGGAAGCAGAGGGAAGGAACTTGAGAGCTGTAAGTGATAGAGGGTCGTGGGGAGCCATGATTGCCTATGTCCTGAAATGACATGGCACATAAAAAGAAAGAACAAAATAATATGGTGTTAGTGGCTTTTACCAAAGCAAATACTGATGTTTTGAACTGAGTTGATTAATAAGTGATAGTAAGTTTCAGTGCTGTTTTTCATTACTACATTTTGCAACACTTAAATCACATGTGACATTGTTACATTTTTGGTACATATTTATGAATGCTAATTGGCTTCATAGGACATGTGTCATTGTCATAATGATAAATGTGAAGGTGTATCAATAAGTCTGTAGGCTGATGTATAGTTTTTTTGCTGAATTTTAGTCCAAAATTTTGATCATTGTAATTAATATTCATCACTAAATTAACTACATTGACAAGGTTGAAGACCATGTTAAAAAATGAATTTGTTGTGACCAAAACTACTTGTTTTTTTTTTGTTTTTTTCAACATTAGGTTATAAATTTATTCATATAACTATGTATAATTTTCTCACATTGTAACTTATTATTACAGATATTAATAATCCTGGGGCCTACGGGGCGCATCCATTGCACTTAGCAGCAAAATATAAGCCTGAAAATATAAAGAAAACAGTAAACATCAATGAAAATGAAGAAGGGGGAGGAGGAGGAGGAGGAGAAGATGAAGAAGAAGAAGAAGAAGAAGAAGAAGAAGCTGAAGGAAATGAAGAAGTAAGTGTAAAAAATATAAGGTAAAATGTTGGCTTGAAAAGTGATATGCTTTTGAGTTGATATTGTCGATCTGCATCTAAGATGAATATACTGTGAAATATGAAACTTCTGTCTTTATATTGATTTATCATTCAGTTAATGATCTGATGTACAGATTGCATAACTGTTATCACTGCACAAATTGGAATCAATGAACCAACTTCAAATTCAAATCTGTTGTTTCCCTTTCACACAAATGCTCATGAATCCAATTCCTACGCCACCAGTTACTGAAAAGTAAATGGAGAGCCATGATCACCTATATCATGACATTTATTAAGAAAAAATGAAATGGCTTGGTCTGTAAACCTATCTAATATTTATATGGTATATTGTTAAGTAGACTGATGAGGTTATTACTCATTTGCTTTCTGTCTATCTCAAGGAATGATGATGGTTCCTTTCCAGCAGGAATTTTATGTGTGTGAGTGGATTTTAAGTGAGTAAAAGATTGCATAGGTTCAGATCCTTTCTCTAGACATCTACTCATGGATGGAGTAGCAAAGTGAGGTGTTGATGGAGGATAAGTTGCAGTGAAAGTCCAAGTCAAACTTAAATGCAATTGATGCTCTGCTTATGCTTTATAGTATATAAATATATAGTGTATATTGATCTGGGTAACCTACAGGGAATTCTGAACTTAGCCCTTTATTTAATCATAATAATACCTTGCAGATAAAATAAAGTTCAGTTCAGAATTCCCTGTAGGTTATCTAGATTAGGGCACAATGGTCAAAACGTAGTGATGACAAACATGAGGACAATAGTCCGAATGTAAATACACTACATTTTTATAATAAAATGACCAACAATACATTTTTATAATAAAATGACCAACAATACATTTTTATAGCAAAATGAGAATCAGTGTAACACTAAATAAATATAAAAATACATTTTTATAATAGAATTACCAGCAATACATTTTATGATCTACAAACTATATATCTAAAAATATACCTCTGCCCTGAATGTATAAAATTACATACAAAATATCTGTAGTGGTAAGTGTGAAATTATGCACAAAACATTTAGATTTCTGTATTAAACAACCTATAGAGTTTGATATGCCACTAAACAAAATCAACCAACAAGCAATACTTATTTATAATAAAATTACCAACAATACCTATTTATAGTAAAATTACCAACAATACATATTTAAAGCAAAATGACTAACAATACATTTTATCTGGAGTTGAAGGCATACAATTGTGTTCAAAATATATGTAGTTGAAGCTATAAAATTGTGTTCAAAATATTTAGAGTTTATTATTCGATAACTCATAGAGGTTGATATGCCACTAAACAAAATCAAACAAATGAAATTCTTTCAGCTTAAACAGGAAGATTGCTTAAAACTGTGATTTCAGGATATAACAAAAATGTTATGTCAATATCCAAGGTCATGACATATTAGCAAAAAGCATAGTGACCTACATTAGAGAACTGGGACCCTATATTGAAAAGATCATGTAATGCCTGTAAATCAAAGTAAGTCATGTCATGTTACATAGTGTCAATAGGTCACATGATGTTTAAACCCATTGGATCCTATAGTATCAGTTTACAAGTATAACTCCCTGGCATCTAATGCTGGTAGCACCAGTAACAGCATGAAACTTGATTTTATAGTTGTTATATTCTGTGCTAATAGGAATATATACTTGACAAACATGGTGGATAAAGTAAGTAAAGGTTTATTGTAAAAACCAGTACAATAAGAATAAAGGTAACAGTTATGCACAAGGTTGTCACAAGTCAATCCAGTAGTGAGTGCTGCTATTGGAAGGTCAGTAGTTCTCACATAAGTCTAAGTTGTACTCAACAGATTCCAGCTAGACGATATTTAGCCCCCCACCCACCACGAGGGTTGCATGTGGCATAAGGCCGGGTGTAATGTGGGTTTTCTGAGCCTGCAAGCTCGGCCAAAAAATGCCCGTAGAACCTGCATAATGGGATCGGGTTGGTCAACCTCCCCGAACAAGACTCTGCCCTTCGGCTGAGCCTCGTCCGGGTTCCTCTCTGCTCAGAGGCAGAGAGTTCGACCATCAAGCTGAAAAGATTTCGGCTAGACGATATTTAGCCACCCCGCCACGAGGAGTGCATGTGGCACAAGGCCAGGTTTAATGTGGGTTTTCCGAGCATGTAGGCTTGACCAAAAATATTCCTTATTCGAATGCGTATAAACGTGTTCAGGGTCAGTCTACCTCCCCGAACGAGACTCTGTCCTTCGGCTGAGCCTAGTCCGAGTTCCTCTCTGCTCAGAGGCAGAGAGTTCGACCACCATCAAGCCGAAAATATTTCGGCTAGACTCCTGTAGTCTGTTGCCAGATGGATATTTATAGGTAGTTACTACCTATAGTGTAGTCACTCATGGGGTTGATAGGTTATTCCATTACATCGCCCCCCCCCCAAGCTGAAATTTTCTTCTAGAAAATTTAGCTTTCTCATACTTTGTCTTTTTGGGGTCTGGACTTAACTGCACTGTGGGTTTTCTTTTCCATTTACTTTTTCAAGGTGAATAACATCTCGATCCTATGGGCAAAGCTGGTGTAGGAATAGACCATGTAAATCTTGTTGAAACATATTATTCAGTATAATACTACTATATACTTTTAGTAATATAGTAAATCTAATGGAGCACCTTCTGTTATATATTTCTGCAAATTAAAATTCTACAGTTCAGTGAAAAATTGTGCTTGTTGATGTTCATAATATAAATATTTAAAGATTGAAAATAATATATTTTTAATTTTGCCATCCTATTAAAAATATTTTGCTTTTTTATTCTTGTTTCAAGAACCAAACTGAGGCATCCCAAAAGAGTGTGGTCAAATATTTGGTGGAATCAGGAGCTGATATCAACTGCCAGGACACATATGGCTCCACTCCTCTCCATTATGCCAGTATGAGAGGTTGTGATTCTGTGGTTCGGGATCTGCTTAGTTTTCCACAGATTGAAGTTGACGTAAGTTTTATATAGTCTTTAATTAGAAGTGGGGGTTAAAAAGTAACTATAAAGAAGACATAGTATGAAAAGAAGTGAGAAAGTAAAAAATAGAAAAATGACAGGGAAACAGAAATGATAAAAAGAGAGAATGTAAAAAAGAAAAAAGGGACAGTGAACCAGAAATGATAAAAAGAGAGAATGTAAAAAAGTAAAAAGGGACAGGGAACCACAAATAATATAAAGAGAGAATGTAAAAAAGTAAAAAGGGACAGGGAACCAGAAATGATAAAAAGAGAGAATGTAAAAAAGAAGAAATGGACTGGGAAACAGAAATAATATAAAAGAGAGAGTGAAAAAAAGAAAAAAGGGACAAGGAACGAGAAATGATAAAAAGAGAGAATCTAAAAAAGAAAAAAGGGATAGGGAACCAGAAATGATAAAAAGAGAGAATGTAAAAAAGTAAAAAGGGACAGGGAACCACAAATAATATAAAGAGAGAATGTAAAAAAGAAAAAAGGGACAGGGAACCAGAAATGATAAAAAGAGAGAATGTAAAAAAGAAAAAAGGGACAGGGAACCAGAAATGATAAAAAGAGAGAATGTAAAAAAGAAGAAATGGACAGGGAACCAGAAATAATATAAAAGAGAGAGTGAAAAAAAGAAAAAAGGGACAGTGAACCAGAAATGATAAAAAGAGAGAATGTAAAAAAGTAAAAAGGGACAGGGAACCAGAAATGATAAAAAGAGAGAATGTAAAAAAGAAGAAATGGGCTGGGAAACAGAAATAATATAAAAGAGAGAGTGAATAAAAGAAAAAAGGGACAGGGAACGAGAAATGATAAAAAGAGAGAATGTAAAAAAGAAAAAAGGGACAGGGAACCAGAAATGATAAAAAGAGAGAATGTAAAAAAGTAAAAAGGGACAGGGAACCAGAAATGATAAAAAGAGAGAATGTAAAAAAGAAGAAATGGACTGGGAAACAGAAATAATATAAAAGAGAGAGTGAAAAAAAGAAAAAAGGGACAGGGAACCAGAAATGATAAAAAGAGAGAATCTAAAAAAGAAAAAAGAGATAGGGAACCAGAAATGATAAAAAGAGAGAATGTAAAAAAGTAAAAAGGGACAGGGAACCACAAATAATATAAAGAGAGAATGTAAAAAAGAAAAAAGGGACAGGGAACCAGAAATGATAAAAAGAGAGAATGTAAAAAAGAAAAAAGGGACAGGGAACCTGAAATGATAAAAAGAGAGAATGTAAAAAAGAAGAAATGGACAGGGAACCAGAAATAATATAAAAGAGAGAGTGTAAAAAAGAAAAAAGGGACAGGGAACCAGAAATGATAAAAAGAGAGAATGTAAAAAAGAAGAAATGGACAGGGAACCAGAAATAATATAAAAGAGAGAGTGAAAAAAAGAAAAAAGGGACAGTGAACCAGAAATGATAAAAAGAGAGAATGTAAAAAAGTAAAAAGGGACAGGGAACCAGAAATGATAAAAAGAGAGAATGTAAAAAAGAAGAAATGGACTGGGAAACAGAAATAATATAAAAGAGAGAGTGAAAAAAAGAAAAAAGGGACAGGGAACCAGAAATGATAAAAAGAGAGAATGTAAAAAAGTAAAAAGGGACAGGGAACCAGAAATGATAAAAAGAGAGAATGTAAAAAAGTAAAAAGGGACAGGGAACCAGAAATGATAAAAAGAGAGAATGTAAAAAAGAAGAAATGGACTGGGAAACAGAAATAATATAAAAGAGAGAGTGAAAAAAAGAAAAAAGGGACAGGGAACCAGAAATGATAAAAAGAGAGAATCTAAAAAAGAAAAAAGAGATAGGGAACCAGAAATGATAAAAAGAGAGAATGTAAAAAAGTAAATAGGGACAGGGAACCACAAATAATATAAAGAGAGAATGTAAAAAAGAAAAAAGGGACAGGGAACCAGAAATGATAAAAAGAGAGAATGTAAAAAAGAAAAAAGGGACAGGGAACCTGAAATGATAAAAAGAGAGAATGTAAAAAAGAAGAAATGGACAGGGAACCAGAAATAATATAAAAGAGAGAGTGTAAAAAAGAAAAAAGGGACAGTGAACCAGAAATGATAAAAAGAGACAATGTAAAAAAGAAAAAAAGGGACAGTGAACCAGAAATGATAAAAAGAGAGAATCTAAAAAAGTAAAAAGGGACAGGGAACCAGAAATGATAAAAAGAGAGAATGTAAAAAAGAAGAAATGGACAGGGAACCAGAAATAATATAAAAGAGAGTGTGTAAAAAAGAAAAAAGGGACAGTGAACCAGAAATGATAAAAAGAGAAAATGTAAAAAAGAAAAAAAGGGACAGTGAACCAGAAATGATAAAAAGAGAGAATCTAAAAAAGTAAAAAGGGACAGGGAACCAGAAATGATAAAAAGAGAGAATGTAAAAAAGTAAAAAGGGACAGGGAACCAGAAATGATAAAAAGAGAGAATGTAAAAAAGAAGAAATGGACTGGGAAACAGAAATAATATAAAAGAGAGAGTGAAAAAAAGAAAAAAGGGACAGGGAACCAGAAATGATAAAAAGAGAGAATCTAAAAAAGAAAAAAGGGATAGGGAACCAGAAATGATAAAAAGAGAGAATGTAAAAAAGTAAAAAGGGACAGGGAACCACAAATAATATAAAGAGAGAATGTAAAAAAGAAAAAAGGGACAGGGAACCAGAAATGATAAAAGGAAAGAATGTAAAAAAGAAAAAAGGGACAGGGAACCAGAAATGATAAAAGGAAAGAATGTAAAAAAGAAAAAAGGGACAGGGAACCAGAAATTATAAAAAGAGAGAATGTAAAAAAGAAGAAATGGACAGGGAACCAAAAATAATATAAAAGAGAGAGTGTAAAAAAGAAAAAAGGGACTGTGAACCAGAAATGATAAAAAGAGAGAATGTAAAAAAGTAAAAAGGGACAGGGAACCAGAAATGATAAAAAGAGAGAATGTAAAAAAGAAGAAATGGACTGGGAAACAGAAATAATATAAAAGAGAGAGTGAAAAAAAGAAAAAAGGGACAGGGAACCAGAAATGATAAAGAGAGAGAATCTAAAAAAGAAAAAAGGGATAGGGAACCAGAAATGATAAAAAGAGAGAATGTAAAAAAGTAAAAAGGGACAGGGAACCACAAATAATATAAAGAGAGAATGTAAAAAAGAAAAAAGGGACAGGGAACCAGAAATGATAAAAAGAGAGAATGTAAAAAAGAAAAAAGGGACAGGGAACCAGAAATGATAAAAAGAGAGAATGTAAAAAAGAAAAAAAGGGACAGGGAACCAGAAATGATAAAAAGAGAGAATGTAAAAAAGAAAAAAGGGACAGGGAACCAGAAATGATAAAAAGAGAGAATGTAAAAAAGAAAAAAGGGACAGTGAACCAGAAATGATAAAAAGAGAGAATGTAAAAAAGTAAAAAGGGACAGGGAACCACAAATAATATAAAGAGAGAATGTAAAAAAGAAAAAAGGGAAAGGGAACCAGAAATGATAAAAAGAGAGAATGTAAAAAAGAAAAAAGGGACAGGGAACCAGAAATGATAAAAAGAGAGAATGTAAAAAGGAAGAAATGGACAGGGAAACAGAAATAATATAAAAGAGAGAGTGTAAAAAAGAAAAAAGGGACAGGGAACCAGACACGATAAAAAGAGAGAATCTAAAAAAGAAAAAAGGGACAGGGAACCAGAAAAGATAAAAAGAGAAAATGTAAAAAAGAAGAAATGGACAGGGAACCAGAAATAATATAAAGAAAGAATGTAAAAAAGAAAAAAGGGACAGGGAACTAGAAATGATATAAAGAGAGAATGAAAAAAAGAAGAAAGAGACTGGGAACCAGAAATGATAAAAAGAGAGAATGTAAAAAAGAAAAAAGGGACAGTGAACGAGAAATGATAAAAAGAGAGAATGAAAAAAAGAAGAAAGAGACTGGGAACCAGAAATAATAAAAAGAGAGAATGTAAAAAAGAAGAAATGGACAGGGAACCAGAAAAGATAAAAAGAGAGAATGTAAAAAAGAAAAAAGGGACAGTGAACCAGAAATGATAAAGAGAGAGAATGTAAAAAAGAAAAAAGGGACAGTGAACCAGAAATGATAAAAAGAGAGAATGTAAAAAAGAAGAAAGAGACTGGGAACCAGAAATGATAAAAAGAGAGAATGTAAAAAAGAAAAAAGGGACAGGGAACCAGAAATGATAAAAAGAGAGAATGTAAAAAAGAAAAAAGGGACAGGGAACCAGAAAAGATAAAAAGAGAGAATGAAAAAAAGAAGAAAGAGACTGGGAACCAGAAATGATAAAAAGAGAGAATGTAAAAAAGAAAAAAGGGACAGGGAACCAGAAAAGATAAAAAGAGAGAATGAAAAAAAGAAGAAAGAGACTGGGAACCAGAAATGATAAAAAGAGAGAATGTAAAAAAGAAAAAAGGGACATAGAAGTAGATATGATAAAAAGAGAGAATGAAAAAAAGAAGAAAGAGACTGGGAACAAGAAATGATAAAAAGAGAGAATGTAAAAAAGAAAAAAGGGACAGGGAACCAGAAATGATAAAATGAGAGAATGTAAAAAAGAAAAAAGGGACAGTGAACCAGAAATGATAAAAAGAGAGAATCTAAAAAAGAAAAAAGGGACAGGGAACCAGAAAAGATAAAAAGAGACAATGTAAAAAAGAAGAAATGGACAGGGAACCAGAAATGATAAAAAGTGAGAATGTAAAAAAGAAAAAAGGGACAGGGAACTAGAAATGATATAAAGAGAGAATGAAAAGAAGAAGAAAGAGACTGGGAACCAGAAATGATAAAAAGAGAGAATGCAAAAAAAAAAAAAAGGGACAGTGAACCAGAAATGATAAACAGAGAGAATGTAAAAGAGAAAAAAGGGACAGTGAACCAGAAATGATAAAAAGTGAGAATGTAAAAAAGAAGAAAGAGACTGGGAACCAGAAATGATAAAAAGAGAGAATGTAAAAAAGAAAAAAGGGACAGGGAACCAGAAAAGATAAAAAGAGAGAATGAAAAAAAGAAGAAAGAGACTGGGAACCAGAAATGATAAAAAGAGAGAATGTAAAAAAGAAAAAAGGGACAGGGAACCAGAAATGATAAAAAGAGAGAATGTAAAAAAGAAGAAAGAGACTGGGAACCAGAAATGATAACAAGAGAGAATGTAAAAAAGAAAAAAGGGACAGGGAACCAGAAATGATAAAAAGAGAGAATGTAAAAAACAAGAAAGAGACTGGGAACGAGAAATGATAAAAAGAGAGAATGTAAAAAAGAAAAAAGGGACAGGGAACCAGAAATGATAAAAAGAGAGAATGAAAAAAAGAAGAAAGAGACTGGGAACCAGAAATGATAAAAAGAGAGAATGTAAAAAAGAAAAAAGGGACAGGGAACCAGAAATGATAAAAAGAGAGAATGTAAAAAAGAAAAAAGGGACAGGGAAGTAGATATGATAAAAAGATAGAATGAAAAAAAGAAGAAAGAGACTGGGAACCAGAAATGATAAAAAGAGAGAATGTAAAAAAGAAAAAAGGGACAGGGAACCAGAAATGATAAAAAGAGAGAATGAAAAAAAGAAGAAAGAGACTGGGAACCAGAAATGATAACAAGAGAGAATGTAAAAAAGAAAAAAGGGACAGGGAACCAGAAATGATAAAAAGAGAGAATGTAAAAAACAAGAAAGAGACTGGGAACGAGAAATGATAAAAAGAGAGAATGTAAGAAAGAAAAAAGGGACAGGGAACCAGAAATGATAAAAAGAGAGAATGAAAAAAAGAAGAAAGAGACTGGGAACCAGAAATGATAAAAAGAGAGAATGTAAAAAAGAAAAAAGGGACAGGGAACCAGAAATGATAAAAAGAGAGAATGTAAAAAAGAAAAAAGGGACAGTGAATCAGAAATGATAAAAAGAGAGAATCTAAAAAAGAAAAAAGGGACAGGGAACCACAAAAGATAAAAAGAGACAATGTAAAAAATAAGAAATGGACAGGGAACCAGAAATAATATAAAGAGAGAATGTAAAAAAGAAAAAAGGGACAGGGAACTAGAAATGATAAACAGAGAGAATGTAAAAGAGAAAAAAGGGACAGTGAACCAGAAATGATAAAAAGTGAGAATGTAAAAAAGAAGAAAGAGTCTGGGAACCAGAAATGATAAAAAGAGAGAATGTAAAAAAGAAAAAAGTGACAGGGAACCAGAAAGATAAAAAGAGAAAATGTAAAAAAGAAAAAAGGGACAGTGAATCAGAAATGATAAAAAGAGAGAATCTAAAAAAGAAAAAAGGGACAGGGAACCACAAAAGATAAAAAGAGACAATGTAAAAAAGAAGAAATGGACAGGGAACCAGAAATGATAAAAAGAGAGAATGTAAAAAAGAAAAAAGGGACAGGGAACCAGAAATGATAAAAAGAGAGAATGTAAAAAAGAAAAAAGGGACAGGGAACCAGAAATGATAAAAAGAGAGAATGAAAAAAAGAAGAAAGAGACTGGGAACCAGAAATGATAAAAAGAGAGAATGTAAAAAAGAAAAAAGGGACAGGGAACCAGAAATGATAAAAAGAGAGAATCTAAAAAAGAAAAAAGGGACAGGGAAGTAGATATGATAAAAAGATAGAATGAAAAAAAGAAGAAAGAGACTGGGAACCAGAAATGATAAAAAGAGAGAATGTAAAAAAGAAAAAAGGGACAGGGAACCAGAAATGATAAAAAGAGAGAATGTAAAAAAGAAAAAAGGGACAGTGAATCAGAAATGATAAAAAGAGAGAATCTAAAAAAGAAAAAAGGGACAGGGAACCACAAAAGATAAAAAGAGACAATGTAAAAAAGAAGAAATGGACAGGGAACCAGAAATGATAAAAAGAGAGAATGTAAAAAAGAAAAAAGGGACAGGGAACCAGAAATGATAAAAAGAGAGAATGTAAAAAAGAAAAAAGGGACAGGGAACCAGAAATGATAAAAAGAGAGAATGAAAAAAAGAAGAAAGAGACTGGGAACCAGAAATGATAAAAAGAGAGAATGTAAATAAGAAAAAAGGGACAGGGAACCAGAAATGATAAAAAGAGAGAATGTAAAAAAGAAAAAAGGGACAGGGAAGTAGATATGATAAAAAGATAGAATGAAAAAAAGAAGAAAGAGACTGGGAACCAGAAATGATAAAAAGAGAGAATGTAAAAAAGAAAAAAGGGACAGGGAACCAGAAATGATAAAAAGAGAGAATGTAAAAAAGAAAAAAGGGACAGTGAATCAGAAATGATAAAAAGAGAGAATCTAAAAAAGAAAAAAGGGACAGGGAACCACAAAAGATAAAAAGAGACAATGTAAAAAAGAAGAAATGGACAGGGAACCAGAAATAATATAAAGAGAGAATGTAAAAAAGAAAAAAGGGACAGGGAACTAGAAATGACAAACAAAGAGAATGTAAAAGAGAAAAAAGGGACAGTGAACCAGAAATGATAAAAAGTGAGAATGTAAAAAAGAAGAAAGAGTCTGGGAACCAGAAATGATAAAAAGTGAGAATGTAAAAAAGAAGAAAGAGTCTGGGAACCAGAAATGATAAAAAGAGAGAATGTAAAAAAGAAGAAAGATACTGGGAACCAGAAATGATAAAAAGAGAGAATGCAAAAAAAAAAAGGGACAGTGAACCAGAAATGATAAACAGAGAGAATGTAAAAGAGAAAAAAGGGACAGTGAACCAGAAATGATAAAAAGTGAGAATGTAAAAAAGAAAAAAGGGACAGGGAACCAGAAATGATAAAAAGAGAGAATGTAAAAAACAAATAAGGAACAGTGAACCAGAAATGATAAAAAGAGAGAATGTAAAAAAGAAAAAAGGACAGGGAACCAGAAATGATAAAAAGAGAGAATGTAAAAAAGAAAAAAGGGACAGGGAACCAGAAATGATAAAAAGAGAGAATCTAAAAAAGAAAAAAGGGACAGGGAACCACAAAAGATAAAAAGAGACAATGTAAAAAAGAAGAAATTGACAGGGAACCAGAAATAATATAAAGAGAGAATGTAAAAAAGAAAAAAGGGACAGGGAACTAGAAATGATATAAAGAGAGAATGAAAAGAAGACGAAAGAGACTGGGAACCAGAAATGATAAAAAGAGAGAATGCAAAAAAAAAAAAAGGGACAGTGAACCAGAAATGATAAACAGAGAGAATGTAAAAGAGAAAAAAGGGACAGTGAACCAGAAATGATAAAAAGTGAGAATGTAAAAAAGAAGAAAGAGACTGGGAACCAGAAATGATAAAAAGAGAGAATGTAAAAAAGAAAAAAGTGACAGGGAACCAGAAATGATAAAAAGAGAGAATGTAAAAAAGAAGAAAGATACTGGGAACCAGAAATGATAAAAAGAGAGAATGCAAAAAAAAAAAGGGACAGTGAACCAGAAATGATAAACAGAGAGAATGTAAAAGAGAAAAAAGGGACAGTGAACCAGAAATGATAAAAAGTGAGAATGTAAAAAAGAAAAAAGGGACAGGGAACCAGAAATGATAAAAAGAGAGAATGTAAAAAAGAAAAAATGGACAGGGAACCAGAAATGATAAAAAGAGAGAATGTAAAAAAGAAAAAAGGGACAGGGAACCAGAAATGATAAAAAGAGCGAATGTAAAAAAGAGACAGGGAACCAGAAATGATAAAAAAAGAGAATGTAACAAAGAAAAAAGGGACAGTGAACCAAAAATGATAAAAAGAGATGATGTAAAAAAGTAAAAAGGGACAGGGAACCAGAAATGATAAAAAGAGAGAATCTAAAAAAGAAAAAAGGGACAGGGAACCAGAAAAGATAAAATGTGAGAATGTAAAAAAGAAAAAAGGGACAGGGAACTAGAAATGATATAAAGAGAGAAGGTAAAAAAGAAAAAAGGGACAGGGAACCAGAAATGATAAAAAGAGAGAATGTAAAAAAGAAGAAAGGGACTGTGGAACCAGAAATGATAAAAAGAGAGAATGTAAAAAAGAAAAAAGGGACAGGGAACCAGAAATGATAAAAAGAGAGAATGTAAAAAAGAAAAAAGGGACAGTGAACCAGAAATGATAAAAAGAGAGGATGTAAAAAAGTAAAAAGGGACAGGGAACCAGAAATGATAAAAAGAGAGAATCTAAAAAAGAAAAAAGGGACAGGGAACCAGAAAAGATAAGAAATGAGAATGTAAAAAAGAAAAAAGGGACAGGGAACTAGAAATGATATAAAGAGAGAATGTAAAAAAGAAAAAAGGGACAGGGAACCAGAAATGATAAAAAGAGAGAATGTAAAAAAGAAAAAAGGGACAGGGAACCAGAAATGATAAAAAGAGAGAATGTAAAAAAGAAAAAAGGGACAGGGAAGTAGATATGATAAAAAGAGAGAATGAAAAAAAGAAGAAAGAGACTGGGAACCAGAAATGATAAAAAGAGAGAATGTAAAAAAAAAAAAAGGAACAGGGAACCAGAAATGATAAAAAGAGAGAATGTAAAAAAGAAAAAAGGGACAGTGAATCAGAAATGATAAAAAGAGAGAATCCAAAAAAGAAAAAAGGGAGAGGGAACCACAAAAGATAAAAAGAGACAATGTAAAAAAGAAGAAATTGACAGGGAACCAGAAATAATATAAAGAGAGAATGTAAAAAAGAAAAAAGGGACAGGGAACTAGAAATGATATAAAGAGAGAATGAAAAGAAGACGAAAGAGACTGGGAACCAGAAATGATAAAAAGAGAGAATGCAAAAAAAAAAAAGGGACAGTGAACCAGAAATGATAAACAGAGAGAATGTAAAAGAGAAAAAAGGGACAGTGAACCAGAAATGATAAAAAGTGAGAATGTAAAAAAGAAGAAAGAGACTGGGAACCAGAAATGATAAAAAGAGAGAATGTAAAAAAGAAAAAAGTGACAGGGAACCAGAAATGATAAAAAGAGAGAATGTCAAAAAGAAGAAAGAGACTGGGAACCAGAAATGATAAAAAGAGAGAATGCAAAAAAAAAAAGGGACAGTGAACCAGAAATGATAAACAGAGAGAATGTAAAAGAGAAAAAAGGGACAGTGAACCAGAAATGATAAAAAGTGAGAATGTAAAAAAGAAAAAAGGGACAGGGAACCAGAAATGATAAAAAGAGAGAATGTAAAAAACAAATAAGGAACAGTGAACCAGAAATGATAAAAAGAGACAATGTAAAAAAGAAAAGAGGGACAAGGAACCAGAAATGATAAAAAGAGAGAATGTAAAAAAGAAAAAAGGAACCGGGAACCAGAAAGATAAAAAGAGAGAATGTAAAAAAGAAAAAAGGAACAGGGAACCCGAAAGATAAAAAGAGAGAATGTAAAAAAGTAAAAAGGGACAGTGAAACAGAAATGATAAAAAGAGAGAATGTAAAAAAGAAAAAAGGAACAGGGAACCAGAAAGATAAAAAGAGAGAATGTAAAAAAGAAAAAAGGAACAGGGAACCCGAAAGATAAAAAGAGAGAATGTAAAAAAGTAAAAAGGGACAGGGAACCAGAAATGATAAAAAGAGAGAATGTAAAAAAGAAAAAAGGGACAGTGAAACAGAAATGATAAAAAGAGAGAATGTAAAAAAGAAAAAAGGAACCGGGAACCAGAAAGATAAAAAGAGAGAATGTAAAAAAGTAAAAATGGACAGGGAACCAGAAATGATAAAAAGAGAGAATGTAAAAAAGAAAAAAGGGACAGGGAACCAGAAATGATAAAAAGAGAGAATGTAAAAAAGAA
Source organism: Acanthosepion esculentum (assembly GCA_964036315.1). Lineage (NCBI taxonomy): Eukaryota > Metazoa > Mollusca > Cephalopoda > Sepiida > Sepiidae > Acanthosepion > Acanthosepion esculentum. The sequence continues at coordinate 22,170,457 of OZ038506.1, read as the reverse complement.
AAAAGGGACTGGGAACCAGAAAAGATAAAAAGAGAGAATGTAAAAAAGAAGAAATGGACAGGGAACCAGAAATAATATAAAGAGAGAATGTAAAAAAGAAAAAAGGTACAGGGAAGTACAAATGATATAAAGAGAGAATGAAAAAAAGAAGAAAGAGACTGGGAACCAGAAATGATAAAAAGACAGAATGTAAAAAAGAAGAAAGCGATAGGTAACCAGAAATGATAAAAAGAGAGAATGTAAAAAAGAAAAAAGGAACAGGGAACCAGAAAGATAAAAAGAGAGAATGTAAAAAAGAAAAAAGTGACAGGGAACCAGAAATGATAAAAAGAGAGAATGTAAAAAAGAAAAAAGGGACAGTGAAACAGAAATGATAAAGAGAGAGAATGTAAAAAAGAAAAAAGGGACAGGGAACCAGAAATGATAAAAAGAGAGAATGTAAAAAAGAAAAAAGGAACAGGGAACCAGAAAGATAAAAAGAGAGAATGTAAAAAAGAAAAAAGGGACAAGGAACAAGAAATGATAAAATGAGAGAATGTAAAAAAGAAAAAAGGGACAGGGAACCAGAAATGATATAAAGAGAGAATGTAAAAAAGAAAAAAGGTACAGGGAAGTACAAATGATATAAAGAGAGAATGAAAAAAAGAAGAAAGAGACTGGGAACCAGAAATGATAAAAAGAGAGAATGTAAAAAAGAAAAAAGGGACAGTGAAACAGAAATGATAAACAGAGAGAATGTAAAAGAGAAAAAAGGGACAGTGAACCAGAAATGATAAAAAGAGAGAATGTAAAAAAGAAAAAAGGGACAGGGAACCAGAAATGATAAAAAGAGAGAATGTAAAAAAGAAAAAAGGAAGAGTGAACCAGAAATGATAAACAGAGAGAATGTAAAAAAGAAAAAAGGGACAGTGAACCAGAAATCATAAAAAGAGAGAATGTAAAAAAGAAAAAAGTGACAGGGAACCAGAAATGATAAAAAGAGAGAATGTAAAAAAGAAAAAAGTGACAGGGAACCAGAAATGATAAAAAGAGAGAATGTAAAAAAGAAAAAAGGGACAGGGAACCAGAAAAGATAAAAAGAGAGAATGTAAAAAAGAAGAAATGGACAGGGAACCAGAAATAATATGAAGAGAGAATGTAAAAAAGAAAAAAGGTACAGGGAACTACAAATGATATAAAGAGAGAATGAAAAAAAGAAGAAAGAGACTGGGAACCAGAAATGATCAAAAGAGAGAATGAAAAAAAGAAGAAAGAGACTGGGAACCAGAAAGGATAAAAAGAGAGAATGAAAAAAAGAAAAAAGGGGCAGGGAACCAGAAATGATAAAAAGAGAGAATGTAAAAAAGAAGAAAGAGACTGGGAACCAGAAATGATAAAAAGAGAGAGTGTAAAAAAGAAGAAAGAGACTGGGAACCAGAAATGATAAAAAGAGAGAATGAAAAAAAGAAGAAAGAGACTGGGAACCAGAAATGATAAAAAGAGAGAGTGTAAAAAAGAAGAAAGAGACTGGGAACCAGAAATGATAAAAAGAGAGAATGAAAAAAAGAAGAAAGACACTGGGAACCTTAAATGATAAAAAGAGAGAGTGTAAAAATGAAGAAAGAGACTGGGAACCAGAAATGATAAAAAGAGAGAATGAAAAAAAGAAAAAAGGGCCAGGGAACCAGAAATGATAAAAAGAGAGAATGTAAAAAAGAAGAAAGAGACTGGGAACCAGAAATGATAAAAAGAGATAATGTAAAAAAGAAGAAAGAGACTGGGAACCAGAAATGATAAAAAGAGAGAATGAAAAAAAGAAAAAAGGGGCAGGGAACCAGAAATGATAAAAAGAGAGAATGTAAAAAAGAAAAAAGGGACAGGGAACCAGAAATGATAAAAAAAGAGAATGTAAAAAAGAAAAAAGGGACAGGGAAGCAGAAATGATAAAAAGAGAGAATGTAAAAAAGAAAAAAGGGACAGGGAAGCAGAAATGATATAAAGAGAGAATGTAAAAAAGAAGAAATGGACTGGGGACCAGAAATGATAAAAAGAGAGAGTGTAAAAAAGAAAAAAGGTGCAGGGAACCAGAAATGATAAGAAGTGAGAGTGTAAAAACGAAAAAAGGGACAGGGAACCAGAAATAATAAAAAGAGAGAGTGTAAAAAAGAAAAAAGGGACAGGGAACCAGAAATGATAAAAAGAGAGGGTGTAAAAAAGAAAAAGGCACAGGGAACTAGAAATGATAAAAAGAGAGAGTGTAAAAAAGAAAAAAGGGACAGGGAACCAGAAATGATAAAAAGTGAGAGTGTAAAAAAGAAAAAAGTGACAGGGAACCAGAAATGATAAAAAGAGAGAAATTAACAGTAGAAAAGTGTAACCAAGCCAGAAAAGTCAAGGAAATTAACTTGGGAAGTGGAATGCATGGAACAGAATAAGAAAGGCAATGAACATGAGTTTGTCATGAAAAGAGTAAACCTTGCAAAATGGTTGAAAGCTGATTAAAGGTTCTCTGCTTACAATCTTGTATTGTATCATCTTTATTTGGCCTGAAATAATATTGGAAATAAAAATATTTGCATTGATAATAAAGCTTACCTGTATAAGTTAGCCTCCATAACTTTTCCCCATTAAAAAAAAATTCACAATTGATTTTGTTTTTGTAAAAAACAATGAAGAAAATACATAATTATGCACGTTTCCCAAAAAAAAAAGGAGGAATTTTCATGAGTATGAGTTAGCAGAAAATTAAAATAGCAAAAGCCTTAAATTTTCACAGGTATTTCTAGTTAAAAAAATTTATTATTTCGGTACCATATTCACAAAAAATATTAACAATTTTTCAGGTACAAATACACATGGGATCTGAAGTAGTCACAAGTAATTATAAAAAAACAAAAATCTATGACTTCTTTTTTTATCTAAAATATAGGATATATCTTCTATGTTATTCTTTATAATTTTTTCTTTATTGATTCTGTGGTAAATTTATTTGATTAACTTTTATATCTGACAGATTTGTCAATTCTCATGCCAAAAACTAACAACTCAAATGTAAATGAAAAAAATACTTCCAGAAAGTCCCCAAACAACCAACCAAGACATTGATTATCAACTATTTTAGGAAAATCTATGAAAAGTGGAAAAAGTTTTTGTGTGATGCGTTTCATTTTTTTGGACTTCATCAGACGAAAGGACAAGACATGTCATATAAAAACTTTTTCTATACTAAGTTCTTAAGTTCAAATATTTAACAATTCAATAGTGGAATTTCTATAGGTATTTTATAGTCACAGAACTTGCAAGGAGATTCATTCAATTCAAATAGCAAAATCATGAAGTTTTCATGGGTATTACTAGTTTTTAATATTGTAAAAAAAATATAGAAAAAGTAGCCTTATTTCTTTCCAGTTTCAAACATTACACAAATGAATTATTGAATTATTAAAAAATGAAACCTAAATTATTGCTTTATAAAAAAATTAAACCAACAGCATCCGATGTCCAAAACAACCTCAAGTTTGTTCTTAACTGGGGCAAAAGATGGCTTGTTAATTTTAACACTTCCAAAATTAAACTTCTCTCCATTAATAAATTGAGAAACCCCTTCCATCAGCATGGGTGATGCTAGCCTCAAGGAAAGGACTTGTTGTGCCTTCTCAGGCTAACATTCTCAGCTGACATGAAGTGGAAAGATTATATTAAATCCATTGCTAGGTCAGCTGCTAAGTCAGTTCACTGTGTTGTGCAGGACAATTTTTCTCTACAGAATTGATCTTATGAGTCATTCATCCATGCTTAGAATATTGCTACCACATATGGTCCAGTGCCCCTTTTATTTACCTTGAGCTCCTTGATAAAATTTAAAGAAGAATCAGCAATATTATTGGTCCTGATCTGGTGGCTTGGCTTCAATCCCTTTCCATTTGCCATAAGGTTACTTCTCTATGTCTTTTCTATAAATACTTTCATGGTAGATGTTCAGATGAGCTTTTCACTATGGTACCTAGACATTTTGAATTTAAGCACAGTACCAGATTGGCGTCAAGATCTCATCAATTTACAGTTGAGCTAGCTAGATGTAATGATAAGTTCTATGCTAACAGTTTCTTTTCCTGCAGTTTTCACTTGTGTAACTCCCTTCTGACTTCATGCTTTCCAGCCAACTTTAATCTGTAAAAATTTAAATGCAATGTCAATCACTATCTACTGTCCTCCTGATAACTTTTTTCTCTTTCTGCTCATTATTAATTTTTCTATTCTTAATTTTTCCACACCCTGTAGACTCTTGTATTTTAGTGTCTTTACTGCCTTGCATGGGGTGATACCAATTTGAAAAAAAATTGGTTTTGTTTTAGGGTAGAGGCTAGAAACTGTTGTATACCTGAAGCAAAAACAACTTAAATGATAAATTTGATAACATTTTTTAATGTTTTTGGTAACAGAAAGAGGACAAAACGATGATGACAGCCTTGCATACTGCAGCTCGATACAGTCAAGTTGCTGTGGCAGAAGAGCTGCTTAATAGTGGTGCTGAAGTCCATTGCATTGATGATGAAAAGTGCACTCCATTGTTCTATGCTTGCTTCTATGGATGTGAAAAACTTGTATTGCTGCTGTTTGACAAAGCTATTGAACAAAGAGGATGGTTGGGTCCATCTGATGTAAGTACATTCCTTTCAAATCACTCTGTTCTCTTCAATTTCACAAATATTATACATTTAATACAAAACACATGATTATACATAATTCTGTATTTATATTCTTAGAGATGTTGTAACATTTCTCCCAGTGATATAATTTAAAGCATTATTTTTTATTTAAATTTCTAAGATGAAGAGATATCTTTATGTACATGTGGTCTCTTGTCCTCATGTGCCAATTGTTGTTATCTCTGGACAGGTTAAATTTAAGGCTCTAAATTCTATACTCCAGATTGTCCCAGGACAATCTTGAATGGAGAGGCATTAGTTCATGAATTTAGTGACATAATAATTGTGAGTTCAATCCCTGAGTAGTGTATATTTGGACTCAGTGGAAACAGGGTGAGCAATAACTGAGAAGTACTAAATAAGAACTAGATGAGATATCCCTGGACATGGGCAGTGGAACGGGAACAATTTGATGACATAGTAATTCAATCTCTGGCCTGGGTAGTGTATATTTGGACTCAATGGAAACAGGGTGAGCAATAACTGAGAAGTACTAAATAAGAACTAGATGAGATATCCCTGGACATGCGCAGTGGAACGGGAACAATTTGATGACATAGTAATTCAATCTCTGGCCTGGGTAGTGTATATTTGGACTCAGTGGAAACAGGGTGAGCAATAACTGAGAAGTACTAAATAAGAACTAGATGAGATATCCCTGGACATGGGCAGTGGAACGGGAACAATTTGATGACATAGTAATTCAATCTCTGGGCTGGGTAGTGTATATTTGGACTCAGTGGAAACAGGGTGAGCAATAACTGAGAAGTACTAAATAAGAACTAGATGAGATATCCCTGGACATGGGCAGTGGAACGGGAACAATTTGATGACATAGTAATTCAATCTCTGGCCTGGGTAGTGTATATTTGGACTCAGTGGAAACAGGGTGAGCAATAACTGAGAAGTACTAAATAAGAACTAGATGAGATATCCCTGGACATGGGCAGTGGAACGGGAACAATTTGATGACATAGTAATTCAATCTCTGGGCTGGGTAGTGTGTATTTGGACACAGTGGAAACAGGGTGAGCAATAACTGAGCAGTACTAAATAAGAACTAGATGAGATATCCCTGGACATGTGCAGTGGAACGGGAACAATTTGATGACATAGTAATTCAATCTCTGGGCTGGGTAGTGTGTATTTGGACTCAGTGGAAACAGGGTGAGCAATAACTGAGAAGTACTAAATAAGAACTAGATGAGATATCCCTGGACATGGGCAGTGGAACGGGAACAATTTGATGACATAGTAATTCAATCTCTGGGCTGGGTAGTGTGTATTTGGACTCAGTGGAAACAGGGTGAGCAATAACTGAGAAGTACTAAATAAGAACTAGATGAGATATCCCTGGACATGCGCAGTGGAACGGGAACAATTTGATGACATAGTAATTCAATCTCTGGCCTGGGTAGTGTATATTTGGACTCAATGGAAACAGGGTGAGCAATAACTGAGAAGTACTAAATAAGAACTAGATGAGATATCCCTGGACATGGGCAGTGGAACGGGAACAATTTGATGACATAGTAATTCAATCTCTGGGCTGGGTAGTGTATATTTGGACTCAGTGGAAACAGGGTGAGCAATAACTGAGAAGTACTAAATAAGAACTAGATGAGATATCCCTGGACATGGGCAGTGGAACGGGAACAATTTGATGACATAGTAATTCAATCTCTGGCCTGGGTAGTGTATATTTGGACTCAGTGGAAACAGGGTGAGCAATAACTGAGAAGTACTAAATAAGAACTAGATGAGATATCCCTGGACATGGGCAGTGGAACGGGAACAATTTGATGACATAGTAATTCAATCTATGGGCTCGGTAGTGTATATTTGGACTCAGTGGAAACAGGGTGAGCAATAACTGAGAAGTACTAAATAAGAACTAGATGAGATATCCCTGGACATGGGCAGTGGAACGGGAACAATTTGATGACATAGTAATTCAATCTCTGGCCTGGGTAGTGTATATTTGGACTCAGTGGAAACAGGGTGAGCAATAACTGAGAAGTACTAAATAAGAACTAGATGAGATATCCCTGGACATGGGCAGTGGAACGGGAACAATTTGATGACATAGTAATTCAATCTCTGGCCTGGGTAGTGTATATTTGGACTCAGTGGAAACAGGGTGAGCAATAACTGAGAAGTACTAAATAAGAACTAGATGAGATATCCCTGGACATGGGCAGTGGAACGGGAACAATTTGATGACATAGTAATTCAATCTCTATGCTGGGTAGTGTATATTTGGACTCAGTGGAAACAGGGTGAGCAATAACTGAGAAGTACTAAATAAGAACTAGATGAGATATCCCTGGACATGGGCAGTGGAACGGGAACAATTTGATGACATAGTAATTCAATCTCTGGCCTGGGTAGTGTATATTTGGACTCAGTGGAAACAGGGTGAGCAATAACTGAGAAGTACTAAATAAGAACTAGATGAGATATCCCTGGACATGGGCAGTGGAACGGGAACAATTTGATGACATAGTAATTCAATCTCTGGCCTGGGTAGTGTATATTTGGACTCAATGGAAACAGGGTGAGCAATAACTGAGAAGTACTAAATAAGAACTAGATGAGATATCCCTGGACATGGGCAGTGGAACGGGAACAATTTGATGACATAGTAATTCAATCTCTGGGCTGGGTAGTGTATATTTGGACTCAGTGGAAACAGGGTGAGCAATAACTGAGAAGTACTAAATAAGAACTAGATGAGATATCCCTGGACATGGGCAGTGGAACGGGAACAATTTGATGACATAGTAATTCAATCTCTGGCCTGGGTAGTGTATATTTGGACTCAGTGGAAACAGGGTGAGCAATAACTGAGAAGTACTAAATAAGAACTAGATGAGATATCCCTGGACATGGGCAGTGGAACGGGAACAATTTGATGACATAGTAATTCAATCTCTGGGCTCGGTAGTGTATATTTGGACTCAGTGGAAACAGGGTGAGCAATAACTGAGAAGTACTAAATAAGAACTAGATGAGATATCCCTGGACATGGGCAGTGGAACGGGAACAATTTGATGACATAGTAATTCAATCTCTGGCCTGGGTAGTGTATATTTGGACTCAGTGGAAACAGGGTGAGCAATAACTGAGAAGTACTAAATAAGAACTAGATGAGATATCCCTGGACATGGGCAGTGGAACGGGAACAATTTGATGACATAGTAATTCAATCTCTGGCCTGGGTAGTGTATATTTGGACTCAGTGGAAACAGGGTGAGCAATAACTGAGAAGTACTAAATAAGAACTAGATGAGATATCCCTGGACATGGGCAGTGGAACGGGAACAATTTGATGACATAGTAATTCAATCTCTGGGCTGGGTAGTGTATATTTGGACTCAGTGGAAACAGGGTGAGCAATAACTGAGAAGTACTAAATAAGAACTAGATGAGATATCCCTGGACATGTGCAGTGGAACGGGAACAATTTGATGACATAGTAATTCAATCTCTGGGCTGGGTAGTGTATATTTGGACTCAGTGGAAACAGGGTGAGCAATAACTGAGAAGTACTAAATAAGAACTAGTTGAGATATCCCTGGACATGGGCAGTGGAATGGGAACAATTTGATGACATAGTAATTCAATCTCTGGGCTGGGTAGTGTATATTTGGACTCAGTGGAAACAGGGTGAGCAATAACTGAACAGTACTAAATAAGAACTAGATGAGATATCCCTGGACATGCGCAGTGGAACGGGAACAATTTGATGACATAGTAATTCAATCTCTGGCCTGGGTAGTGTATATTTGGACTCAATGGAAACAGGGTGAGCAATAACTGAGAAGTACTAAATAAGAACTAGATGAGATATCCCTGGACATGGGCAGTGGAATGGGAACAATTTGATGACATAGTAATTCAATCTCTGGGCTGGGTAGTGTGTATTTGGACTCAGTGGAAACAGGGTGAGCAATAACTGAGAAGTACTAAATAAGAACTAGATGAGATATCCCTGGACATGCGCAGTGGAACGGGAACAATTTGATGACATAGTAATTCAATCTCTGGCCTGGGTAGTGTATATTTGGACTCAATGGAAACAGGGTGAGCAATAACTGAGAAGTACTAAATAAGAACTAGATGAGATATCCCTGGACATGGGCAGTGGAATGGGAACAATTTGATGACATAGTAATTCAATCTCTGGCCTGGGTAGTGTATATTTGGACTCAGTGGAAACAGGGTGAGCAATAACTGAGCAGTACTAAATAAGAACTAGATGAGATATCCCTGGACATGGGCAGTGGAATGGGAACAATTTGATGACATAGTAATTCAATCTCTGGGCTGTGTAGTGTGTATTTGGACTCAGTGGAAACAGGGTGAGCAATAACTGAGAAGTACTAAATAAGAACTAGATGAGATATCCCTGGACATGGGCAGTGGAACGGGAACAATTTGATGACATAGTAATTCAATCTCTGGGCTGGGTAGTGTATATTTGGACTCAGTGGAAACAGGGTGAGCAATAACTGAGAAGTACTAAATAAGAACTAGATGAGATATCCCTGGACATGGGCAGTGGAATGGGAACAATTTCATGACATAGTAATTCAATCTCTGGGCTGGGTAGTGTGTATTTGGACTCAGTGGAAACAGGGTGAGCAATAACTGAGAAGTACTAAATAAGAACTAGATGAGATATCCCTGGACATGGGCAGTGGAATGGGAACAATTTGATGACATAGTAATTCAATCTCTGGGCTGGGTAGTGTATATTTGGACTCAGTGGAAACAGGGTGAGCAATAACTGAGCAGTACTAAATAAGAACTAGATGAGATATCCCTGGACATGGGCAGTGGAACGGGAACAATTTGATGACATAGTAATTCAATCTCTGGGCTGGGTAGTGTGTATTTGGACTCAGTGGAAACAGGGTGAGCAATAACTGAGAAGTACTAAATAAGAACTAGATGAGATATCCCTGGACATGGGCAGTGGAACGGGAACAATTTGATGACATAGTAATTCAATCTCTGGGCTGGGTAGTGTATATTTGGACTCAGTGGAAACAGGGTGAGCAATAACTGAGAAGTACTAAATAAGAACTAGATGAGATATCCCTGGACATGGGCAGTGGAACGGGAACAATTTGATGACATAGTAATTCAATCTCTGGCCTGGGTAGTGTATATTTGGACTCAGTGGAAACAGGGTGAGCAATAACTGAGAAGTACTAAATAAGAACTAGATGAGATATCCCTGGACATGGGCAGTGGAACGGGAACAATTTGATGACATAGTAATTCAATCTCTGGGCTCGGTAGTGTGTATTTGGACTCAGTGGAAACAGGGTGAGCAATAACTGAGAAGTACTAAATAAGAACTAGATGAGATATCCCTGGACATGTGCAGTGGAACGGGAACAATTTGATGACATAGTAATTCAATCTCTGGGCTGGGTAGTGTATATTTGGACTCAGTGGAAACAGGGTGAGCAATAACTGAGAAGTACTAAATAAGAACTAGTTGAGATATCCCTGGACATGGGCAGTGGAATGGGAACAATTTGATGACATAGTAATTCAATCTCTGGGCTGGGTAGTGTATATTTGGACTCAGTGGAAACAGGGTGAGCAATAACTGAACAGTACTAAATAAGAACTAGATGAGATATCCCTGGACATGTGCAGTGGAACGGGAACAATTTGATGACATAGTAATTCAATCTCTGGCCTGGGTAGTGTATATTTGGACTCAATGGAAACAGGGTGAGCAATAACTGAGAAGTACTAAATAAGAACTAGATGAGATATCCCTGGACATGGGCAGTGGAATGGGAACAATTTGATGACATAGTAATTCAATCTCTGGGCTGGGTAGTGTGTATTTGGACTCAGTGGAAACAGGGTGAGCAATAACTGAACAGTACTAAATAAGAACTAGTTGAGATATCCCTGGACATGGGCAGTGGAATGGGAACAATTTGATGACATAGTAATTCAATCTCTGGCCTGGGTAGTGTATATTTGGACTCAGTGGAAACAGGGTGAGCAATAACTGAGCAGTACTAAATAAGAACTAGATGAGATATCCCTGGACATGCGCAGTGGAACGGGAACAATTTGATGACATAGTAATTCAATCTCTGGCCTGGGTAGTGTATATTTGGACTCAATGGAAACAGGGTGAGCAATAACTGAGAAGTACTAAATAAGAACTAGATGAGATATCCCTGGACATGGGCAGTGGAATGGGAACAATTTGATGACATAGTAATTCAATCTCTGGGCTGGGTAGTGTGTATTTGGACTCAGTGGAAACAGGGTGAGCAATAACTGAGAAGTACTAAATAAGAACTAGATGAGATATCCCTGGACATGCGCAGTGGAACGGGAACAATTTGATGACATAGTAATTCAATCTCTGGCCTGGGTAGTGTATATTTGGACTCAATGGAAACAGGGTGAGCAATAACTGAGAAGTACTAAATAAGAACTAGATGAGATATCCCTGGACATGGGCAGTGGAATGGGAACAATTTGATGACATAGTAATTCAATCTCTGGCCTGGGTAGTGTATATTTGGACTCAGTGGAAACAGGGTGAGCAATAACTGAGCAGTACTAAATAAGAACTAGATGAGATATCCCTGGACATGGGCAGTGGAATGGGAACAATTTGATGACATAGTAATTCAATCTCTGGGCTGTGTAGTGTGTATTTGGACTCAGTGGAAACAGGGTGAGCAATAACTGAGAAGTACTAAATAAGAACTAGATGAGATATCCCTGGACATGGGCAGTGGAACGGGAACAATTTGATGACATAGTAATTCAATCTCTGGGCTGGGTAGTGTATATTTGGACTCAGTGGAAACAGGGTGAGCAATAACTGAGAAGTACTAAATAAGAACTAGATGAGATATCCCTGGACATGGGCAGTAGAATGGGAACAATTTCATGACATAGTAATTCAATCTCTGGGCTGGGTAGTGTGTATTTGGACTCAGTGGAAACAGGGTGAGCAATAACTGAGAAGTACTAAATAAGAACTAGATGAGATATCCCTGGACATGGGCAGTGGAATGGGAACAATTTGATGACATAGTAATTCAATCTCTGGGCTGGGTAGTGTATATTTGGACTCAGTGGAAACAGGGTGAGCAATAACTGAGCAGTACTAAATAAGAACTAGATGAGATATCCCTGGACATGGGCAGTGGAACGGGAACAATTTGATGACATAGTAATTCAATCTCTGGGCTGGGTAGTGTGTATTTGGACTCAGTGGAAACAGGGTGAGCAATAACTGAGAAGTACTAAATAAGAACTAGATGAGATATCCCTGGACATGGGCAGTGGAACGGGAACAATTTGATGACATAGTAATTCAATCTCTGGGCTGTGTAGTGTGTATTTGGACTCAGTGGAAACAGGGTGAGCAATAACTGAGAAGTACTAAATAAGAACTAGATGAGATATCCCTGGACATGGGCAGTGGAACGGGAACAATTTGATGACATAGTAATTCAATCTCTGGGCTGGGTAGTGTATATTTGGACTCAGTGGAAACAGGGTGAGCAATAACTGAGAAGTACTAAATAAGAACTAGATGAGATATCCCTGGACATGGGCAGTGGAATGGGAACAATTTCATGACATAGTAATTCAATCTCTGGGCTGGGTAGTGTGTATTTGGACTCAGTGGAAACAGGGTGAGCAATAACTGAGAAGTACTAAATAAGAACTAGATGAGATATCCCTGGACATGGGCAGTGGAATGGGAACAATTTGATGACATAGTAATTCAATCTCTGGGCTGGGTAGTGTATATTTGGACTCAGTGGAAACAGGGTGAGCAATAACTGAGCAGTACTAAATAAGAACTAGATGAGATATCCCTGGACATGCGCAGTGGAACGGGAACAATTTGATGACATAGTAATTCAATCTCTGGCCTGGGTAGTGTATATTTGGACTCAATGGAAACAGGGTGAGCAATAACTGAGAAGTACTAAATAAGAACTAGATGAGATATCCCTGGACATGGGCAGTGGAACGGGAACAATTTGATGACATAGTAATTCAATCTCTGGGCTGGGTAGTGTATATTTGGACTCAGTGGAAACAGGGTGAGCAATAACTGAGAAGTACTAAATAAGAACTAGATGAGATATCCCTGGACATGGGCAGTAGAATGGGAACAATTTCATGACATAGTAATTCAATCTCTGGGCTGGGTAGTGTGTATTTGGACTCAGTGGAAACAGGGTGAGCAATAACTGAGAAGTACTAAATAAGAACTAGATGAGATATCCCTGGACATGGGCAGTGGAATGGGAACAATTTGATGACATAGTAATTCAATCTCTGGGCTGGGTAGTGTATATTTGGACTCAGTGGAAACAGGGTGAGCAATAACTGAGCAGTACTAAATAAGAACTAGATGAGATATCCCTGGACATGGGCAGTGGAACGGGAACAATTTGATGACATAGTAATTCAATCTCTGGGCTGGGTAGTGTGTATTTGGACTCAGTGGAAACAGGGTGAGCAATAACTGAGAAGTACTAAATAAGAACTAGATGAGATATCCCTGGACATGGGCAGTGGAACGGGAACAATTTGATGACATAGTAATTCAATCTCTGGGCTGTGTAGTGTGTATTTGGACTCAGTGGAAACAGGGTGAGCAATAACTGAGAAGTACTAAATAAGAACTAGATGAGATATCCCTGGACATGGGCAGTGGAACGGGAACAATTTGATGACATAGTAATTCAATCTCTGGGCTGGGTAGTGTATATTTGGACTCAGTGGAAACAGGGTGAGCAATAACTGAGAAGTACTAAATAAGAACTAGATGAGATATCCCTGGACATGGGCAGTGGAATGGGAACAATTTCATGACATAGTAATTCAATCTCTGGGCTGGGTAGTGTGTATTTGGACTCAGTGGAAACAGGGTGAGCAATAACTGAGAAGTACTAAATAAGAACTAGATGAGATATCCCTGGACATGGGCAGTGGAATGGGAACAATTTGATGACATAGTAATTCAATCTCTGGGCTGGGTAGTGTATATTTGGACTCAGTGGAAACAGGGTGAGCAATAACTGAGCAGTACTAAATAAGAACTAGATGAGATATCCCTGGACATGCGCAGTGGAACGGGAACAATTTGATGACATAGTAATTCAATCTCTGGCCTGGGTAGTGTATATTTGGACTCAATGGAAACAGGGTGAGCAATAACTGAGAAGTACTAAATAAGAACTAGATGAGATATCCCTGGACATGGGCAGTGGAATGGGAACAATTTGATGACATAGTAATTCAATATCTGGGCTGGGTAGTGTGTATGTAAAATGAAGCTTAGAATGTTAACTTTCCAACTAACGTGTTACCAAAATTATAATAAACCCTGCGGAGTGCGCATATTACAAAATTTGAGGAAGTCTAAACTGCCATCAGTGGAAAAAAATGGCCAAAACATTGCGAAATCACCAAAATGTCTCTATTTTCATACTGTAATGTTCATCGCACACTGTAGTACATATAAAAATAAATAAGATAGAAACAAAGTTCATGAAATAAGCTTTTATTTGGTATGCATTATGTTTTTATGGAGATATTGAATGAAATAACACGGCGAGTTGAATATATGCATTTTTTAGTGTTTAGTTAAGAATTTCATCAGCTGTAAGCTGAGTGTTGGGATACCTACTTTTACCCCTTTGTTCTTGTTAAGTATTTAATTGTGGTTGTATGTAATTAAATACTGTTTTTTTTAAAGCCTTGAGTTATACTTAATTATTAACAGTCACCGTACGTCACAAACAGAATAACATTATTCTTCGTATTTTAACAATTTTAACAAATATTTAACAATTCAATAGTTGAATTTCTATAGGTATTTTATAGTCACAGAACTTGCAAGGAGATTCATTCAATTCAAATAGCAAAATCATGAAGTTTTCATGGGTATTACTAGTTTTTAATATTGTAAAAAAAATATAGAAAAAGTAGCCTTATTTCTTTCCAGTTTCAAACATTACACAAATGAATTATTGAATTATTAAAAAATGAAACCTGAATTATTTCTTTATAAAAAAATTAAACCAACAGCATCCGATGTCCAAAACAACCTCAAGTTTGTTGTTAACTGGGGCAAAAGATGGCTTGTTAATTTTAACACTTCCAAAGTGGAAAATGTTTTGCGTGATGCATTTTATCCTTTAGGACAAAAAACTAAATGATGAAACATGTCTCATCAATCTAATTTATCACTTGATTAAAAATTCCATGAAACTATGCTTTTTTCCTGAAATCTGAATGAATGTTTAGTTCAATGATGATTAATTTTTATTTTATTCCTTTCCAGTTGCTCTCTGACAAAAATATTGATGGCCAGACATGTCTTCATGGAGCTGTTAATGGGGGTAACACAAATATTGTAAAAGCATGTTTACAAAGAAGTAAGACTTCCTTTCTATATACTGTTCTTTATCTATGTTTTTTTGGTTATATGTGCCAAACTTAACTTTTAAATATCTGGCTGGTTGATAGTGACTTTACTGTTTAAAATAATATAGTGGTGAACTGAAACATGTATACCCACTAGCTATAACGTTTATATTAGGTTGCGTCATATAATTTCTGTTTTTTTTTATCAACTTTTTTTCCTCAAAAAATAAAGTACAATTACGTTTTATTCAATTACATATTCACCATTAATTGCAATGTCTTGTCATTTGTCAATATCTGACTTTTCAATACCTTTTGAGGAAAATTCTGCAGGTTTTGATGTGAAAATGTTTTTGACAAATCTGGTTTTCATCAGAGAAAGTTATCTCCATCAAAGTGTTTTGCAGCAATCAAATAAGGTAATAATCAGTTGGTGCAAGGTCAGGTGAATATGGCAGAGGAAGTAGAACTGACCAACCAATTCCCAAATATTTTTCCTGTGTTATTCTTGTTACAAGCAGTCTTGCATTGTTATGGAGAAAAACAACATTTTCCCTTTAATCCACTGTGTCTGCTGCCACTGAGACATACAAAAACTAAGGCCTGGCAGTGAATTTCAAATTATTCTTAACTGTTGCATATGATCAATAGTTAAGATGATATATTCATTATTATAAGTGGCTTTCCAAAAACAGAAAGTACCTAATAGTAATGGAAAAGTATATAATTTATATATATATATATATATATATATATATATATATATATATATATATATATATATATATATATATATATATCAGAACAATTTTAGGAAAATCTATGACAAAGCATAAAAAAATTTTGTGATGCATGTTGCAAAGTGATGTTTATGTTGATCTGATTACACATGTGCATGAAGGAGAGGGGTGGTGAAATTTTAAATTCAAATATTTTTTTTATTTTTAATGTATTTGGGTATATATATATATATATATATATATATATATATATATATATATATATATATATATATATATATATATATATATATTTAATTGTTAGACCATCCACCACATTTCACCTTTCTTGCCAGATTTTCTATTATCATTGTTATTATTCCATCATCATAATGTGGGATATTTAATAACAAAAGTAATAAAAACATAGGCAAAAATAAAATAAAAAGTAAATGAAATCAGTTAGCCTATATAAACACATAGATAAAAAAAAATGTTTAATTTAAATTTTAAATTCTCAGCATTCTCTTCCTTTCATGTGCATTTGCAATTGCATCAACATAAACATCACTTTAATCCAATGGAATCCTAAAGGACAAAACACATCACATGAAAAATCTTTACACTTTGTCATGCATGTGTGTGTGTGTGTATGTATGTGTGTGTGTGTGTGTGCATATATATATATATATATATATATATATATATATATATATATATATATATATAAAAGTGAACATAGAAGTCAACACTTAGAGGCGACAGTCTGTTTCATGCTAGACGCAATTGTCAGGCCTGACGATTGCATCTAGCATGAAACAGACTGTTTATTTTTACACATGCTCTATCTCTGATATTGAGCACTTTATCCCATAAATATAGCACATCTTAAGACTATATTTCTTCATATATATATATATATATATATATATTGTGTGTATTTAGGCCGTATTTTTTCATTCATACATATTTCATTAAATAATATAGATAAGTGTTGTCTATATATTTTATGTAAGTTCTTTTCATATCGTCTGATAAGCTTAATAATATTATCATTAAACAATGAAAGAAAATCACAATATTGATACATATTTTTTAATCCAATCTAAGCTTTCGGCTTGCATAAGCCATTATCAAAGATGACAATTACACAATATATTAAGCAATACATGAACAAGAAATTGATGATAGTCTGTTTCTGTTTACATGGATGATTTCCAAGCAACGATAAACACGTGCATATAAGACGCTGAAAGCGAAAATCGCACAACAGCTCATGATGTCACACATGACCACGAGAGAGTGAATCCGATGAGTATTGAGTATGAAGCCACTTTCAAAACTTATCTATTTTTCTTGCAGATGCGGATGTAAATGCAACACAAAATAATAAGTCAATGCCCCTCCACTTGGCAGCTATGTCAGGTAACATGGAGTGCGTTAAGATGCTTATAGGTCACAATGCTAGAATAGATGCTTTTGATAATGAACAGTCTACACCACTGCATAAAGCTTGTCTTTTTAACCATCATGAAGTGGCCAAGTATCTTATTAAACAGTAAGTATTTTCTTCTTTGTGTATTTTTATAAATTCAAATAGGCATCCCTTTGTTATTAAGTTAGTAGTATTGTAGTGTTAGGATACCATTTATTATTGGCTTAAGTCATCACTGATGAGCATTATGTCATTTTTGTACACAAAGAAAATTAATAAAAAATGGCAGGAGTTTCTAGAATCAATTACTTGCATGTATGAGCAACAGAAATAAAAGAGAAATAGAAATTTCATATGCATCAGGTTTCATAGCAGTATTCAAAGACAGATTCAACTCTCTTTTTTGTTTTTTGACCACTATATTTTAGTCCACAAACTGTCTTTATCAAAAATCAGCTTCAGTACATAACTCCCTTGAAAACATTATCTTTCTATATTTTACTTTTAAGGGGTTAAGTTGTATCCTTTGTAAAAATAAAAATTTAAGCACTCTTCTATATTGTATTTGTCTAATTTCTACCATGAAACCAGAAGAAATCTGTGGCAAACAACAAGGTTGCTTCTGTTGAACAGCATTTTCTGAAGCAGTTTTTTTGATAGTGATGTAATGGAATAACCTTTCACCCCCCATGAGTGACTACACTATAGGTAGTAACTACCTATAAGTATCTGTAAGTCAACGGACTACAGAGTCTAGCTATTAAGTCGGACGAGGCTCTGCCGAAGGGCAGAGGCTCGTTCAGGGAGGTAGACTGATCCTGAACCCATTTTTATGGGTTCAAATAGGGAATATTTTTGGCCAAGCCTATGGGCTCGGAAAACATTAAACCAGGCCTTGTGCCACATGCAACCCTTGTGGGGGAGGTAGCTAGATATCCTAGCTGCGACCTGTTCCAGCTATTCAGTCGAACTCTCTGTCTTCAGGTAGAGAGGAACCCAGACGAAGCTCCGCCGAAGGGCAGAGTCTCATTCGGGGAGGTAGACTGACCCTGAACCTGTTTATATGCATTTGAATAGGGAATATTTTTGGCCAAACCTACGGGCTCGGAGATCCCACATTAAACTCGGCCTTGTGCCACATGTAACCCTTGTGGGGTTAATATACTAGCTGGGATCTGTTCCAGCTGGACAGTCGAACTCTCTGCCTCTGAGCAGAGAGGAACCCGGACGAGGCTCTGCCGAAGGGCAGAGTCTCGTTCGGGGAGGTAGACTGACCCTGAACCCGTTTATACGTGTTCGAATAGGGAATATTTTTGCTTAAGCCTATGGGCTTGGAGATCCCATGTTAAACCCGGCCTTGTGACACATGTAACCCTTGTGGGGGGGTAGCTAAATATACTAGCTGGGATCTGTTGAGTACAAATCAAACTTATGCGAGAACTACTGACCTTCCAATAGCAGCACTCATTACTGGATTGACTTGCGACGACCTTGTGCATAACTGTTACCTTTATTCTTATTGTATTGGTTTTTACAATAAACCTTTACTTATTTTAACCACCATGTTTTTCAAGTATATATTCCTTTTAGCACGGAATATAACAGCTAGCAACATTAATTCTATATCAGTCAACATTGTCATCATTGAATCTATCTGTTCAGAATAGTTCCATGTAGCATGTAAATAAAAATTAAAAAGAAATTACTTTTTGGTGGGATGATGAGTCACTAGTTGGTGTTATAGAGAGTCATGTCAGAAGATGGCTATGAGCTGTCCATGGAGGTGTAGTGATAGCTGCATTAAAAGATGAGCAGAGGGGCAGTTGAGGTTCCTGCTGGCCAAAGGGAAGATCTGGACTGTTATTCTGTTGTGAGAATAGATGACCCAAGTGTTACATACATGTTGTCACCATGGCAATATTTTCACCTTCCATTCTCATGTGAACATACACTTGGCCTTGCCTAGTTTTATTCCTACTGAAATAAACAGCAATCAAAAACACAAGGTGGAGTGATTTGTCAAATTGGTAAAAGACTGAGTGAGGACTTCAGTTGTATATTTACAAGTTATCACTATAATTTACTCAAACAGAAGTATTTTGATAAAAAGTAATGAAGATAGAGATATTAGTCTGAATGATTCAAGGGATTTATTTTGATTTTCATTACTAGTCTAAGTGAAACAATAAATGTCAACTATTGTGAGTTGGCTTATGGCCATATCAAGTTGAAATGCCTGTACTTGTCTGATCACCAGTTGGGTATGTTGCATTCACTTATGCAAATATACTTGGGTGATCATGAATTGAAAATGACACAGTTGCCCAAGCATGTCACATTTGCCTAAACCAGGCTAGCAGGGTAGAGTAATTGCCCATCCCTCTCTATGAATCTGGAGAAGGCCTACAACCAACAAAAGACCTTCATAGTCTGAGAAGAAAGAAGAATGCTAGACTAGATAAAATACCTTTTAAAGAAAAAAAAAATTACTCACCCCCCCATCTATAATTTCTAAGAAAAAGCTTAATTCAAAACAAAAATTTTATGAAGCTACCAGTAGCTGTCCTGATTGATTGAGTGGCTTGTTTTCTATGGCCTATCAACCTGTAAGGACGCATGGTTGAGTAATGTAAATCAAAGAGCTGAGTTCAAATTTCAGTCAAATCCATTGCATTCACTTATGTGCTAATACCCTTAAGAAAGGTATGAATCCTCTTCTTCTCTCTCCAGCTAAGGGTAAATAGCAGGACAGACCGGGTTCTATAGCCTTGGATGGCAACTGGTCTACCACAGAAAGAAATGGCAACCTACTATGGGAAAAAATCTGTCTCGTCAGTCATGTATCAAAAGATACATGATCATCTAAGTATGTATCACACATAGCACATAACTGATCAACCTATATAACACATAATAGAACTGCTTGCTGCAACTTGTCATTATTACTAGATATCTATCCTAATTTCTATTTTGTTCAAAAACCCAATACGTTTCTCTGTTGCTTATATTTGTTTTACTTAACTATCTATAAAACTGGCTGGGAGTCAAGTTACAAATATATTTAAAAGCAATGATAAATTAAAATTTGACCAGTGGTGACCTTTTTTCTTTTATACCTCGTTAGAACATTTGGAATGTTGCTTTATTTTATTACATCAGGACTATAAAATAATTTAACTTGTACAGCTTAAACTATAATTTATGTTTTATTATCATGTAAATTCACAAATGTTTAGTGCAAGTTCAGGCATCTTTCCATGTTGACAAATATGTATTCTGTAATAAATTTAAAAGAAAGAGCAAAAAATGACTTCCCCTTTACAGTTTCCCCAATTAAAATACCTTGAGAGAGGAAAAAAAACTAAATTACCCCCTCCCAATCCATAATTTTTAATATAAAACTTTATTTAAAAAAGCTTGGAAATGAAGTAATCAGATCTCTCTAAATTCATTTTGGAAATTATAGATGGGTGGGGCTGTTATTTAAAAGTTTTCTTGTTTTTGCATTAAACATCTAATTTAATTAAGCCTTAGTTTCAAAAGACTCACATTTTGTGAGTGATTAAATTTATAATTTGATTGTGTACAGGTTTGGATGAATATTACTTACGATAAGTCAGAGATTAATGTGTGTTTATCAGGAATTATCTCATTTGTTAAGTCGCACATATCTGTACACAGGGAAAAATACTGTACTAGT
Source organism: Acanthosepion esculentum (assembly GCA_964036315.1). Taxonomy (NCBI): domain Eukaryota; kingdom Metazoa; phylum Mollusca; class Cephalopoda; order Sepiida; family Sepiidae; genus Acanthosepion; species Acanthosepion esculentum. The sequence goes on along the minus strand of OZ038506.1, from coordinate 22,149,463 downwards.
TTTTTTGCTCCCATGTTGTGCAGCAGAAGTGGAATAGCTTCTAAAATGTCATAGTTTGAATATCACAAACAAGGTGCTAAGAAAATATTAATGTTTTCCTTCCCTCCTTATATACCAAGACAAAAACATAATGCAGGTCTATGGAATCAAAATACATCAACTCTTTCAGTGAACTTACAACCTCATTTGTAGATACCATAAATAAAACTGTTAATGGAAATTTAATTTTAAATACAGAAATTTTGTTGTGTTCTGAATTAAATCCAAGGAACCCTTTTATTGCATGCAATCATCATTTGACCAGAATCCCAGTAAAGGACATAATCATTGCTAGAGAGAGAGAAAGAGAGAGAGACTTATATAATTAAATGATCAATGTTATAAAAAGGGTTTGAGAGGAAGTAAAAGAAGGCTGAGTTCATATAGCTTGAGTGAAGCTTTATTCCACTAGAAATCTACTCCGGTAGCGAACTGTAAGAAGAAAATGGCCGACTACCTCATGAAGAGAGAAAGACGAAAACAAAGGGAAATCAATCGGTCCTGGAAAGTCAGGGAAAGATTAAAGAGTTCCTTTATTTTCACCACAATCATAAATATCTCTTTTGATATATATATATATATATATATATATATATATAATCATTTATTTGAATATTACAACATAAATATGTTATAAAATCACTATATATATATATATATATATATATAAGTAACAGAACGTGTTCGCATGTATTATTAAAATTCACCATCATTACGGAATGCAAATTTTATCTCAGTTACAATAAGTTTGATCTTAGAAAAGATGGCATGTACTTGGGGTAAAAAAACTGTGGCACCTTCCTTGATGAATTTCATCTTAACATCAAGAAACTGATTAGACAACTGAAACGGATCAGTATAAAAATAAGTAGACACAATATGTCTATATTATTCAATGGAACATGTTTGAATAAAGATATGCTGCCTAAATATATATATATATATATATATATATATATATATATATATATATATATATACCTTAGCCAACTAGCCAATGTGTTTTGTCCTCTGATCAATGAGGATTTTTTCAATAAGTATTTATAAGCTAAAAGTAAAAATGTTGGTTTTAAAAAAATTTTCAAAATTTAAGAACTATTATAAATATACAACAGGCTAACTGAAAAGCTTAGGTAAATTATGGAAGATGCTAAGTGATATAATTTAATGTCTAATAAACAAAAGTGAGTAAATGTTTTTATTTTATTTTATTTTTTATTAAATAATGTAATTAATATTTATATTAGTTTGGGATTAGTTTATGTATTATTTATTTTTTAAATAATTTGGTGTTAGTAATTTAAGATTAGTTTTCCTTTTGTCTTTATTTATACTGTCTTTTGTTAGATATATTTGAAGGTGTATCTGAAATTTTACATCTATATATAAATGTAATTAAACATTTTTACTATGAAAAACAATATTTAGCAGTAATTATTATTTTTTTACATACCTTATTTTAAATATTTTCCACATAAAAAAAATAACATTAGAAACTTACTGATAAATTGTGACTATTTTTCTGCTATTTTTTGTCAAATAGAATCCTGTTGTCTTGAGAAATGGTACACTGATAAGCTACATGGATTTTGGATAATTAGAGTCATCTGATGCTTGGAATAAGAAATGAATAAAAAAATATATTACAAACAAATTGGTGGGATGTATTAAAAACTATTCTGTAATGTTGTTGGTGCTAGAGATTCCATATAGATGTCATTGTGCTATTCTCACTTTTCCTTTCTTTGTTTTCAGTGGAGCTCGTATAAATAAGAGAGACTATGACAGCTGCACTCCACTGTTGTTAGCATCCATCAAGGGACATGTAGAGACAATTGAAGTATTGATGGAAGCTTTTGCAGACCACACTGCTGTTGATATATTAGAAAAAACAGCTGTCTATTTAGCTGTCGAGGAAAATCACCTGGAAGCCTTAAAGGTTAGAAATGAATGGATAAAAGTGAAAATTTTTGATTCATGGAATATTGAAACAATTATGAGCCATTTCAGTGTCATAAAAAAATGTTGCTGAATAAAGTGAAATTACCAATTCCAATACAGTTTGATGCTGTTGTCTTCTACCTTTGGAAATATAAGCAATATTCTAAGATCTTAAGCAGGGCTGGTGTGTACTACCCTTGAACCACAAGACTAGGGGGAGGCCTGGTTGGAGGCCTGGGCAGTGCATTGTCACCCTCACTATCTTATTAGCATTTGCATTTTTCTATCTACATTTATATACCTTACAAATTAAACTTAGTGTAACTATTAAAGGATGAAAAAATTTTGTTGAATGTGCTAAAATTCTTTGCTTTTTTGATAAAAAAAGTCTCGAACTGATGTTAAAAATTGCCACAAAACATTGTTGATTTATTTAAGATGGAATGATCTGTTATGACATGTCTCTAATTATATTTAGATACATTGTATTTATTCAATTTTTCTAATTGAATTGTTCACTTATATTGCATATGATCTATTATTGCACATAATTAGGTTACAATAAAATTTGTATTTTATATGAATACTACCTCATGAAAATTGAGATGCAGTAAAGTGGGGGTCCCATATCATAGATTATGTGATGTACTATAGATCCAGGGGGGCATTATCATAGATTGATTGGGGGCATGTCATATATTGGGGGACATCATAGATTTGGTGTGTGGGGAGCACACAAGACTCTTACACCAGTCCTGATTTGAACTATAAGACAAGCTCAAATACACTTAATGTTCACTGTCCCCAAAATGGGGCTGTGGGCAATTATGGTAGAAACCCATAGCTAATATAGGATATTTACCAACCTATAATTAACACTGGATTTAAAGTAAAGCCACTAAGACACAAGGGATTACTGGGTGTAAAAGTATTAGAAGACAGAAGCATTACTGAGGAGAGAGAACAATAGAAGAGTAATCAGGAAGACAGTAGATGATGATTGATGCTGCTTTTAAATGTTTGAAGATCAAACATGACTGGAAAGCAAGAAGCTGGAAGAAAGTTTCACAAGCAAGAAGTACTAGAAAAGAAACTGTTAGCATAGAACTTACGGTTGCATCTAGCCAATTCAACTGTAAATTGATAGAACCTTGTTGTTAATCTAGTACTGTGCTTAAATTCAAAAGGTCTAGGTATCATAGCAAAGAGCTCATTCAAACAATTAACATGAAAGTATTTATAGAAAAAGGTACGGGGAAACAACTTTATGATGGTGGCAAACTGACTGAAGCTGAGATGCTAACTCAGGACCAATAATATTGCTGATTATTCTTTGGATTTTATCAAGAATCTCCAAATATATAGCAAGAGTACAGGACCATAAGTGGCAGCAGTAATTGAAGGATTGGCAAATAATAGACTTATAAATATGTAAGATAGAAAAATTCTCTGGCATGATACAGTAAACCAACTTTCTTATCAGCTGACCTAGCAATGGATTCAGTATAGTCTTTCCACTTCATTTTGGCCAAGAATTTGGGAGAAAATTATATTTATTATTATATTTTTGAAAATTTTTTGATTAATACAAGATTTTCTTTTAATTTATATAATTAATTTTACTATAGACATTGATGGGTTGATTATAGAATCTGAGTAAAATAGTGTTTGTATACTTATGTCATATATATATTTTTCTTTTTTTTTTTAATGATTTCACACCAAGCAAGGCAATGAAGCCACTAAGATGCAGGGGGGGGGGTCTTGTAAGAGTGTTAGAATCTTCAAATTCTAAAACTTATTTTAAGAATAAGCCTATTGTATAATTTTTTTGTCAATCACATGCTTCAACTTTTTAGAAAATTCTTAAATCATTTTATTTTTTTTTTGGGTAAACTGATCAATTGTTTTTATATCATTTTAGAAACTCCTGGAATATCCTATAGTAACTGATCAAATCCATGAGAGTGACCAGTATGGAAATATACCTTTGCATATAGCAGCAAAAGAAGGCTACGTCGAGATAGTTCGGGTAAATATGATGTAATGTTTACATTTTTTATTGTATATTTATAATGAACTTTTATCTGCTTTTAGGAAACTAATGAATCTTATGATAGGTTTGAATATTATTGTAATAAACTAAAGGTTAAAAGTGATCATGCATTGTATATATTGGAATGTCAGATTGCAGGTGTAATGTTTTCTTTTCCTTTGTTTTCTATATTGCTTAGTGTTGATGGTAATTGATCAAAGAGAAGTGCATATGTGTGTGTATGTAAGGATTGAGAGTATTTGCTATTTGGTTGAACAACTTTGGTTTTAACATGGAAAAGTAAAACAATATTGTTTAGACCAGTGTTTCTTAACAAGAAGACACATGGCCATAAGGGATCCCTGGTAAATTTTATGGGAGCCACTGACAAATTTGGGGATTGGAGGGCCACAAGTTCTATGAAAAAGGCCACAATGCTACAACCCTGCCACCCTTTATATTTTAATTCTAATAAGCTTAAATTATCTAATAAAATAATTTTCAAGTGTCTTATGTTACTAGTCACGTGCATTTATGTAAAATTTATCTGCAGAACTTTTTAATTTTGCATATCATTATTTTTTTTTATTTTGCATAACTTTTTAAATTTGTGCATGTATTTATGTGCAGAACTGTTTTTGTTGAAATAAAGGTTTATTTCACTTAACTGGTTTGGTTTTTAAAACAAGCAATTTTGAAGTTTATATAGAGAAATATCACTGTTTATTTGTTCCAGAAATTAACTTCTGTTAAAACCTTTTGTTAAAGTAGATGGCTAGAAGAGGCTCATAAAAAAAGGGGGCCATGAATAGAAAAAGATTGAGAACTACTGGTTTAGACAAAAAATATGTGAATTTCTTGGATAACATTGTTAATTATTAGTTTAAACTATTAAACCAGAAATTATTTAACTATAAAGTATTAAATTTTTAGTTTAATTTAAATTAAAATAATCCGTGTTAAGACGATTTATATTAAGTCTAAACAGCCTTCCTTCCTTAAACAGAAGAAATTGCTGCTGGGTCTAAATATAAGATGTTTGTGGTCTGGTAGTATTTTTTCCTCTTTTTTAGTTTTTTTGCATATACAGTGTAACCCGGATATAAGAGAGTTGTCGGGACCAGAGAAGGACTCTCTTATATCCGGGTTTCTCTTATATCAGGGTTTCTTATAAACAAAATAGACCAAACCCGGATATAAGAGAGTTCTTATCTGGTCCCAACAACTCTCTTATATCCGGGTTACACTGTATTTCATTTTTTTCCTGATTGGATTACAAAAAAACAAAAAAAAACAGGATTCAATTTTTTTGTTGTAATAAATTCATTTTTTTATAAATTTGTTTATTTTTCTCATAAATAAATAGCCTGCTCCACTGTCTGAAATGTAGGTTATAAATATTGACATATTACAACACCATGAAACTCAGAGTTGCACAAAATGGTGAGAAACAAATACATATTTATGCTTAGTATAAATTTTAGTTCTGTTATCTTACATTGAGCACTCTTTTATTACCACCAGCATTTACTTTGTGTTATTTTATATATATTCAAGGTAAAAGAAAAAATTCCATAGTGGATAATTTTTTAATGTTCTCATGAATACAAAAGCATAGCTGTCAGCCATTGCATTTAAATGCAAAAAGAAAAAAATTCAGTAATGGGTAGCTACACATAGTTTTTGCCTTACCAGTTACACCCCTGATGATGATCTCAGAAAGAGATGGAAAGTACTTGGGAAATAAAAGTGATTTTCACTGTTAGAGTGCATTTCTTGCCTCATTTGATAGTAATACATGAAAAATATCCATGAATATGAATGGATTATACTAAAAATAAGCAGACATAATGTTTGTAATTTATTTAATCAAAGATGCCTAAAAGAGAACTTGCTGCCTAAATACAGAATATATATATATATATATATATATATATATATATATATATATATATATATATATATAATATGTATATATGTATTTTGTACCGCAGAAGTTAGATATGGGTTTGCAAATGAAAGAACATATTCTTTTAAAGGGATCTTTTCATCCAAGACTTCTTCAGAAAGATTCACTTGAACAACAATAATCAGAATGGTGAAATGGAAAAAGGTAGATATGAGGGGGGGGGGGTAAATAAATTTATTACTGAAAACAAACTGATGTAAATAAGCTCCTAGTGAGTATAAAACATGAGAAAAGAATTATTCATGACCCACCCATGAGACAGAGAATGAAGAAATTTCTCTTTCTGTCTGTATGAAGTCAGTCGATGAAGCATGATGTAAACAGCTTCTAAAAACCATAAATATTTAACCAACCAAGCCTTGTGCAGAATCCTAAATGTTCTGTCAACATATTCAGATTTCCAACTTGGGTTATTGATCAAATGAAGTACAATCTCTGACTCAAACTGACTGAGTCAAGCAATTACTGTTACTAGCTCCACTCTGTCTTATAAAGGCAGGCACATGTTGTCCAATCCAGTTCTAACTGCAAGTTGGTTCACACCACATAGTCAGCCTAACCACCAACATTTAAATTGATAAATCATGGAACTACTTTGCAATTAGAGCAAAACATTTGACATATACATATATATATATATATATATATATATATATATATATATATATATATATGTGTGTGTGTATATATATATATATATATGTGTGTGTGTGTGTGTATATATATATATATATATATATATATATATATATATATATCAGTGAGGATTCTAGCTCATCAATGTTGTTCTGACTTTGTACAGTTTAAAGTACCATATTATCATGTATTATAACTGAAAAAGATCTGTGTGACTGCATGTATCATGTTTATTTTGTCTTGAGTTGTTTTTTGTGAGTGGGTTGTTTCTGTCACACAAAGCATCAACCAGCTGGTTAACAAGTGGTTGATGCTTTCCATTCTTACAAATCAGAATCAAACTTAGATTTACATTAGGTACCACCAAAATCTGATGCAAAAAAAACACCCTTAAAAATGGATTTACAATAATTGAAATGTCTCCTTTTTAGTAAAATTTTGGTTATATTTGAAAGATAGTCTCTAAGTCAGTCCATGGGCCACATGGTTGGGAAATTGTATACAGGGTCTGCAGTTCCTTGGTTTGGAAACCCCAGCACCCCTGTCCAACATTTTCATTTTTAGGAGTTGGTTATCTGAGCTGCAGTATACATATTTTTTATGATTTTGATCAGTTGCTGCTGCTAATTGTTTTGTATTAGCAGCACAGGATCAAAGACCTTTACAGTTGTCCACAACTTTAAGATGTAAACTGTGAGAACTGTTAAGACTTTGTGTTAGAGAATGTTCATTTCACAAGGCTGAATTTTCTGATACTCATTAAAGTTTGGGCAACATGGAATTTCATGCCCACAAAAAATAGAGTTTTAAGAGGACAGTTTTTCCCATGACACTGCTATTATTTTAACTATCTATACTACTCAGCAATATTTATTGTTCTAAAAAGTGGTGATTAGAATTGGAATAAAACCTAAAAATATGATGAAAGTGAATTTATACATTTTTTTTTATTCATGACAAATTGAATTGACAACAAAAATATTAAACAATGTTTATATTTATTACATTATTTACAAGAATAATTTTATATTTACAACATTCCAAAATCTAATACAATTGTATTAAGACTAATGCAATATTTGTAATTTACCAATTTGTAAAGAAATAAATATGAAAACAATTCTTCATTCAAAAAATATTTATTAAGTTATTAAAATATGTAAATCAGCTATAAAAACAGGCACATGTTCTGAAAATCAGCAGGATTACTATGCATCACTGAGTATTTCAGTCTGAGTTAAAGTAGGTGTATTACTCATCATCACCTGAAATTCATTAATCCTTGCTTGTGTTGGCGGTGTCTTGGCTACATTCATCCCTTACATGTAGTGTTCCTGTATGGAAGTGTGGGAGACTGAAAATAAAATAAAAATAAAAAAATAAAAAATTTCATTTTCTATAATGCAAAAAGGATTTCTGGTCACATGTGAATTTTATGACCCCCGCTTTCGGAAAAGAAATGATTGTTCTCTTCTCACATCCCAAACATTGAATTTGGACATGTTTGGTATCTGTCCCATTGAAAGGCAGATTCAGCCACCCTCACTCAATGTCAGGATAACTTGAGGTCAACCATTCTCTATACCTTTGCATCTTTGTACCCATGTGTATCAAGTGGCCGTTCATTTCCTATTCAAGTCTTCATTTTGTTTTGTTTATTGCAGTCTACCGACATTCAAATTCTGTTAGCAGCACAAACTCATATACAGTCCTTCACAGAAGTCTTGTTTCTACCCTGCTTGTCTTGATTCAGTGTTCAGCTCTTTTAGTATTTGATTCCAGTGCTGCTAATTTTTCCACCCTTCCTAAGGTGTGATATACCTGTTTGTTTACAGATACCCAACCAATAAGAAAATTCATCACTTTCCTTACTATCTGTTGTATTTTCTTTGGGTTTCCTAATGGCAGAGCTGAAACAGTCATTGATGATGAATAGTCCTCTTAATTTTATTTTAACATATAGCCTGTCAACATTGTCTCAGGTGTAGAACATTATGCATTGTCATTAATTTTCTTGTTTTATGATTCAGGTTTCTGAGCCTCTCTCTTATCCAGTTTAAGAAGGACCCAGAGTGTCTCACAATGAAAAATACCCTAGTATTTATTACTTTAATTAAAATTGTTGCAGATATGGGCTTTAATATTTTTCTTAGTCTGTTGAGGTATTATTTACATATTTCTTTCATCACTTTATGTTTGATTGTATCTACCTTCAAAATACCCAGGTACTTGTAGCTTTCTGTCCTGTTGACTGTTCTAATGATTTTCTGGTTGAGATGATTCAGTTCTTTCTGTTGTTTCTCATTTTACCTTATTCCTTACCAGTGTAGCATGTTTCTTGGTGACAAATTTCATTCCTATGTCTTGACTGAAAATTATGTTTGTATGTTGATTTCCATTTTTGAGTTGAACAATGGGCAATGTGACCAGAAATAATCATTCTTTTCAAAGTTTTTTTTTTCTCATATCATTATAGAGTAAGTATCGAGTACTTACTCTATAATGATATGAGAAAAAAAAAACTTTGAAAAGAATGATTATGAATAAAAAAATTTATTAAATTTTATAAAATTTGCCATGCAAATTCATTTTAAATTACCCCCTCCCCACACCTTCACTAAGGCCAAAACAAATCTGTTCATTTAATGGAAATTTTTAAAATGTAAAAAATAAAAAATAAAATTCATAATCTAGGGTGATTAATTTATAGAGATATTATTTTTATTTTTTTTTTAATCAATTCACCCCAAGCAAGGAGGCAATGCCACTAAGATGCAAGGAGCTACTGGTAGTGAAAGAGAATGGAAAAACTTCAGAAGGAACCAGAAATTGAATCCTAAACTAAAACAATGGATAAACCTCTATTTCTGTTCAGAAGCTGTGGATGAGTGTCAACCGGATGATAGACAAACCTATCTACACCTACTGAAGACAAGAAAAAAAATAATTAAAATAAATAATAAATAAATAATTAGTAAATAAGATTTCAGTGTTCAGGCAGAGACGTGAGAAGTATAGAGCTGAAGTAGACTTCATAAGGAACCAGAAAGCCAATCCTAAACAGAAAACATGGGACAAACCTCTATTTCTGTTCAAAAGACAGGAGGAGTGTGAACTGAGCAATATCTCCAGATTATGAAGGTTTATGACTAAATCATGTGGAAGCACCAATTCTTGTATGATCACTGAAATTAAGCAACATTGAGCCTGGTCAGTACCTAGATGGGTGACCACTTGGGAATACTAAGTGCTTTAAGCTTGGATGTGTGGGTGGTGTAATAGATAATGGCTTGGAATTTGAAATAGGAGAGCTGAGTTCTAATTCCAGTTGGTTTTGTTGTATTCATTTATGCACAAACACCCTTGAGAAAGGTATAATTCACCTCTCCTCCCTCCTATGGGTTAATTAGTAGGACTTGTATGAGTAAATCATTATTATTTCCAACAAATTCTTACAATCTAAAAATAGATTTTGGCTTGAAATAACCTGCAAAAAGTTAAGCCATAAAATTAATCAATCAATCAATCCAGATTATGGATTTTAAATAAATAAAATTATTTTTGTTTTACATTTTTGCCTATTGTACAACTCCCTTTTTTTTGCTTTTAGCAAAGAATTGTGCCATTGTTTCAATACTAATTCTTTTATCTTTTAAGCTTCTTCTACAATATGGTGCTAACATCAATGCTGCAAATGATGAAGAAAGAAGCCCAATTCACTTGGCTGCCCAATGTGGCAGAACAAAGTATGTGTATAAAACTTTTCATTTTTTAAAAAATCAGATCATTGAATAGGAGACTGCTAATTCATTCTGTATCCAATATTAAAAATCTAAAGTCTTTTGTTAGTTCTTGTCTGTAATTTTTTTGTAAACTGTTATAACAACATCAATAATGTTGATTGTGGTTATGATGATGATTGTAAGGACTTCTGCTCCCACCAGAATCAAAATAGGGGGGGGGGCAGTTTGAATAGATATGTTGTTGAGTTTACCATGTTTTGTGTTGCTTCAATTTTTCAGTAGGCAGTCTCATATAATATACTTTTCCACCCTAAGTCCAGTGGTACATAAACAAAGTGTTTTAATTATTATATATTGTTTAGATTGGATACATTTTTGTTTGGTTTTACCACAATGTTTCAGTTGTGTATGCTCTGGCTTTCCTCAGGTATTTGTACTGTCCTGAAAGTTTGAACCTTACTCTGAAAAGTGTGAAAAAATTATCCTGTAACATTGTACACCCTTGTGTGAATAAATTGAAACAAAATGAATAATTCCGTTATTATTTACTTTTTTTGTATTTTTCCATTGAAACATGACCCAGTGCACATGTTAGTACTTCGTATGTCCATTCCACAAAGATGTTACTTGTTCATGCAGTGTTACAATTTTTATACACTTCCTTGGAGTAACGTCCATTGCAGACAATGGTCATAGGACAACTAATCAACAGTCGAGACAATAGTGTTTGGGTTTGATAAAAATCTGATGCAATCACTGATGATGCAATATTTTTCAAAGCCAAACAAATTTTATCATACACTCCAAAAATAAATTCATATTACTGCATACCACTGAAAATGACCATATGGTGAAAGAAAGGAAACTAAAGTGGTTGTTTCAATTAATTTGTACAAGGGTATATGTATATATGAATATAATTTTAAGTTGTAATGTTTATCTCTTTATAGTTTTGAATAATGGTTTCTGTATTGGTGATTTTCTCTCAATTATTTATCATTCAAACATTATTTAAGAGCAATAATAAAAATGGTCTTATATATATTTGACAATAATCTATCTATCTATCTATCTATCTATCTATCTATCTATCTATCTATCTATCTACTTCCAATATTCATCATACCAAAATAAATTTTGAAAATAGTAAGAATAAGTGGTCCATTTGATGACTAAGTCTCTATTCCAATGTCCAGTATCAATTTTGTATGTGTGTTTGTATGTATGTATCTTTAAACTGTAATTTCTCAATAATTATAACTTGATGAAATGATATAATTTATGTTAATATTCTTCTGATTTTAACTCTTGGGATGATGTTCTGAGTGATGATAATAATAATAGTAATTCTCCCATGATTGGAAAGGGGTCTAGAACTTTATTTGGCATCTATCCTAGAGATGGTGTCTTGATAAAATCACCAGAATCTGTCTTAAAATACAAAGAAGAATCTGTAATGTTATCAGTCCTAAATTGGCATCTTGCCATAATGTAGTTTCCATGTGTCTTTTCTATAAATATTTTCATTATAATTTTTATGATGAACTTTCCTCTATGGTACATAGACTTTATAAAATTAAGAGCAGTACTAGATTAGCATCTAATCTCATCATTTTACTGTCAAAATGACTAGATATAGCTGTAAGTTCTATGCTAGCAGTTTCTTCACTCACACTTCTTGCTTGTGGAACTCTTTCCTGGCTTCTTGCTTTCCAAGTGAATTTTGATCTTTCAAAATTTAAATTCAATGTAAATTGTTATATTCTGTTTTTTTAATTCTTGTTCTTTTAATGGTCTCTTCCTTTAATAATGTTTTTCTTTTTCTCAGTAACCCCTTGTATCTTAGTGGGTTTATTGCTTTGTTTGGGCTGAAATGATTTTAAAAAAATTGACAATGAAAAAAAAATTACTTTTTGTTTTCATTATCTCCTTTGAAGTAACATATATGAAAACATATATGCACCCCATTTTCTTTAAAAAAAATAGCCTTATATGTGAAGTTGAGATATCTGATAATCTAATATTTACTAATAAAACAAAGACTATAAGTACTTGTACCAAGAATAACTTTAGAATACTGTAATAATAAATGACAAAAATATATTTTATTATCAAGTATGGTAGTTTTCATAAACATGTCTACATTATTCTCAGAGACTTCTCTAATGTATTAAAAGAATTAAAATTAAAAGAAACTTATCTAATGTATTGTTGGAAAGTATCAAATATAATTGTATCAAGAATTTACAATTCAACCTGGATCTTCTCAGGTGAGTTCAGATGCAAATATACACTCATTTGGCCAGAATTTTATGCAGGCATCGCTTGATTACTGCACATTCAATTAATGCATTTTCGATTAGTGCATTAAAATTTTTATATACCAAAATTCAATTAGTGTATACATCCACTGCAAGGAAAGTTGGCTCCATGTGCTAGGCCAGGAAATTTTTCTCCCCGGAATCGATCCTCCAAATCTATAAATCAACCATTCGCCCTTGCATGGAGTATTGCTGCCATATATGGTCTGGAGCTCCTGCTGTTTGCCTCAGGGTTCTTGATAGGATCCAGAGACGGATATGCAACATAATTGACCCTGATCTGTCATCTCATCTGCAGTCGCACTCTCACAGACACGCCGTTGCCTCCCTCTGTCTTTTTTACAAATACTTTTACAGTAATTGCTCTAATGAGCTGCTTTCGCTGGTTCCCAGACCTCATGAATTTAAGCATCCTACGAGGCCAGCATCCCGTTCCCACCCCTTCACCATTGAAACTGTTAGATGTAGATGTCTCTTCTACTCCAATATCTTCATGTCTCACACTTCTCGCCTGTGGAACTCCCTTCCTTATTCCTGTTTCCCTGACAAATATAATCTCCAACTATTTAAGTGTAACATCAATCGACATCTCCAGTTGCCTTGATTTATCCACTTCACTTCTCCACATCCTTTCTCCACATCCTTTCCCCTTTCATTCCTATCTGCTCTCGCTCCAAATCTTCTGTAACCCCCTTGCTTTGATTGATCCACTATCTTTCTCCACATCCTCTCCTTTACCACTCCTATCTACTCTTCCTCCAAAGCTTCTGTAACCCCTTGCATGCTAGTGGCTTCCAGCCTTGCTTGGGGTTTAAGCTTAAAAAAAACAAACAAAAAACATAATACTCAATTAGTGCAGTAAAACATTCTTCATACTAACCATAGTAATTGAAAATTGATTTTTTTTATAGTTACTGATGCACACATTAGATACACTAAGCAAGGGATTTCTGTATTATAGAATTGAAAAGTCATCAGTGACAAAATCAGATAAATATCACAAATCAGGAATGAGTGCCAAATTTAACCTTGTTGAAATCCATAGACTTTTGGATAGTTGTTGGCAGCGGCACTCATTTGCATCCGAGCATTGGAATTGTCATCCTCTCTCCTTATTCCCATTCTTCTCTCTGGTGATGGCGGCAGAGATGGCTGCGATGGCCCAGCCTACTCCTGAAGAGTCATGATCAGGAGTCACAGAGGAGTGTGGGTGGCGGACACAGCTGGGCAAGTTGGGCCCTCTTGACACCAAGTTGCAGATTCTATTCATGTTGATGGTTGAACTTGAAAGTCTTGGTGCCCCAGATGGTCCTATACCAGGAAGGCTGTTTTGCAGCAACAGTTTCCAGGAGGTCACAAGGGATATGACCATCATGAACCCACTACCAATGTATGGGTGTGGACTAAGGGCCTCCAGCTAACCAAATCTGACCCTGTTGTCCACAAGACCAGACTTGCTGAAGGGTGGTAGAAAGCAAAGTCAAAGAGATTTTGACAAGGCTGTTCATGTGAATTTTATTTTGGTGGACAACTGTGCATGAGAGGTAAGCCCACTTCTTGGTCAGAAGCACTTCCCTTGAGGCTCAATGGAGATTAAAACAGGTGATAACTGACAAACTTGGTTGCATCAAGCTGTTGGATGCTTGTTCTGCTTTGGTTACACCAGTCTGATGTACCTCATATATCTGTGTGTATGCTTCTAAGATTGCCTAGTTCACACTTTTGAACAAGAGTGGAGATTTATCTCTTGTTTCCTTTTAGGATTGGGTTTCTGGTTCTTTCTAAAGTCTTCTTCAACTCTATACTTCTAACATCTCCACCTAAACTCTGAAATTATATTTATTATTTATTTTTTCTCCTCAATAAGTGTAGATAGGGTTGCTTATTGTGCAGTTCACACATTTTCCAGTTTTTTGAACACTAGTAGGGTTTATAATTTGTTTCCTGTTTAGGACTGGGTTTCTGGCTCCTAAAGTCTTTTCATTCTCTTTCACTCCCAGTAGCCCTATCAACACCTTGTTTGGGATGAAAACGATTTTTTAAAAAAATTCAGTAATTGCCAGCTTTGCTTTATATACATATTCGTTTTTGTGCACGCATACATACAAACATTCATTTTGTTCTGTCTGAGATGATGTGATAGCAACAATAAAAATGAGGACAATAGACTGCATGCAAATAATTAATTTTGTTGCAATGTTTTTTAATGCTTTGCTTTTCAATTTTGATAGTGTGGTACGATTACTGGTACAAAAGGAAAATTCCATAGTAAAGAGTGAAGATGAAGATTCCAATACTCCCCTTCATATTGCTGCTATTCATGGTCACAACATGGTGGGGGAAATTCTCCTTGAATATGGAGCTGATGTTTGTGCTAAGTACTGAAATTTATTTCTTTTATCTGATCAGTATGATTATAAATGTATCATCTTTCCTGGGACCCAAATAATTCAACTATATTGTTCCAAAATAGACTTGGCACTCGGTGTTCTTCTGAGAAGCCAGGTTGATCTGAGAGATGATTTCCTAGCCAATATCATTGGTTGTCTCATATACTTATAAACCTACTCTAGACACATACAAGCATAAGGGTCAGCTGAAAAGATCATAGGCTGAATATTAAGGAGTGATGCTAGAGCTATAAAATCTTAATTTCAACTCTTCAACTGCATTGATTCTTTTCAGATCAACTGACATCTGACAGTTCAAAGAAAACTTCAAAGTAACTAGTAGCAAATTCTTGTGAAAATGGACAAAACTTGGCATCAGGGTATTATCAATACTTGCATAAAAAGGGTTTTAGCCCTCATAGACATTCATGCTGACATAGTTGCTACATTAGTGGATTATGTATATACAGACATAAATACACACACACACACACACATGTGCACACATATACACACACACACACACATGCTAGCTGAATTAACCATGACTTGCTGCATGTCACACATTTTTTGTAAGAAGGAGAAAAATGATGCATTTTAATATTACTCAATGAGTTTGCCAGTGTGATCTCCATCTTCTGGCTTTCTCCTTCTATATTTTGGATAGGAGTCATTCCTTTTTTCAAATTTAAATTTAATTTAAATCAAAGGAAAAAAATTTCAGTGTGGGGCTAGGGGGGTTGTACCCACCAAGGACCTGCTTTGATCAAAATGAAATATACTTATCCAAGTACCCTAAGAATCATTCCCTTATTCAAATTTAAATTTATGTTAAAGATAAAAAAATTTTAAATTTAGTTTTTGCTACAAACCACCATTTTAGCCACTTACACAGAGAATAAGATCAGACATTTTATATAAACATAATCCCATTAAATGTTTTGTGTAAAAATTTTATTTTGAGTTTTTAAAGTTTAATTGTTATGTAAACTGTTACTTATTCTTTAGTACTCAGTTCATATTTTTAATTGTTAAGTTGATGGTGTTTTTTTTCTTCTGCAGGAACAACAAAATGTGGACACCACTTGATTGCGCAGCTGCAAAAGGAATGACAAGCATTGCACAAGTTCTTTTAGATAATGACAGTCCTGTAGATCCAGCTGACAAAACAAAGGTAGAGGTTTTTCTCCTTAATTTAAAATATAGATGCACATTGTTTGTTTTTGATTTTGTCAACTGCACATTATAGTAGGGTCAGTTGGGCACTATCTGTGAGAAAAAGAGCACCATGATGCAATTCACTCCACCAGAAAATTGGAAGCTGCTTGCTGTACTGCTTGGTATTCATGCTGGAAGTTTCAATATGAACATTTCAGAGTGTTTGGGTTTCAATCTGAGGACAATGCAAAGGATTCAAAAAGAGTTGGATGAGTCTAATGGTGATTATCAAGGTGTTTGGAGTGATCACTAGTGATAGTGACATTATGCCTCCATTCATCTTCCCACAGGGCCTCGGAGACCTACATCAAATACCTTGAGGAGGTAGTACTGTCCTGGGTCAAGAGGGTGGCTGCTGAAAGACCTTATATCTTGCAACAAGACTCTGCACCATGCCCCACAAGCTGGAGAACCCAGTCATGGTTCTCAGACAATTTCTGCAACTACATCACCTAACTCCCCAGACTGCAACCCCCTTGATGATTATATGTGGGGTACAGTTGAGTGAGAGACCAACAAAACTCATTGTAAGACAGAAGATGAACTGGAGGCAAGGATTATGGCAGCATTCACCAACTTAAGCAAGGAGACCATAGAAGAGTTGCAGGAGGTTCCAAAGTCATCTGGAATCAATGGTGATTTTATTGAATAATTTTACTCTTTCATGTTTCAAGGTATTTTTGTGTAATTTTGGTAAATATATCTGTTAAAATGAGTGTTATTTTCATTTTTTGCATAATTTAGATGGCAATTTATTCATTGCACCTTGTATATGAAAATTTCTTTTCATATTTATTTTTCTGTAAAATGGTAAATAATATTATATATTAATAATAAATATAGATTTTTCCTCACTGATAGCGCAACTCATACACAATACAGTATTCAGGTGTTGAGTTAAAATTGACCATTACATTATTTAAATTTTGATATATATATATATATATATATATATATATATATATATATATATATATATACCAGACTATTATAATTGTGAGCATATTATATTATTTTCGAGATTTGTTTTAAAAAAACGTTATTTTTAAATATTTAAAATAAGTATAACCCAATCCCCACCCCACTCTCAATGCTTTTGTTTCTGTCCATAAAAACACCTTCAGTTTAAGTAAAATTTCTTCCTTTGTTCATTCATTCAAATCATAGTTAAAAAAACAAAAATGATTTCAACTCAAATGTATATGCCTACTAAAAAGATGCTTCTAGTAATATATGAATGCATACAAAACTGTTAAATTAGAAAACAACTTATATGATTCTCATATAATTTCTTTTATTTTTATTTTTATTTTCTTGTAGATGACACCACTTCACCTTGCAGCCCAAGGTGGTCATTCTCGTATGGTGACTCTTCTTCTTGACCGTAATGCCAATATTGGACAATGTGATTCTGATGGAAACAATTGCTTGGATTTGGCCATTGATAACAATCATCCGTAAGCCATATTCATTTTTAATATTAGTCTTTTTTTTCCCCTTTTTTACACAATTTTGAGAGACATGTGTTCATCATTTAAGATAATTTTAAGTCCATGATGTTAGTTTTAATGAAGAAAATAGGCAATAGGTTTTGTTTTTGTCGGCTGTACAAAGTTTTAAATATGAAATTTTGATGACCGCAACAGCAAAGTTTCAGAGAAAATGGAAACAAAAAGAACACTTCAGAAAGAGACAGTTTAAATTTATAAAGCAAATAATGAGTAAAGTGGGCTTGGAAAATTTGATACTCACAGAACAGATTGAAGGTAAGTTGGACAGAGGAAAACATCACATAACCTACCAAGCAAGCTGGTGTTGATGGATAGCAGAATGGAGTTTAGGAGGGAGAGAGCAAAAAAAGTTTATTAAGAGCTACAAAAGACAGGAAATAGTGGAGAGCCATGATCGCCAAAGTCCTGAAGTAAAACATCACATAGCAGATGTTAAGAAAGTTATACAGTATTTTTGAGAAGTGTTTCTGTCATTTTATTATTATAATACTTTTTCAATAATATATTAGTAAATACCTACATTAGAGTAAAGGTTGATAAGCTGTAAAATACAAATCAATCAAATTTACATTAGAGTGAGTGTCTTGGCTGCATTTTCTGTTGTATTTGCAGTTGCTACATCTGGTTTTCTATGAATGTGCTGTTTGTCAATAGTGTATGTGTGCATTATGTATAAAATTTTAAATATATATGTGAAGTTTATATCTGTATGTGCAGGTGTTTGATAGAATGTGATTATTATTTTTCTTTTTGACTATTTATATTTTGAGCATTACTGGAGCATATAAAGAAATAAAGAATAGAATAAAAAATTAATAGTAACATGTACTTGTTTATCCCAGGTACATAATAGAACTAACTACATTTTTTACATTCATCTGCAAATATTTTTGTGTTTGCTCATCACATCAAGTAGCTTAAGTTTTCTAAAGTTACTGATATTGCTGGTATTCAGCTATTCAATTTTATCATTACTCTGTCTCTTAGTCAAATAGTGGATTTCCCTAGTCATTTCTCTAATAAATCTGATCAACATTCTTCTTTACTTGATTTGTTCATTACCGCCTCTCCTAACTCTTGTCGATCATCACAACTGTGTCCTCTTGGCAATTTCCTCGATTAACCTCATTCATCTCAGAACTGCAATTTATTAAATAACATTTCTGATAATATAGAAATTGCTCTCTCTCTCTACATTTATCTGCAAATATTTTTGTGTTTGGTGATTTTGATGCTCATCATGTCAAGTGGCTTAAGCATTGTAACGTTACTGATGTTGCCTGTATCCTGACTTTGCTATAAATACTTTCCTGGTAATTTTTCTGATGAACTTTGCTGTATGGTACGTAGACTTTATGAATTTAAACACAGTACTAGATTGGCAGCAATGTCTCCTCATTTTACAGTTGAAATGGCTAGACGCAACCATAAGTTCAATGCTAATTGTTTCTTTTCTTGTACTTCTTCCTTGTGGAACTCTTTTCAGGCTTTTTGCTTCCCGGTCAACTTTGATCTTCAGAAATTTAAATGCAATGTTAATTGTTATCTTCTGTCTTCTTAATCCTTGTTTTTTTATTGTCCTATCTCCTTAATGGATGGATGGTGGAGTAATGGATAGCGGCTCGGATTGAGGAATTAGAGACCCGAGTTCGAATTCCAGTCAACTCCATTAAATTCATTTACGTGCTAATACTCTTGGGAAAGGTATGAATCCTCTTCTCCCCCTCAGCTATCGGTAAATGGTAGGACACACTAAGTTCTATAGCGTTGAATGGCAACTGGTCTACCGCAGAAAGAAATGGCAACCTAGTGCTGGAAAAATCTACCTCATCAGTCATGTATTGAAAGATACATGAGCACCTAAGCGTGTATCATGCATGGCACATAACTGACTGACTATCACCTTAATAATGTTTTTTATTATATTCTCTGAATCTCTTTGTGATTTTGCATATAATTCTGTTTATAGTTTCTCCTATCATTTCTAAACTTTAATAGCACAAAACATGTGGACTTAATGATATCTCTGGAATTGTCCTTAAGAGACATGCCCCTTAACTGGCTCCTGCCCTACTATAGATGATTTACTAATTCTTGCTTTCCAGATTGTTAGAAATCCTCTTTTGTAGTTCCTATTTTTAAGAACTCTGGAGAATGATTTGATCCTTCAAACTATTGACCTATTAGTCATCTACTTCTCTTTGGTAAAGTAATAGAGGCTCTAACCAACCCTGTATTGGTTAAACATTTCACCTTGCAGGGTATACTTTCAAATAAATAATAAGGCTTTTGCTTCTTTTGGTCAACTACCAATGAATTGGTTATTGCTGAAAGATCCTGTAAAGTTTTAGATAAGAATGGCAAAGCTTGGGCCGTTGCTTTATATATTTTAAAGGTGTTTCACATGGTTTGGTTTGCTGGTATTCTTCAAAAGTTGAACGGTTATGGAGTTTCTGGCCATTTCTTTGATTTTATTCTATCTTTCTTATCAAAACACATAATGAAATTTATTTTGAATAGCCACTTCTCTAATTCATGACTCTCCCCACTTTCCTGTCTTTTGTACCTCTTAGTAAATTTTCTTTTCACTGTCTCTTCTAATCCATTTTATGCCAACCATTCACTCAAGCTCATTAGGCAGGTTATGTTCAGCTTTCCTCTGTTTCTGCTGTTTTCAATATGTCCTGTGAGGGTCAAATTTTCTAAGCCCACTTTCCTCATTATGTGCTCCATGAATTTCAGCTGTCTCTTTCCAATGTTATGTCTAAGTGCCCCTTTTTTTTTCCAGTTTCTCTAAAATTTTGTCGTACTCACACGTTCAGTCTGTTGATAGCATCCGTCTGTACAACCTTATTTCTGTTACCTGAAGTCTCTTCTTCATCTGTAATGAGATTGTTCAGTATTCACTGCCAATTTTTTATAAGCAACTTATTTATAAGCAACTGTACTCAGATTTTTACTAAATCTTAAGGAACTCCACCAATGATGTCAATGTGACTTCAGTCAATTAAGTGCCATGTTTGATAAACACTTAGGCGATCATGTCTCTTACAATTCATGACTAACTAGGCAGAAGATTATTTCCCCCAGTAAGTTGTCATTTCATTCAGCAGTAGACTGGTTTCCAAGCAAGTCTATATAACCTAGTCTGAATTGCTATTCAACCCATAGCTAGGGGGTGGGGGGAAAGAAGAGACAAATTCATACCTCTCCCAAGTATTTTTGTGTGTAAGTGAATATAATAAACCTGACTGGAATTTGAACTCTGCTCTCTGATTTCTCATGCTGAGCCATTATCCATTACACCACATATCCAGAGGCAAACCCTCCCCAAAAAAAAGAAAGAAAAAAAAAGTAAAATTAAATGAAAAGCCTTATTAAATATATTATTTTAGATGATATTCAAGAATTCTATCAATTCTACTAATTTACTTGTACTGAAATGTATTTTTTTTTACTTATTAGACCCAAGTATAAAAAAATTTAAGGAACCACTTAAGTAATTTGAGTACTAATTCTTGTGCAAAAATGAAGTAACCTGAGTATTAATCCAAATTATAAGTTGCTTATAAAAAAAATTAAATGATTTGATTGATCCAAAACCTTTTTTGATTAGTGCATTCCATATATAAATTATTGTAACATAATAGTACATTTTTACAATGTACATTAATAGTACATTTTTACAATGTTGTATCTTCAGTGATATTGCCATGCTGCTTGTTAACCATGAGAAATGGGAGGATGTGATGCGAAATGTAACCAAGGACCTTCAGTTATACTGCCGTCAGACCCCGATGCGAAAATTAATCCAGAAGATGCCAGGTATGTTTATCATTGTTTCTGTTCTATTTGACTGGTTGTGACAATGACTTTCTTTACCTTTAGATAACTTTGAAATTTTATTTCAATTGGTGATGCTAAGTCAGATTGAGTAGGTTCACTGTAAAGAATTACAAAAAAAAAGCTCAAAATCTGTCTGTGTGTGCTTTATCTTAAATCAAAGTGTCACATCCTGGTCTTCTGCCTAGGACCAGTATAGTGTCTGAGAATACTGCAAAAAATGATACACACACACATACTTAAGCACTTCGATGTAGTGTAATGGTTAGCAAGTTTGTCTTGTAGGAATACAAAGAGCAATATTTCCCTTTCATTGAGATAGTCACATGACAGCCGGTGGATAACGTCAGGTGATAGAGTGATGAAGGGCAGAGCAGAATGTAGAAGGATGTCCCTAGTCCATAGTTGTAGTTCTTATAGAAAAACTACATGGCTGAGGTTCACAGAGAAACTGCTGTAACCCAGTTTTCCTTTTGGGAAATATTACAAGTAAGGTTCGCCTTTTTTACACACCATTTGTTGTTGCATATATCTTATAATTTCTCTGCATGAGACATGTATATGAGTATATATCTAACTTTATGTATGATGTAGCATTAGAAAACTCTCTCTGTGAGAATGAAAGCATGTTTGTCATTCTTTTTCCTTTCAGCCATTCCATTCCATCTGTGAAATATGGTGTTATTATATCATGGATATAATAATGCCCATAATGGGGGAAATACAAATGAGAGAATAAATCCTTTTTTTCTAGCTCTATCCCATTACAGTGGTGACCACAATGCTATCTTATTTACCTGACATTATTACCTATTAATTGCTGAACAAAGTGTGATTTGAATATGCAAGCAAATATGAAATGTTAATTTCTTTCATATATTTTGTCAGACCTACTGCTGTGGGTTAGTGATGTCCTTCTTTGGGATCTATGTTACAACTGCTTTTTGTCACTCTATCTCCTGACATCAGTTGCTGGCAGTCACATGACCCACACGACTATCTCAACAAAGGGGAGACAATCACTATTTGTATCTCTACAGTCCCATTAGTCAGTGGTTCTCAAACTTTTTGAAGTCAGGGTGCACTTGAAATCCTACCAATAACTGTAGGTGCACTATATACAGATTTTAGAAAAATATGTTATAATGAAATCAAATATTTCAGAAAGAAATGATGAAATAAAAAAATATAAAATGAAACATACCTTAAGTTTATTCATTTTTGTGTTTATGAGAAACAAGAGCCTGATGAGTTTTAGCGATTTCTTCAATGTTTGGTTGTATATTTGATAGGCAAACTTTCATTTCCTCCTCAATACATTGAAGAGTTCCTCTCTTTTTGTAATTAATTGCGGTGAAAGCAGAAAAGCCTAATTGATAAAAATATGAATGAAACGGGTATCGCAATATAATAAAGTAAATATATTTATTTCTTATATCTGGACACATATTTCTCTGGAATGCCAGGGCGCACCTAGACATTTTCCAGGGTGCACCAGTGCGCACAGGCACACCATTTGAGAACCACTGCATTAAATGAATTATGACTGAATAGTGTGTTTGATCCCCGCTGGGTGCTCCATATATTCATTGTTGTGTCACATCTAAGGTATGCTTAGTAAATCGCTACACACACACACACACACACACACACACACATTCATTGTCATTATAGAGTTGGTTGGTAGTATTATCTGTCAAGATTATTTATATTATTTTTCTAGTTTTGTAAAACACATCATATACATATAAATATAAAAGTGGACACTGATGGTAACACTATATGAAAACAGATTGTTGTCCACTCAGTGTTAACATCAGTGTCCACTTTAATATTTACACATGCTCTATCCTTGATATTGAGCATTTTTACCCATAAATATCAGTCAGTTATGTGTCATGCATGATACACATTTAGGCAATCTGACGAGGCAGATTTTTTCCCCGCAGTAGGTTGCCATTTCTTTCTGTGGTAGACCAGTTGCCATCCAAGGCTATAGAACCTGGTCTGTCCTGCTATTTACCCATAGGTTGGGGGAGAAGAAGATGATTCATACCAAGGGTATTAGCACGTATGTGAATTTAATGGATTCAGATGGAATTCTAACTTGGCTCTCCGATTCCTCACTCTGAACTGCTATCCACTACTCCACCGTGCCTCCTACCCATAAATATAGCTATACCTTAAAACTGTATTTTTTTTCATTTTACCCCAAACAAAGCAATAAAGCCACTAGGGGTTACTGAGTGTGAAAGAATATAAGAAAAAGAAAAATATAAGAACAGGAATTAAGAAAACAGTAGAAATGATTGACATTACATTTAACTTCTTTAAGATCAAAGTTGGCTACAAAACAAGAGGCTGGAAGAGTTCCACAAATGAGAAGTACAAGAAAAGGAACTGTTAGTATAGAACTTATGGTTAGATCTAATCATTTCCACTGTAAAATGAACAGATCTTGCCACCAATCAAGTACCGTGCTTGAATTCATAGAGACTAGGTACCATAGTGTAGAGTTCATCAGAACAATTACCATGAAAGTATTTGTAGAAATTACTAAAGGAAGCTACATTATGGTGGCGGAAAAGGGACTGAAGCCAAGATGCCAGCTCAGGGCCAAAGACATTGCAGATTCTTCTTTAGATTTTATCAAGGACTTCTGAATATATAGCAAGAACACCAGACCATATGTGGCAGCAATATTCTAAGCAGGGATGAATGCTAGACTTTTAAATACATAAGATAGATTCTGGTGAGAAAAATTTTCTAACATGATACAGAGAACAAAGTTTCCATGCAGCAGACGTAGCAATTGATTTGATGTAATCTTTCCACTCCACGTCGGCAGAAAACTTTAGCCTGAAACAGTGCAATGAGTCACTTGCCTGGAGGTTAGCATTAGCCATGTTGATGGAAAGCAGAAAGGATTCTGTCAGATGATTAATAGAGAGCAGTTTCATTTTAGAGGTGTTAAGATTAACAAGCCATTCCTTGGCAACAGATAGTATGTTATTTTTTAAATTAACTGTCAATTTGACTTTGTTGAACTGATTAAAATTAGTATTAGGATAGGAGTAAATAGTTGTGCAATCAGTATAAATACTGATTTGAAAACTGATGCTGCCAGGAAGCTTATTGATGAGAATTAGGAACTGCATAGGTCCAAGGATAGAGCCCTGGGGATGTCTGCATTAATGCAAAAAGATTTAGAGGAGTGGCCATTCAAGAGAACTTTGATAAGAATGGCTGAATCAGTTTGAAAATTTGTCCAGAAATACCATGGAACCCTGCTTTTCTCATGGCCAGCTCTATGTTGGTTGTTCAAGGGTTGGGAATGGAAACAAGCTATTTGTACTGACCTCTATTGGGAAAATCAAAAATATTGCTTATCATGCAGCTTTGCAATAAGTTTCAAATAGACAAATCATATCATTGTTTTGATGAAAACTGTTGTTTGAAAAATATTGTTCAATTTTAATAAAATTTAATATATACCCAATGCATGACGTGTCATTGTTGGGTTGATGGCCAATCAAGAACCCTCCAGAGGAGCTAGCTTAAATGCTGCCCAATAAGGTGACTTTTAAGCTAGTATACATATATTTACAAATCCGGTTTATTTCAAATGCTGAATATAATTTTTAAAATTAAAAAAACTATAATCTCAATATAATATATATCTACATCAACATTATGATAACCAGATATAATTTTTAAAAATCAAATTGCATAATGGCCAGTTTATCCTCAGCACCTGAAGTTTGTGCATGAAACTTTGAGTCATGTTATTGGTGAGTAATAATATGTATATTAATATATACTAAATAGCTCTGTTGTATTACATCGGGCACTGTTATACTAACACCAGCACTATATGTGCACTATATGATAATTATATTATATATATATGTGTGTGTGTGTGTCTAAAAATTCAGATATAAATAAAATATATCTGTAAAATGACTGAATAAAAAGAAAAGGAAAGCATCTCTATACCAAAATTAGAAGATGAAATGCATTGGTAAAGAAAAGTTTTTCTTTTGTTTTTATTTAATCTCTCTCTCTCTCTCTCTCTCTCACACACACACACACACACACACACACACACACACACACACATATGAAAGGGATTAATTTTTTATTTAATAATCTGCCAGATTATTTATTACTTAAACTTTATTTTTAGTGTATATTTATATATCCACTAAAAATCATATTTAAGTAATATAGCGCTATGGCGACTGGTATGCCATTTATATACATCATGTATATAATGTGTTAAAAATTCAGTTTCTCTGCCATATGCTGATAGCATAGGGGTAAGCGTCTCTGACTGATGTCAAATCGGTTGAGTTTCAATCCCAGCTTGAAGCAATTGGATATCTAGCTACACTGATAAGCTGTGAAACAGTCTGTCGGTGGATGACAATATTTATATATATATATATATATATATTATAATTTTTTCATATAGACAAAAACAATTTACTCACTACAAAATGCAACCTTGTTTCGGTGTGTTTAGTTGCACCTTGACTGGTGAGAACCTAAATGGTTATGAACAATTTTCTAAATGCACCGAAACAAGGTGGCATCTTTGTAGTGAGTAAATTGTGTTTTGTCAAATATGAAAATATTATAATAAATAATTATTGCTTTACTCTTGGTATTGAGCCCTCTTTTGAATTAATGCTGTGAATGTTAGAATTTATATATTATTTTCGTCCTCATTACATTTGTATATATATATATATATATATATATATATATATATATATATATATATAGTTAGTGTGTTTAATAGAATAGATTTTCTTTTTCATTAAAAGTATTTTCTTTCTTGTATTTATTGTTGCAGAGGTTGCAGGAAGAGTGCTTAACCGATGTATAACCTCAAAGGGTGACCCTGCCGATAAAGACCGCTGCATTACATTCAATTATGAATATCTGGATGATACATACATTACTTGGGAAAAATCAAAATCAAGTGACACAACGTGCAAGTATTCCTCTTTGATTAAATTGTCCTATTGTAGCTATGTTCAGTGATAACCTTTTATCCATGGCTTCAGTTATCCACAGTCAACCCTCATCTTCCTCAGGGTGTGCTGATTGCATAGATCCTCACAGTTCTCTCTCCAGTTGTCACAATTATTTATCGCACCTTATAGGTCATCAGGATGCCAACCCATGTCTTCAGATATTTCCTAGGTGTATGTATTGAATGGGTGGCCAATGCTATTGTGTCCATGTTTTTGTGTCCACAACAGAACATCACTGGTAATTTCATTATTACCTGTCTAGAAATGACCCCCAAATCTTATTCTTGCCTTACCAAATGATTTGAGACATGTGTAATAGATGACTATAGAGTTGTTTTTTGCAGGGTACTGTTTCCAGGACAGATTCAATGCAACATATGGCAACTTTGTATACATGTTGTATAGCTTCTTTTCCAATCATTTTGTCAATGTCCATGTAGTGTTATAATAGAGCACAACAGATATAGTTATGGCTTGGTAGATGTTTCATTTCTTTTCATCTGATAAATCAGATTTTTGGACTATTTTTATAGTAATTTTTATAGCATAGTAAAGCAGATTTCCAGATTATTGACAGCTTCTCCATTACAGATTAAGCTTTGGCAATGGGAATATTCACATCATTTTCAGTGGAAGTGAGGACAGCCTGAGAGATAAAAATTTTCTAAATTGTGCTTGGTAATGGTCCCAAAAAGCAAATGTTGGAAATTGATATATAAAAAAGAGAAGCCATAATGATAATAACACAAGCAACACGCTTCTTTACTTGATTTGTTCCATACCTCCTCTCCTAACTCTTGTCAAGCATCATAACTTGGTCTTCTTGACAATTTGGATCATGCAATAGTATCTGTTGATATTTCTTTTGTATTGTCTATTAAAAAGGCACCTCCTATTCACAAGATTTCTTTCTGCTACCAGCATACCGATTGGGATTCATTTTGTGACTTTTTTTTAAATACTCCTTGAATATATATTCTTAACCTTTCTATTAAGAACTGGATTTCTTCTTGGATTAAAGTTGGCATTAATGCTTTTGTTCCTTCTCACAAATATCAGGTGGAACCACAATCTTCTTAGTCTGCAACCAGTCTGTTCAGCCATTATAGCCCTGCTATAGTCTAAGATCTGTTAAAGGGAAATTGAACTCTCTTTGTCAATGGTCATTAAGCACTAAAATTTCTGTAGTGAAAGAGATAATCAGTTACCTCGGAAAAAAGTTTGTGTTTTGTGTGCGATCTGCCCAAGAAAAATTACCAAAAAGTAGTTAGCAAAAATCTACTTCAATGACTAGAATCTATGCTAATTTTCTTCCCTCCTCTGAATGGCGTGACCAATCAGAAAAAATCTTTTGTTTTTCGCTGATAAAAGCAGAATATTTTCTGAGCTCAGGAGAGGAACACTTACTTCTTGCTAGTGAGAAGTGAAGGTTGGACGTGTAACCCAATTTTGTCGTTTCTACTTTTCTTGTTGGACTGTTACGACAGACTATCGTTTGAATTGTGATTTGGCTACAAGTGTTGCGGCCGAGAGACAGAAGAAATCTATTGCAGATGTTTGTTGCTGCTTTAAGTTGACAGTTTTATTTTATTTTCTCTCACTACTACAATTTCCTTCTGAGCACCCTTCACAGGACAAAAGCTTGGGGAGTTAAAGGCAGACCCCAACTAATATATAGTGTCTGCAACCAGAACAGCTGGTAGTTGCTTGAACTTTCATTGCCACTAGAATTCAGCTGTTCCAGACAAGATAGTGATGCTGGTTGTAATCGCATACCTGTTCCTTGTACTTTAATCTTTTCTGAACTATTTATTCTCTAACTTGTCAGAAACATTGTGCCTCTAAGTTTGTACTGAAAATTCATATGAGCAGTATAAGCTCAAATGTTCTAGAACAAAAATTCAAACCAATGATGACTAAATAAAAATGTCATAATGGATAATGATGTATTATCTTCGATGTTATAAAATGGTTTCATTTAAATTGATCTAATTTTGGTCAGGTTCACATATTTATTGCAATTGTTTTGATCAGGTATTCTGAGTGATTGGAAGCATCACTTGACATTGCCCTTATTACAGTCTATGTATCTTATATTTTACTTATTGCTTAATTAGGCACGTTTAGAGAAATCTTATACAATGACAAAAATTAAACCACAACTTTAAATTCTAACTTGCTTGCCTATTAAATCAAGAGAGATAACTCTTTTAACTCAAGGGAGATAATCTATTTCATAAATGCTAAAATAACATAATTAGGACTGACTAATTAAATTAATTTAATGATATTTAATTTTGTTAAAATTTTAGTCTCACTGGTAAGAGAAAGTTCTAAAAATATATATAAGGTTCTTTGACATATCTATACACTAATTTAAATTAAAAAATTAATAGCTGAAATAAACAACTTCTTGCAATGATTCTGGATAGTTATTTGTATTTTTAGTTTGAAATGAGTTAAAACAGTGATTCTCAACTGCCGTGCTGTGGCACACTAGTGTGCCTCATGATCTTAAGTGTGCCATGAAATATTGGCATGGTGTGTGTGTGTGTATGTGTGTGTGTGTGTGTGTGTGTGTGTGTGTGTGTGTGTGTATAAGTAGTAATGGTACAGCATTAGTATTGGAATAAATGAATAAGTATTAAAATTCTTTGAAATAATTCTTTCACTATTCTTCAATTTTTGTTTTAAATACCTATTTTTAATATTAATTTTTTAAAAAGTAATCTTAATTTTTTAATTTAACTTTTTAAAATTTTCCTTTATTCGAATAAACAAATGTTAACCTTTTTTCATATAATTGTATTCAACATCCTTTGTTTAAATAAAATTTATAACATTTAAACCCTTTAAAAATTTTGATAAGTTTGCCGTGATATTTTTATTTGCTCCTAGGTGTGCCACTACTTAAAAGGGTTAAAATATAAAAAAAAAAAAACTATATATACAAGCTTATCTCTAACAAATTTTATTATATCAATATATAATTTATTGCATTTTATGTTGTTTTCATCTAATATTTATTTTAAAGTTGCCTGAAGCAGTAGCATTCATAAATAATTCTGAAATTTCTTTCCTCAGGTCAAAATAACTTATTTTGCAGTATGGTAAAAATTCAAGTATAAACCAAACTTTTATGACTAATTTTTTTTTGTTTTTTCAGATTCTGATAGTGATGAAGTTAATGTGGTTGATAACTATTATCCTTACACACTAGACATGACACTGATGAAGACAAACCATCCTCTATATATTATG
Source organism: Acanthosepion esculentum (assembly GCA_964036315.1). Taxonomy (NCBI): domain Eukaryota; kingdom Metazoa; phylum Mollusca; class Cephalopoda; order Sepiida; family Sepiidae; genus Acanthosepion; species Acanthosepion esculentum. Next base: position 22,119,514 of record OZ038506.1, on the reverse strand, counting down.
GTGAGTTTTCCCTCTAATTGGTGTACTATAGAAAAAAGGTTTAAGAAAGGAAAACAGAAAGATAGGCTCTTACATATGATATAGAGATTCTTCTGTGTTTCTGGTGAAGATGTATTTCTATAGGAAAATGGCACCATAGGCTTGTAATATGCACCATGTGCAGGAGGAGACAGATTTAGCTTAGGAGCTAAGGCCAAAAATTACTGCTTGGTTTGACTACTGGGAGCTGGCTGACTCACTGAATGACTGACCACTGTCATCACTATGAAGTAATGTCACTAAGCAGCTGTCATGTCACTTAATTTCGATCAAAGGGAGATAATGAAAGAATTAAGGATGTCATAAAAGATTGTAATGGGAAAACTAAGTATTAATTCTAATTTTTTTGCTGATGAATTCCATATTTTCTTTTACATAGTTTATAAAAAGAACATATCATCCTATCATAATTATGCTTGCCCCTCCCTTTATTAGTTTGCATGACCATTCCTTCCTGTCAATACCTCATAAGTAATGGACTATTCTGTGTTTTGATCATGTGGAAAGTGGGGAAATGACATTACTGTGTTTCAGTGAGAAAATGAAAGAAAGAAGGGAAGATAAAAGTGGAGAAAAAGAGTCAGGTTAAGCTGATAAAAAAGATACTACATTTTGATTTCAACTAAAATGCTGAAAACTGTGGCAACTGTGATAAATGTGCCATTTTTCATACCCAGTATCGAATGACGGAAACTAATAAGGAAATTGTCAAAAAAAACAAACAGTTACCATAAATTAAATAACATCATCTGCAGAATTATTTTTAAATCATTATTAAGAGAAATGATCATAAGATGGGGAATTGGCTAGAAAGAAAGAAATAAGGGAAGATAAAAGTGTTTAATGTCTCCTGCTAATACCTCATAAATAATGAACTATTCTGTTTTGATTGCATGAATGAGAGGAAAAGACGCTTCTTGATTGCAGTGAGAAAATGAAAGAAAGAAAGAAAGAAAGAAGGGAAGATAGAAGTGTTTAACAGCTGTTTCAGTGAAATGGAAAAAGTTGTCAATTTCAAATCATTTTATTTGTACCCCCTTACTTCTTAAAATAATGATCAGCATTCATATTTATGATTGTTATTGCAATATTTTGTTAAAGTTGTTAAACTCAAATATTTAACACTGTGGGGAATTTCTACAGATGTTTTATTGTAGAACTCATTATGAGCTTATTCAATAATTAATTTATGAGTTAAGAATTAAGATTCATTAGAAAATTTAAATAGGAAAACCATGAAATTTTCACAGGTTTTTCGAGTTAATTTAAATAATTTAATGTAGTGTCTTTAAGGTATATTTTATGAAGCCAGAAAGTTTAGCTATTAAATAAATATGTTTTGCACCATATCTATGATTAATTTATTTACTGCTAAATAAAAAAACAAAGTACACATTCTCTAAGTGTGCTAATTCCATAATTTTTTACCAGGAGTAGTACAAATTGGGTCTGTCCCATTTTTTATTATGCTTACCTGTTAAATCACCAGTAAACTGGCTTTGTTGTTGATCTTATGCAGCTATTATAAATGGCTATGTCTGTTTTCAGCCTTGAAATCTTCAGCCACAAATGGGTTTTGTTTTTATCTACATTGACATCATTACTTCTGAGTGTGTACTGGTCATTTAAAGATTTTTGTTGACATGTGATTAAATTTTTTAACCCATGTGTCTTTGCATATATTTTTAAAAATAATTTTAGCAGCATTTATTTTTATTATTATTACTAAGTGAAAGAGTAGCACACCAATAAAGTTACACTGAGATACAAAAATATGAAGTCCCATATACCTAATAATTATTTTTTTTTTTGCTATATCCCTTCTGGATCATTGTTGCCAATTCACATTGGAATGATTGCACCCCCACCAAATTTATAGGCAAAACACTTAAAAGCATGTTGGGATTTTTTTCTAATCAATAAAATAGGCCACTTCTCAGTCTCATCCAACTCAGTTCTGGTCTTTATTGTCTTGAAGCTAGAACACTGTGATTGCTTGTCTGTATCTGCCTTTGTGTGTGAACATCATTCTTAGTTTAAATTTTTGCCATACTGCTCTTGCTTTGCTTTTCATATATTATTCTGTTCAATATTATTTTTGACATGTTCTTTTCTTTCTCGTTACTGTTTATTGAAAACTTTGTCAATTCTGTGAATTATGATGACTTCTTGGCAATGATAGTAGAATGGTTTCCTGTTGCTTTCTCCATGATTTTGAATTCAGAGTTGGCTTTAGACCACCAAAAGCTAGAGAGTCCAGTCTATCCAGTTATTTAACTCATAACTGGGGAAGAAGAGATGTCTTTATACCTTACACAACAGTATTTGTGTGAAAATAAATGCAACAGCATTTGTTGGAGTTTCAACTTGATTCACCAATCTCCCTTTCTGTCCAATATCCACTACATGACATGTATATGTGAATAATATACATATTGGAAAGTAAACCTCTTAGCCTCATTCCAATATATATATATATATATATATATATATATATAAAAGTGAACATTGAAGGCAACAGGCTGTTTCATGCTAGACGCAATTTATTGCATAAATTTAGCACACCATAAAACTATATTTCTTCACACATATATATATATATATATATATCATCTGCTGATGAGTCCACAAAATAGGATGAAATGGCTGTCTAGAGCTTTCTGTATTCTGTTGAGGATTCTTTTATAGTCAATGTATTACTGTAATGATATATATATATAATATTCTCTTTGTGTGTTGACACCATTCTTACTTTAAATTTTTGCCATGTTACTGTTGCTTTGCCTTCCTTGCATATATTGTTTTATGATAAGAGTATATCAGGCAAGTGCATCACAACCCAATGTGTGCAATTTGATAACATGTTTAGATAACAGCAGTACATAACTTTGAGGGTGGGACCTAGTTAGAAATACCTTCATGTCAGTTAATCAAGTCTACTCAGTACCTGTCTATATTTCTGAGATGAGGTATTATGTACACTATTTACATTAGTTGGACTATTGTCCACATCTTTGTTGCCATATTTATTACAAGTTGTATGCTCCAACCTTCTTCAGGTGGTTGGAATATTGAACTGAACCCTTTATTTCGCTCACTGGGGTAGACTGTTCTAGTTCCACGTGCCATGTTTAATGGATGTTAGTTATCAGTTATCTCCTGTTAATTCCCCTCTCCAAGTTCTCCACTGCCTTAACCAGGTATTAAACTCACACTCTTTGGGTCCCGTCACTGGATCTAACTAACGCCTTTATCCACTGTGCCATGTGGCAGTGAGTGAAATAAAGGGTTTAGTTCAACATTCCAACCACCTGAAGAAGGCCGGAGCATACAACGGCTGAAACGTTGTAATAAATATGGTGACAAAGATGAGGACAATAGTCCGAATCATATAAATAAGTCCACTCAGTATTCAATTGAGTGCTCCCAATTATCTAGATTTGATTACCTTGGTTGTTTCATCCTTCAAACTTAAAAAAATGGTTTTGTTTTTCATTTTTTTAAGTGTGAAGGATGAGATATCCAAGGCACAGTAGTGAACGATACCTAACGATGATGCTTTTCCACTACTCCAACTCCTGCACAGATATGCATGGTCCCTAGGGGACATGCTCAAATAGTTATGGTCAGGCAATTGAAATGCAAGTCTGTGGTACTGATCGAGATATTCGTTGTAACCCATCTTAATTCACCATGTCAGAACACGTACATGTTAACATCTTCAATTGATTCAGACCAGAAATTATGAGTGCCATGCAGGATGTTAATATTCTTTCTTCCATCTATTTCTTTCAGTTCATATTTCATTATTACTGCTGATTTATAATTAGTTTAGTTTCTATGGACACATTGTATACTTGAAATGATTTAGGCGAAATAATTCATTATCTTTTTAATCAGTAGCACCTATTAAAATTTCATGTCTGTTCATTCCTGTTTGAATATTTTTCTTCTTACCTTTTCTCACTGACATCAAACAACATCTCTAACATGTCTTTTCCATCTTTCCTTGTGATCAAAACAGAGCCGTCTATTATTCACTAGGTTTTGGCTGGGTGGGTGTTTCTTTTTTTCCTTCTGTCTTTCTATCATTTTCTCACTGAAACCCAGTAGCATCTCTGATATGTCTTTTCCATCTTGCCATGCATTCAAAATAGAAGTCCATTATTTATGAGGTATTGGCAGGGTATTTTTTCCTTCTGTCTTTCTATCATTTTCTCACTGAAACCCAGTAGCATCTCTGATATGTCTTTTCCATCTTGCCATGCATTCAAAATAGAAGTCCATTATTTACGAGGTATTGGCAGGGTATTTTTTCCTTCTGTCTTTCTATCATTTTCTCACTGAAACCCAGTAGCATCTCTGATATGTCTTTTCCATCTTGCCATGCATTCAAAATAGAAGTCCATTGTTTATGAGGTATTGGCAGGGTATTTTTTCCTTCTGTCTTTCTATCATTTTCTCACTGAAACCCAGTAGCATCTCTGATATGTCTTTTCCATCTTGCCATGCATTCAAAATAGAAGTCCATTATTTATGAGGTATTGGCAGGGTATTTTTCCTTCTGTCTTTCTATCATTTTCTCACTGAAACCCAGTAGCATCTCTGATATGTCTTTTCCATCTTGCCATGCATTCAAAATAGAAGTCCATTATTTATGAGGTATTGGCAGGGTATTTTTTCCTTCTGTCTTTCTATCATTTTCTCACTGAAACCCAGTAGCATCTCTGATATGTCTTTTCTATCTTTCCATGCCTTCAAAATGGAACAGTTCATTATTTATGAGGAATTGGCAAGTTATAATGGCCATGCTAAATTAAGAATGGGAAGGACAAGTTGAATTATAATAAGATATTTTTAGGATATTAGGTGTGGTTTGGTTTGTTTCGTTTTACAGCATATCAACCTCAATGGGTTATTTAATGCTGACAAGATTTTTATTGCTGGTAATAATTTTTTTTTTCCAAAAATGTATTACTGGTAAAATTTTTCTTTTAATCAAGAGTTAAATGTATTGCCAATAATATTTTTTTTTTAAATGTATTGCTGGTTATTTTTTTTTTTCAAAAATGTTTTGCTGATAATAATTTTTGTTTCAAAAATTTATTGCTGGTAATTTATTTTTTCAAGATGTATTACTGGGTAATACTTTTTTTTTTTCAAAATGTATTATTAATGGTAGTAACTTTTTTTTTTTTTTAAATGTATTGCTGGTAATAATTTTTTTCAAAAATGTATTGCTAGTATTTTTACTATAAAAACCTAGTTTTACACTTTCATAGTGTTTTGACTCCAGTTTGATAGTTAACTATTTGCTCATAGTTGGGACACTAACAGATGCTACCACCCAGGTCCGGGTGGACCTGGGAACAACAATAATTAAGAGGTGGTTCCATGCTCCTCAAAACCTCCTGATCAGAGGCTTTGCTGCCAGATGTAGTTTATCATCATACTCAGGTCACTAGGATGTTGGAGATTTCAGGAATACAAAATTTATAATATAATTTATTCATGAATGTTATAATTAATTGTATTGGTTAATGTAGGAATTTAAACATGATAAACTTGTGAATGTTTACACTGGATGTAGTCATTTTTCTATGTGAGCAAAAACAAAATAAAAATGAAATAAAAAAAAAAGCTAAAATAAAGGTAGTCATACCACTCATTCTAAATTACTTATAATAATATTTTTTGGTTTTTATTTTGTAGGTGGACAATAAACAGGTAGACTTGTTGGCTCATCCTGTTGTTATTCAACTGATGAACTACAAATGGTATTCCTTTGGAGCTGTCTTTTACTACCTAAATTTTTTTATCTATGCAGTTTTTTTGGCTTTCTTTACTGGATATATCATACAAGCAACTCCACCACAATTGTAAGTTTATGAATTTGTGCTTTTTTTTGTCTTATCAAAATATTATTGTTGGAAAAATGAAAATAATAAATTATTCATTTATTTAGGTTATATCCCTTCTGGATCATTGTTGCCAATTCACATTGGAATGATTGCACCCCCACCAAATTTATAGGCAAAACACTTAAAAGCATGTTGGGATTTTTTTCTAATCAATAAAATAGGCCACTTCTCAGTCTCATCCAACTCAGTTCTGGTCTTTATTGTCTTGAAGCTAGAACACTGTGATTGCTTGTCTGTATCTGCCTTTGTGTATGAACATCATTCTTAGTTTAAATTTTTGCCATACTGCTCTTGCTTTGCTTTTCATATATTATTCTGTTCAATATTATTTTTGACATGTTCTTTTCTTTCTCGTTACTGTTTATTGAAAACTTTGTCAATTCTGTGAATTATGATGACTTCTTGGCAATGATAGTAGAATGGTTTCCTGTTGCTTTCTCCATGATTTTGAATTCAGAGTTGGCTTTAGACCACCAAAAGCTAGAGAGTCCAGTCTATCCAGTTATTTAACTCATAACTGGGGAAGAAGAGATGTCTTTATACCTTACACAACAGTATTTGTGTGAAAATAAATGCAACAGCATTTGTTGGAGTTTCAACTTGATTCACCAATCTCTCTTTCTGTCCAATGTCCACTACACGACATGTATATGTGAATAATATACATATTGGAAAGTAAAGATCTTAGCCTCATTCCAATACACACACACACGCACACACACACACACACACACACACACACACACACATATTATATGTTGATGAGTCCCAAAAATAGGATGAAATGGCTGTCCAGTGCTTTCTGCATTCTGTTGAGGATTCTTCTAGACTTGATGAATTACTATAATGATTTGCCTAAATCCCCAAAATTCTATTACTTGTATATCCTTGCTTGAACCAGCTAATGCTCTGTGATGGAGCAATTCAGGGGAAAGGAAAGTCATCGCTCTTGGAGCACAATCTGTTGGGTTATGAATACTTGGGTGAATATCACCAAGGAATTTGTGAGTAGCAGTGCCATATTGAGTCCATTCAGTTTCTTCTTTATCACTGAGGCCTGTTGGTACAGTTGGTATGATGCTTGCATTGTATTAAAACAGTTCAGGTTCGAATCTTGGTAGTGGATGTGCTAATGCTGATGAGACCCCAAAATAGGATGAAACAGCTGTCTAGTGCTTTCTGCATTCTGTTGAGGATTCTACTAAACTTGATTAATAACTATAATGATACATATATATATATATATATATATATATATATTCAGGAAAACTATCTAGTAACTGTTATTGTTCTTGACAGTATTGATGAGAGTTTCCTTTCTAATTTTTTCTTTGAAGTAGTGTGGAAAATCAACATGATGATTATGCCAGTGTTCGCTATTTGAATTACATGTACTATCCATTTATTTGTTGCTGCTGTTAAAAGTCCTCGAGTAATGTTGTTTCTGTTAATCAGTATGCTTTTTTGTTTGTGATTCTCTAGTCCCAGTCCATGAAGTTCAAAAAAGGATGGTCCTCACAAAGACCTACTTGTTTCATTCATTCTAAGCCATTTTTAATCATTGATCTGATTTAGCAGTTGTATTCAGCTGACAGTTTAGCTATTTCTGAACAAATTTTGTGCCATGCATGACATCCATATGAAAGTTTCAATCTGATGAAGCTATTTAAGGACATGGCTTGAGTTTTTACATTAATGTTTTGTAACAACTTGTAGTATTGTGTGAAACTACTCCAAAGGAATATTCTATGTAGTAACCGTTCATAGAGATTATTACCATCAGCCTTAATCTTAATAGTACAAAATATGAAGATGACACTATGCTGATGGATAGGAAAACTGTAAAAAAAAATCATAGATATGGTATCAAAGGAATGCAAGATGAAATAACTAATTATAAGAAGACAGAATGTATGGTTATTGGCAAGATAGGCAGTCAAAAGTGTGTGCTTTGAATTGGAGACATTAGATTCAAGCAAGTACAGAAATCTATCTGGGCAGTATAGTAAAACTCATTTAATTAATAAAGTGGGTTTGGAAAATTTAATGCTTACATGACTTACTGAAAGATGCAGGTGTTAGAAAGAAGCAGCAAGTAACCTATCAAATGAGTTTAGGTCAATGGATGGCAGGGTGGGGACAAAGAGTGATGGTAAAGAATCAAATATTGCTTAGCATAACAAGAGACAAGAAGTTGTGGAGAGCTATGATTGGTTGCTGTGAAGGGACATGGTACATGAAAGAAGAACCATTCTTAAAGCATATACATATATTTTAGTATTTTAATTGTTATATCTCCATATTAAGGTGTATTTGATTTTGGTTTTAGCAATCTTCTTGTAAATTTTTAAAAAATTATTTCACCTCAAACAAGGCAATAAAGCCACTAAGATGCAAGGGATTACTGAGTGTTAGAGAGTATGAGATAAAAATTATTAAGGAGAGAGGACAATAAAAGAACAGAAATTAAGAAGAAAGAATTGCATTGCATTTCAATTTTTGAAGATCAAAGTTGACTAGGAAGCAAGAAGTCGGAAAACAATTCTGAAAGCAAGAAGTGTGGTGATGGAAGAAACTGTCAGTATAGAACTTACAGTTACCTCTAGCCACCTCAATCGTAAAATGATGACACCTTACCACCAATCTAGTATTGCACTTAAATTCATAAAATCTAGGTAGCACAGAGGAAAATCTATCAGTACAATTACCATGAAAATATTTATAGAAAAGGCACAGGGAAGCTAGGTTACAGAGGTGGGAATGAAGATGGGATGCCAAGTCAGGACCAATAACATTGCCAATTTTTCTTTGGATTTTATCAATGACCTCTGAATATATAGCAGGGTCATCAGACCATATATGGCAGTTATATTCAAAGCATGGATGAATGGGAGATTTATAGATATGTAAGATAGAGTCTGGAGAGAAGAATTGTCTAGCACAACACAATGAATCAACTATCCTAGCAGTAGACCTAGGAACTGATTCAATATAATCTTTCCAGTTCATATCAGTAGAGAAAGTTAGCACAAGAAGGTGGAATGAGTCACTCTCCTGGAGGTTAGCATTTGCCATACTGATAGGAGGGAGAAATAGGTCTCTCGAATGAATCATAGAAAGCAGTTTTGTTTTGGAGAGATTAAAATTAAAAAGCCATTCATTGCCTCAGCTAACAACAGACTACAGTTCACTTTCGAGATCAGCTGCCAATTTGTCATTATTGAACTGATCAGATTATTAAGATAGGAGTAAATAGTTGTGTCATCTGTATAGATACTGAGTTCAGAGGCATTAGGAAGCTCACTTATGAAAATATAGGTCCAAAGATAGAGCCCTAGGGGATGCCTGCATTAATGCAAAAAGATCTAGAAGAATGGCCATTCAAGACAACTTTCATTTCATGATTTGATAAGAAAGATTGAAACAGTTCAAAGATTCATCTAGAAATAGCATAACCTTTCAACTTGGGAGGGAAAAAGACCGGTATGCCAAAAACTGTCAAATGCCTTTAAGGTGTCTAAAGTAACAGCTCAAGTTTTATGAGTCTTATATGAAGCTTGATAGAACTTTTCAGCAATAATCATTAATACATCAGCAGTTAACATAGAGAATTGAAACTCATATTGTTTATCTGAAAGAAGACCCTGCAATGTGCGGTGATTAGGGCCTGCAGTACTTTACCAAAAAGAGGTAGAATGCTTATAGGCTGATAGTTAGGATCAGGTGGTTCACCTGAGTTCTTAAAAACTGGAATTATAGAAGATGAGTTCCAACAAGGAAAGCAAGAAGCAGCAAGATATTTATTGTCAAATTTAGAGAGAACAGAGCACATTTCTTAAGGACGATTGCAGGGATACCATTGGGTCCACATGCTTTGCGGGGATCCAGTTTAGAGATGATAGCATAACAGAAACCAAGAAAGGAGTTATATGTGTATCACTCAACAGAGACTCTGTTTTAAGTGGAAAGTCAGACAAAGATATTCCAGATGAGTATACTCCAAATAATCATATTTCCATTTCCTTTATTTTAACATCATGGGAAAATGTATTCCCTTTTTTCTTTTTCTTTTTTTATTCATTATTATCATTTTATGTATTGATTTTATTTCATTTTCCCACACTTTTTAACTATTCACAATTAAAAGTTTTAAACTCTTTAAAAGATTTTCATTTACAGTTACCTGCCTTGCACCATGACTAAATGCTCTGTGTTTATCGTTTTTTAAATTCTCCCTTGTACTTTTCGATTTAGTTTATGATAAACAGAAAACAACACAAAAATGTTGTTTGTTAGTGGTTTATTCAAGTGTTTAAACAAAAATTATTATCAAAAATATTATTCTCTTGTATTGTTTCTTAAATAAAAATTGTTTCTTAAAATCAGATAGTGATATTTTTTTTTTACAAATAATATAAATATTTAAAATTTAAACCTTCAAACTTCATTTTTCATTCAGATTTTATTCACCAGTTTAAAAAGAAGTGTTGTTTACTTTGTGCGTCTGCATATGTTCCTATGCTGAATTTTATTAAAAGCATATCACTGTTGGTGAAAAGCATGAACACTTTTGCTTTTTGAATAAATATAACAGGATTTTAAATAAAAATTTCATATTGTCCCCAAAAACATTACCATGACATTAATCTCAAGCCATGACCTCTCTCATTCTGTTCATATCTCTGGATAAAAAAGTCCATTGAAGGTTGTTGAACTTGACTGATAAGAACTGGAGAGGGCATCAGATGAATAGTTTTGTTAAAGGTACTAACGATAAGAATATTGATTCATATGAATCATTAAGTAATGATGATACTCTATCATAGAACTTCCTTCATCACAGATTTATTCACTCTTTTCTGTTCAATTTTTACAGGAATGTTGTTTATTACAATGGAACCTACTGTGATACATCAAATATTGTAAATGAGAAATTTTTCCCATACTATGGACGTTATATCATCATTGGACTTTCTATATTCATGTTATTTCGAGAAGTGAGTAGTTTATTTCATTTTATTTCAATAGATATATTAAAATCCTTAAGCCTATATGCATTTGATTTGATTCATTCTTTGGCAAACATGGACCTTCATGCCTGCAATAAAACATATCAAAAGTATGGATTTTCCCTTGACACTGCTATTATTTTAACTAGCTTCACTCTTCAGCAATGTTTATTGTTTTAAAAAGTGATGATTAGAATTGTAATAAAACTTAAACCTATGATGAAAGTGAATTCATACATATTTTTGTTCTTGATATTTTGCAACAAATATATTAAACACTATTTATTTATTAGATTTTTATATTAACAAGAATAATTTTATATTTACAACATTCTAAAAACTAAGACAGTTAGAACAAATGCAATGCAATATTTATCATTTATCAATTTATAAATAAATAAATATGAAAATTTTTATTCATCAATTTATAAACATTTACTAAGTTAATTAAAATATGTGAACCAACTATAAGAGAATCCTTATTTACCATTTAATAAAATTTGAATCAGCCAATGCTTTTCCAACCATTCCAATAAATAATATAATAAATAGTGTTTATTATTTTTGTTGTAAATTCTCAAGAAAAAAAAATGTATAAATTCACTTTCATATATTTATATTTTTTTTGTTTTTTCCTTTTTCTTTTAAATAATGTGGTAAGAATGTATTAATGTGATTTTAAGGGGTTATTTAGATTTCAGTCTTAAAAGAAAAAAAAACCATTGAAATCTTTTGGTATTAAGTCATTCAGTCAGTGGATTTGTAATGATACCATTGCCTGCTTTAGGCCTGTGAAAGTCATCTAACAGGCATTAGATACCTACCAAGTTGTTATATTTTGGGTTTGCTCTGGTGGGTATTGGGAGTCAGTACTATAGCAAGCAATATTGTCTGGTTAAGGATTGTGTACTAACATACACATAGAATTTTAAGGGATTTTTTAGTGTGCCCATATCACTACCAAATATGACACAAGACTGAGGTTTAAAGAGGGTTTACTGTCAATATTGTGGAAAAAATGTTCAAGTCCTCTTGGCACTTCTCCTTTTTGGTGACGCCTCAGGCATCATATAAATATTCCAGTCCCCCTCTCAAAGGAGTGGTACTGCTTGGGGCTAATATTAATTTCAACTTTCCTGGCAAAAGCCATGGAATTTTAAGTTACGGCTTATAATGAGGTTGCTTTTTAAATATATTTGTGTGTGTGCGTGTGTGTGTGTGTGGATCATCAATCCATATTTTGGGAAAAACCTGGATATTGAAGCAGCAATAAAAAAAATAATAATAACCACACATTTTACAATGAATAACATTTACTAAAACAATGTAATTGATGTTACAAGAAAGAAGAAATGTTGAATGTGTGCATTTGTTATTTAGAAATGACTTGATGTAGTGTTTATAAGTCACTTACTGTGTGAATCAAAAGTTCTTTCATTGAGTAGTGTGTGTTAGACCAGGGCTGGTTTATACTACCCCCGAATCCCTTGACCAGGGTTAGGGAGTCTGATTGGTGGCCCCAGGCAGTGCTTTTTGACTCTCACTATCTTATCAACATACTTTTTTCTATCTACATTTATATGCATTATAAATTAAACTAAGTGCAACTGACTTATTAAAAGTTGAAAAATTTTCACAGATTTTGATGTCACTCTGGGAACGTTTTTTTATTCAAATCTGTGAATTTGTTTTGCTCATGCTAAGTCTTGAAAAAAACACTAGTATATAAAATTCACTATTTTTTATCCATAATGGTGAATGTGTTAAAATTATTCAACTTTTTAGCGAGAAAAATCTCAAGTTGATGTTAAAAATCGTTGCAAAACATTGTTGATTTATTTAAGATGGAATGATCTATTATGACATGTTTTCAATTGGTATTTAGATATGTTGTATTTATTTTCAATTTTTCTAGTTGAATTGTTCACCTATATTGCATATGATCCATTATTTTACATAATTAAATTGCAATAAAATTTGTATTTTATATGAATACTATCTTATGAAAATTGAGATGTAGTAGAGTGAGTGGCCCTGTATTATTTATTATAGATTTGGGAAGGGTATCATAGATTCATGGGGATGAAGCATTAGACCCTTGCACCAGCCCTGTATTCACCCACAGGCTGACAGTGAGTTTGACTTCTGTCCCTGTTTATGTTTTTTTAGCCATTGTCTGTCTAGACTGTAGCTGGCCATGTATAGATGGTGTGTGGGTGATTGCTGTCTTTATAGACTACTGCTGCTCGTGGGTTGTAAGATTTGCAAAAAGTAGTATGCTTTGTGTGTGTCTTCTATTCTATAAATTTTACTTAAATTATGTGTAATATCCCTACATATTTGTACTTATTTTGTATTTTAAATTATTAACATTTTCATAATTTATTTTATTTTTTAGAATTCTTTTTTTTTTATCTAGTTGCGACGTTTTCTGATTGATATGTTTTTCATCATTATATATTGTTATCATTTTGTAAAAATATACCACATATTTAAGTATTTAATAAATGTTCGTATAATTGTTTATTTTCTTCACAAAAACTAATTATTTTATTACTTTTCCTTTCTTCAGATTTTCCAGTTTTATCAAGCAAGATCAAGTTATTTGACTTTTGTCAACATATTTGAATGGGTGACTTACACACTGACGATTTTATTTGTAATTGGACTCAACAAATGTCAATGGGATCGGAATTACATAGAGGTAAAAGTCATCTCCCTCTACCACATAAACATTATAAAATGAAGAGAGTAATCTCCCTTGTTTTGAAAAGCGTAAATCTAGTTCAGGCCGTATTTTCCGGGATCAAAGTGTAATATCTATTTTTCTTCTTCCTAAACGAATAAAGCCTGGTCCTGGGGATTAAAACTCCGCAGCAGCATCCTTCTCATTAAACTAAAAGAGGAAATTTAGCGGATACCAACGCCAGTGTGACAACAGTCGCTAAAACTGGGCAATTTTTGTCCTTGTGTCATAGTTTGTCACTCTGGGGTGGTGGATAAATACCAACAAATATCAATGTTCTTTTACTACTGAGCCTTAAAATAACCCCTGACTTCAAGTGGAACTTATGATCCATCTCTAATGATGGATGAAAAATAGTCAGTTCCCTGTTCCACTCTAGGAAGTACCTGATTCTTTGTGCTATCCTCTACCTTTACAAGAGCCAGATCAAGCCAAAAATGGAGTACTGTTGTCATATTTGAACAAGAGCTGCTGAGTTCTCACTTTTGAGTCTCAATAGAGTACAAAAGTGTCTCTGCGTGCTTGTGGGTGACAAATTATTTTCTACCCAGCAGTTCCTCACTCTATCGTTACTTCCTGGAAAGTGCTCGGATGAACTGCATTACTTGGTTCCACCAGTTCTAACCTTCACGCTTAGGATCCGTCATAACACTTACATAGTAGCAAATGATCCTCATTACCTCTGTATTCCATTGGTGAGAAGTCAGTTTCTTTCCACTAACCACTTCTCTGTGGAACCGACTCCCAAGAGGATGTTTCTCAGATCACTACAGTCTTAACCTGTTCAAGTCTAGAGTTAACTGTCATCTTCCCCACCTATCTGCATAAACTGTGCCTCTTACTATGTAACCCTCTACCTCGAGTGGCTCCCACGACTTGTACAGCATAAACCCCACTGTAAAAAAATAACCCAACTTTCTAGAAATTATTGCTGGTTGAATATTTTTATGTGAAAAAATGTAGAGAGCATTTAAAATAAATCTGAATAAATTAACTTCCTTTGTTTATTTGCATATCTTTGTTGATATTTTCTCTGAAATTCCAATGCTAATCTGAAATTTTGCATGTGTGATTACTATCTGTGATTCACTATTTAACATTTTCAAAACTATTAATAATTCATAGTATAAACTAGTAATTAATAGTATAAAAAAACTTTAATCCATTATCCTCTTTTTTGATAAATATATTTATTTAAAATTTCTTATCTGTCTATATTTCTGATATGAGGCATTGTAATTATTTACATTGTTCAGATTGTTGTCCTCATCTTTATTGTCATATTCACAATGTTTCAGCTGTTGTATGCTCTGGCCTTCTTCAGGAGATATATGTTGGAATTTTGAACCACGAACTAGATAAAAGTATTTGAAATAATCCAGTGACTTGACCCAAAGAGTTGTGAGTTCAATACCTGGCCACAGCAGAAGTGAACAAAATATTGAAGAGATGAGTTACGAAAGGGAAATAACTGAAACTGGGATATCTAGAAAAGGCATGGCATGTGGAACTAGAACAATCTACTCCGGTGGATGAAATAAAGAATTCAGTTCAAAATTCCAACGTATATTACCTGAAGAATGCCAGAGTGTAAAACAGCCAAAACGTGAATATGACAACAATGATGAGGACAACAATCCAAATAATGTAAACACTTTAAATTTTTTGCTTGTTCATCAAATATTCATTATCTACAAACATGTCTTTCAAAGCTACTTTATAAATTTTAAAAAATTAATTCATAGATAATTTATTTTTTCTTAATGATATTTTGATTATATTTATAGCAATGGCAGTGGAATCTTGGGTCAATTGCTATCTTTTTTGCGTGGCTGGATTTGGTGTTGTTTGTCCAGAAAGTCCCTCGTTTTGGCATCTACGTTGTCATGATTACTGACATCATTTACACCTTCGTGCAGTTTGCTATTGTTTTTCTGTTAATCATCATTGCATTTGCATTTGGATTTTATGCTCTTCTCCAATCAAGGGTAAGTCTTCTTTACTCTTCAAAATTTAGAATTATCAAAATAATCTTGCCTGAGCTGCTTCAAATAAAGGTGTTTCTTTACCTATGCTAGAAACAATGTTTGTGCTGTCAGTTTGACAAATTTCAAAATCTGTTTCTGTGCAAATATAGTGCAGTGGGGACATATAACAGAGCACCTGTCTGTCTTTTACCAGCAAGATAAATCAATCCCCATGTTGTATTTTACTTCTTGTTTGCATTTGTGCAGATATCTACAAAGACTGCAAAAGACTTGTGGCATATTCACAAGAAATGTTAGATGAAATCAACAGCCAGAAATGAAGAAACAAATCTGGTTCTCAAAAATTTGGTGTTTATTTCAATGAGGTTCTCTGGTAGTACTTAGTATTCTCCCTGGAAGTTGGTAGGTGGTACATTGGCTCCTTTGACACCTCTTACTTCAGCTGACCAACTGCTACCAACATGATTGGCTCCTCTCTTTGTTTGACCCTAACTGGGATTCTACTTATATATAGTATGATGGATAAATTGTTGTTTAAATTACACAAAAATGAAAATAACACTGACATCTCATTTTAACAGATATATTTACCAAAATGACACAAAAATATCTTGAAATACGATAGAGTAAATTTATTTAATAAAATCGCCATTGACGTCAACCACGGCCACAGCCACAGCCAACTTTGGAATCTCCTGCATCTCTTCTGGATGGTCTCCTTGTTTAAGTTGGTGAATGCTGCCATAATCTTTTGCCTTCAGTTCATCTTTGGTGTTATGAGGAGTTTTGTTGGTGTCTCACTAAACTGTGCCCCACACATAATGATCAAAGGGGTTGCAGTCTAGGAAGGTAGGTAGCCAGATGTAAGGAGTGATGTCATTGCAGAAATTGTCTGGTAGCCATGACTGGGTTCTCCTGCTTTTGTGGCATGGTGCAGATTACTGTTACCAGACATAGGGTCTTCCAGCAACCACTCTCTTGACCCATGACAGCACTACCTCCTCAAGGCACTTGATGTAGACCTCTGTGTTGAGGCTGAATCCCTGTGGGAAGATGAATGGAGGCATAATGTCGCCATCACTTGTGATCACTCCAAACACCTTTGTAATCACCATTAGACTCATCTAACTCTTTCTGAATCCTGTGCACTGTCCTCAGATTGACACCCAAACCAGCATGAAATGTTTGTATTGGAGCATCTGGTATGAATACCAAACAGTACATCATGTCGTTTCCAGATTTCTGGCAGAGTGATTTGTGTCATAGTGCTTTTTTTGTCACAGATGGTGCCCAACTGACCCTACTATACTGTGCAGTTGTCAAAATCAAAAACAATGCACATGCACAAAATTAAAAAATATAAAATGGCGATAATTTACCCATTGCACCCTGTATAAGGCTGCCAGTGGAAACATCTAGGTAAAAAGTATTTATTATTTTTGGTGTATATACTCAATAACAAAGAAAATGTCTAAAAATTCACTTTCATCAGATGTTTAGGTTTTATTACAATTCTAACCATCTCTTTCTAAAACAATAAACATTGCCGAGGAGTGAAGGTAGTTAAAATAATAGTGGTGTCAAGGGAAAAACCATCTTTTTGACACACGGTTTTTTTGCAGTTACTAAGGTCCAAGATTGTTGACTTTTTCTTCCAGACATTAAGCAAAAAACAACCAACTCTTCTAAACCTGATAACATCATTTAAGACCCACTTGACTTTGTGTGTGTTCAGAGCCGGTCATATGGGGGAACCTATTTTGCTATAAAACCATACTACATAACAAAAGGGGAAAGAATAATCTAGTTGTTGTTCAAAATCCTAAAGTCAGAACTTCTAAAAAGAAATATAAATAAGATTGGCAATGTAAAAGTCAATAAATGTATGCACTTCAGAAGTATTTTTCTTTGTCTATCAGTAACTTCAAAGGAACTGTTTTCAGTCAGTACCTACTTTTACTGACAAGCTTACACCTAAGGACACAGCTGAAAGTTCAACAAACTCCTCTCTCTCTCTACGTATGTAAATCCTCTCTCTCGTTCATATCTATACACACAGACCTTTGTAGAAATCAAAACAAACAATAAAACAAATAAAAAAGTAAAATAAACAGGAATATGCAGCAAAAAAGTGAATTATTTTCTTCTGACTTATAGTCATGTTACTAGTGTTATGTGGTATTAGTATAAAAAGCAGCGTACTTTCAAAAACCTTCTTCTTTTCCCATTTTTCTGTACCCTGCATAGTTGCTGCTCAGCATGTAAGTAAATTTGCAACAGTCGCCAATAGGTTAGATGTTTTCTCCAACTTCAACATATTGCTGTATTTTACAACAGACTTATCTGTAGGAAGATACTTCTTCCTTGTGAATTCTTTTAAGAAAACATGACTTTCTGGTCCACCAGACGGTCTGTCTGTACACACATACATACATACATACATACATACATACATATATATATATATATATATATATATATATATATATATATATATATATATATATATATATATAGAGAGAGAGAGAGAGAGAGAGAGAGACTTTGTATTTTTGCACCAAAACTCTCTTTCTAGTGCATTATGCGAATTCTGCTTCTCTTCTTTTCTAACAAACCAGGGGACGCAACTCCTGCTTCCTATTTATGATTCACTACATATCTATGTATTCATTTTATTTTTAAAGTTTTGTAAGAATTATCATTCTAAAATCTGAAAAATTACTTTTTTTTTTTTTTTTTTTAAAGAAGACGTTTATCAAAGTTAACATCTCAAAAACACATGCATCAAATCTGTGATAAATACAACATAGTTTTAAAATTTTTAAAAATTTATACCATACTCTGTATATAATATACTAGGCCATATAAATAACACTTGGTTTAATGTCTGAAGCTGATAGTATGCAAACCATACCCTAGTAAAACAGTTAAGTGAGTGGCAATGCCATAAAATTGGACATTCTGCTGGTTGGCAAAACTTCAGCAGCTGGCATGGAAAATTTTGTCAGTAATTTGTGGGCCCTACCAGATAAAGAGTAGAAAATAAACTTACAGCAGGTGAGGAAATCCCTTCCAAATATTTGTCTTCTGTGAAGTTAAACCATAATATATATATATATATATATATATATATATATAATATTTGTCTTCTGTGAAGTTAAACCATAATATATATATATATATTATGGTTTAACTTCACAGAAGACAAATATTTGGAAGGGTATATATATATATATATATATATATATATATATATATACACTTTAAAAATCAATTGAATCTGCTACCTTGGTTTCAGCCTTACGGTAACCCCAGGCAATTTTTATCAATTGACTTCCCAAAGCTTTATTTAAAAAAAACAATTAATGAACGCTATATTATTTTTTGAAAAAATAAATAAATAAACGTATGACGTGTATAATAGAAAGGGAGGAGGAGGATGTAAAGAAGGAAAGAAAAGAAGAAGAATAAGAAGGGAGAAGAGAAGAAAAGCAAGGGTATTATAAAAGTACCAAAGGGAGCGGTAATTGAAATGTACATTTTATTTTATTTTTTTTTTCAATCTCATATATGGAATTTCTTAATGGGTATGCAATGTCTGAAGACTTAGGATCTCTGGTTCAAAAGTTTCTTTGAATCTGGAAATGATCTGGAAAAAAAATGTACATTTCAATTACAATAATGTTATAATACCCTTGCTTTTTTTTTAAGAAAATAATATAGCATTCATTAGATTTTTTTGTTTTTTTTAAAATAAAGCATTGGGAGGTCAATTGATAAAAATCACCCATAAGGTTGAAACCAAGGTAGTGAATTCATCTGATCTTCGGATTTTTAAAGTTAAAAGCTCTACATGTTATTCTTACTTTTATTTTATTTTTTTCACACATGTATTGAGCGTTTTTTAATATGACTGCTTCCTGACCTGATTCAATTCTGACCATTAACCTTTTATATATATATATATATATATATATATATATATATATATTCATACATGTTTCATTAAATAATATAGATAAGTGTTGTCTATATATTTTATGTAAGTTCTTTTCATATCGTCTGATAAGCTTAATAACATTATCATTAAACAATGAAAGAAAATCACAATATTGATACATATTTTTAATCCAATCTAAGCTTTCGGCTTACATAAGCCATTATCAAGGATGACAATTACACAATATATTAAGCAATACATGAACAAAAAATTGATGATAGTCTGTTTCTGTTTACATGGATGATTTCCAAGCAATGATAAACACGTGCATATAAGACGCTGAAAGCGAAAATCGCACCACAGCTCATGACGTCACACATGACCACGAGAGAGTGAATCCGATGAGTATTGAGTATGGAAAGCCATTGGTATGAACCAATGGCTTCTGTTACTAATTATAGGCATTTAAGGATATTTGTGGAGATATATATATATATATATATATATATATATATATATATATATATATATATATGTATGAATAAAAACAAGAGGAAAAGATATTCTTAGTGACACATATCATCCTCTGAGGGACTTTATCAAAGCAAAGGTAAGAATTTATTTTGTTGCATGTGTTTATATTCAAGAGCAAGGATTTCATTGTTTTATCAAAGCTTTTAACTTTGAGAACATTCATGAATATTCATCAGGTGGTTCAAAGGTCAGTCGAAACGTGTAGGACACAAAGTGTTATAATTCAATGTCTGGAAAGACAAAAGTAAGCAGTTAATATTCAAGAAATATTTTTTTAATATTAAATGAATATTATTTAAATTGTGATTAAATTGTTATGGTTCGGGATCGACATATGTTCTGTACATCTAAAACATGAGATAATGATAATGTTTTCTTTTGATTTTTAACTTTTGAAAAAATATTTCTTGAAAAATTACCCGCTCCATCCTCTGAAGATTTTATCAAAGTAAAATACAAGGATTTTATTTTGTAACAAGTATTTATACACAAGAACAAAATGTTAGTTTCTCCAAATTTTTAACTTTAAGAAATCCACATAAATATTCTTCAGGCTAGCTGAAAAGTCTAGGAAAGTTATGGAGGACACTAAGTGACATAATTTGATGTCTAATAATGGAAAGTAAGTAAAAGATATTCTTGAAATTTTTATGCAAATTAATATTTAAATTATTTTAGTTTGGGGTTCATTTATATGCTATATTTTAAATAACATGAGGTTAGGAATTTAACCTGTTTCTTTTCATTATTTTAGCATTTTTATATTTTTATTCATATTGTCCTTTATAGATATATTCTATCTGAACTGATATATATATATATATATATATGCAGAGGGTCGTTTGGGGACTTTGTGGCATTCGTTGCACCAGGTCCCTGTATTCATCCCTCCAAAAAGTGTGGATGCCCTGCAAAAAACCTTCACCACTATAATCAAATCCTGTGTGGGTGTCCGGCTTTCAGTTTCTGGGAACTGATCTGTCTGGCCCTTGTACGTCTAGTTTGACGGGAGAGTCCATCATATATATATATATATATATATATATATATATATATATATGTATCATGTTTCATTTAAAACAAAATAGAGTGAAATCCATATTAAATATTCTTTATTGTTCAAAGCTTGGTATGAATATCAAATGAAACATTGTAAAAAGTCTAAATTCAGTGTTATTGTTTTTTGGTTTTCAGGTGGACAAAACTGGTACACAAGTTCCATTTGTAAGTTCATCACATCTTTATATTTTTGGGAAATATAAAATACCTTATTTTTCTATTATCTTTCACATTTCTGGAACAAATGATTCTGGAAAATTTGTGGTGTACTTGTATTTATGTATGTGGATAGTTTATATTGAAATGTTATTATTGTAAATGGTTTAATATTTATATAATATTAAATATTCTTTTCAGAATAATATAGTAATATGTTTATATTTCATATTTTCTCTCTTAAAAAGTGATATAATTTTGTTTCCTATTACTTATCTAAAGAAGAATTTTATAATGTATAAGAACTATTTGAAAGGTTTTCTATTTTTCTTGTTTAAAAATGTAATTTACTTGTGGATAATAAATGATTCCTATTCATATTATTTTTCAGGCTCCATTTGTACATATTGGAAAATCATTGGTGAAAACTTCTGTGATGCTTATTGGAGAATTTGAATTTACAGACATTTTCTATGATGATTACTTAAAACCTCAATTTGAAGTTATGACTTATATAATGTTTGTTATATTCCTTGTATTTGGATCAATCATCATTATGAACTTACTGGTAAGTAACTTATAATACTAGTCTGTATATGTGTCTATAGTTTATTTTTGTTTCACTTATTCGTTCAGACTCTTTGAGTAGAATAGTGCCACACCTATATTCACTGATGCAGTTTCAGTAGCAAGTAAATTGTAACAAAGTCAGGGTGTTAGACAAACACCCAAGATGAACTGCATTCCATGATTAAAAGGCTCTAACTGCCTAATATTTGCTATAGCTGAGAAAGGGGAGCAGAGAATCCCAATTTGAATTATTTGAAAGAGGAGTCCTAGTACTTTTATTTGAAAGGGAAGTCCTGGTATTTTTCTTTGAAAGGGGATTCCTATTATTTTTGTTTGAAACTGGGGGGTCTTAGTGCATTTGTTTGAAAGGGGAGTCCTATTACTTTTGTTTGAAGGGAAGTCCCGGTACTTTTGTTTCAAAGGGGAATCCTAGTACTTTTGTTTGAAAGGGGATTGCTAGTCCTTTTGTTTGAAAGGGGGGGGCTTAGTACATTTGTTTGAAAGGGGAGTATTGGTACTTTTGTTTGAAGGGGAGTCCTGGTACTTATGTTTGAAAAGCAAGTCCTGGCACTTTTGTTTGAAAGGGGATTGCTATTACTTTTGTTTGAAAGGTGAGTTTTGGTACTTTTGTTTGAAAGGGGATTGCTAGTACTTTTATTTGAAAGGGGAGTCCTGGTACTTTTGTTTGAAAGGGGATTGCTATTAGTTTTGTTTGAAAGGCGAGTCTTGGTACTTTTGTTTGAAAGGGGATTGCTAATACTTTTATTTGAAAGGGGAGTCTTGGTACTTTTGTTTGAAAGGGGAGTCTTGGTACTTTTGTTTGAAAGGCGAGTCCTGGCACTTTTGTTTGAAAAGGGATTGCTATTACTTTTGTTTGAAAGGCGAGTCTTGGTACTTTTGTTTGAATGGGGAGTCTTAATACTTTTGACAGTTCATTTGTTCATTGTTAGAGAGGTATTGATAGTTGAAAGTTACTGATTTGTGCTTTAGTCCATTGTGAAATATATTCTGAATCAACGGACTGTCTCCTTGTCTATGTCTCTTTATACTTCTACATACATGTGGGGTAAGCCCACCAGCAGTGTTGGACATATCAGCTTTCATTAGAATACCTAACTAGGAGAAGGAAAATCTGATGCAACACCTGCTGCTTGACAGCTTTCAATGATGCTCACTAGTTCTTCTTTTTAGGCACATATGCCGCTCTTGATTAGAGGAGGAGATTAACTCAATGCAACGTCTTTGCCCACTTTAAAATTTTATGCACAAGTATTGCTTGATATTGTAAGATGTTTTCTTTTTTTTTGCATTTTGAATGACTGGCTGTAGCTGAAAAGAGCAATCATAACATTCAAGTATAAAAAGCCGTTTTCATTTAAAGCATAACTAAGTCTTACAATGATATCTCACAATGGTTAGCAATGATATGCCAGCCATCCTGTATATATATATATATATATATATATATGATATTATATTTAATATAGAGATTTGTAATATATATATGTATATATTATACTTAATACAGAGAATTGTAATATATATATATATATATATATATATATATATATTATGTATATATATATTATATTTAATATAGAGAAATGTAACATATATATATGTAACATATATATATATATATATTATATATATATATTACATATATACATATATTACATATATATATTACATATATATATATAATATATATATATTACATATATATATATATAATATATATATATATATAATATCTAGATAAAATAAATGAAACAAAATTGGGTGTTTTTTTTATGAAAGTATTTATTTCTGTGTTTTTGTATATATTATATATATATATATATAACACAGAAATAAATACTTTCATAAAAAAAACACCCAATTTTGTTACATTTATTTTATCCAGATATTATATACATATCAAGAAAGTATACATGGCCTCTCATTATACTATATATATATATACATATATATATATATATTATATATATAATATACATATTACATATATATATATATGTAATATATATATATGTAATATATATATTTGTAATATATATATGTAATATATCTATATATATGTAATATATATATTTGTAATATATATATGTAATATATATATATATATATATATATATATATATATGTAATACATATATGTAATATATATATATATTATATATATATTTAATATAGAGAAATGTAATATATATTTTATATTTAAAGCATAACTAAGTCTTATAATGATATCTTATAATGCATATAAGTGCCAGCCATCCTGTATATATATATATATATATATATATATATATTTAATATATATATTTAATATGGTGAAATGTAATATATATTTTATATTTAAAGCATAAATAAGTCTTACAATGATATCTCAAAATTGCTGTGTGTGTTTGTATGTATATATAGATCTATCTATCTATCTCTCTCTCTCTCTCTCTCTATATATATATATATATATATATATATATATATATTAATTGTTTAAACCCCAAGCAAGGTGGCAATGTCACTAGGCCACAGGGGATTACAGGGAGTGAAATTGAAAGAGAGCAATGAGAATGGGGATAATTGAGGAAAGGACAAAAAAGGAACAGGGTTCAGTAAGACAAAAGTTGGTGTATGACATTGTATTTAAATTTTTGAAGATTGTAGTTATCAGGTGATCAAGAAATCAGAAGAGACTTCCGCAGGTGGGAAGTGTGAGAAAAAACTATTATGGTAAGAAGGCTAGATAATGGGTGTGTTTAACAATATTAATCCACAAGAAATATAAAAAGGTGAGCATTCAAAACAAATCAATTGCAAGGTAATTCAATAAGAAACAACGGTATTTTAGGTTTCAATAATAATAATAGACATTTATATACAATTTATATACATATAGTGAACTTGTGATTGAATAATGCAAAGTATGACCAGGTATTGATTTGATGTCTTAATAATTCACAGTTCAAGATTGTTCATGTATTCAAACAGGTCAGATGGTGTAGAATGAAAAATGTCACTTATGTAGAAATAAATGTTAGTTTGTGTGCGTGATTAAAATAGGAAATAAATGTCTTAAGTCTTCAGGAGTTGGTCACCTTTGACTGGTTTGAATTTATCTGGTTGCTGATTACAATTTCTATTTTGGTAGTGTATATTATCACTTTTCTTAGAAATTTGTAGATAGTTTGAGAGAGAAATGATGATTACTGTCAGCAAGTTGATGCATGAAAGGTTCTTTAGGTCAGTGTAATGACATGCGTGGATTTGTTTAGCATCTCTCGGAGGTTGTGCAGCTGACTGCTTGAACTGGATCGAAAGATCCTATTTATTTATTTCTTGAGTCTAAAATCGGCTCCAGAGTGTTGAGCGGGAAAGTAGATTTTAGACAATTGCTACACATTTTGTGTTGTCTCAACCAATGAAAAGTTGAGATCTAAAACATGAAGTGCTGGTTGGCTAAAACTGGTTTGGTAGAAGAGTGCATTTTAATTCAGAGGTGAGTAGTAAATATGGATGATTCCATCAAGGGCACCAGAAAAAAAAAGCTTGTCCAAACAGTTGCCATGAAAATATTTGTATAACAGGCAGACGGAAACCACAACATGTTGGTGAGAAAATGACTAGAGATAAGTTGCTTTATCAGGATTGTTGTATCTATTTAATAATTTTGGTCTCAGTCAGTTTTAATCTTAGCAGGTTTATATATGTGACTGTCTTAGTCTTCCTCTATCTATTTTGTACTCTGCATGTTTTTCTCTTGTCAGTTTCCGAGCTCATTTTATCAAATTAATGGTTTAACGCAATACATTTTAACCAATATAATCAAACATTTATATTTTACTTGTACAGGTTGGTCTTGCTGTAGATGACATTAAGGGTGTACAAATACAAGCTGCTCTCAAACGTAGGGCCATGGAGGTGAGTTTAACTAGTTTTTTGAATGGTTAATAGTCATTACAGATTTGGAGGTTAAACCTAGTTTTTCTCTCCTATAAGTGAAAAGGATGTTTACTACAGTACAAAACTTTGAAGCCACCCCTAGAATTAGCATGGGGTAAACTTGACAGAAGAGTGAAAAAAAAAAATGAAAAAGAACTCTTATAGTCATTGAAAAAATAATGGAATCAATTATCAAATTTATACTTTGCGAAACTTTTGCAATGAATGACAAAAGTTTGTGCCACAGTAATTAAGGCTAAACGAGGATATTTTGATGAGAGGAAAATTTAATTATAAAATGCTTTTTTCTTTTTGTCATAAAAAAAATTTCTAATAAAAATCCATGTCTCACTTTTTTTAATCAAATATAATAATTTTGTCCTATTTAAAGTACAAAACAACTACTTTTTGGATCAATTTAAAAAATTACCGGGGGGTGGTTTCAAACTTTTGAACTGTAGTGTATATGTTTATATGTGACATTAGTATATATGTGTCAATATGTATATCCATGTTTATACAAATATAGCTGTTATAGAGACATTCATTTATATATATATATATATATATATATATATATATGTAGACATTGAGGTCAACACCCAGAAGTAACAGTCAGTTTCAGTGATGCATTATGAGTAGGTCTCTTGTATTATTCTAATGGTTATTCAAAATAACCATTATGACCCAGCCAAATAAACGTTAATTTTTTTCTATAGGTACATCTCTATAAAATTACTTGATTGATATAACATGGGAGCCATTTTTATATAAATTTTTTAACTATGCCGTAATTTTAAAAATTTATGAAAATATTTTTATTAATTTAATTTTTTATTGAATTTTAGGTATTTTGGCTTTAAATTTCCCATGGTTACTGCTCTTATTTTCTGATAATGTCATGTATGAATGTCCATATTTACAAAAATCATCATGTTTTTACACACACAAATAATTCAAAATAATTTTTTAAATAGTGGGGGGCACTGAATTATTGTAAGGTTTTCCATTTATGATTAGTAAATATAATTTTTACTTAATAACAATATTGTAACTGACCCACATTAATACAGAATTTTAAAAGATTTAAATCTTTATTAATTATTCTGATTAAAATCTTTAAAAATGAAAATAATTCTTCTAAAAATTCATTATTCATTGAAGAAAGTTTTTCCTTAAGACAACAGTGTCCATAATTCATAAGATTTCTTAGCTTTTTCTTATTTTTTCTCTTTTTTTTATATCTTCTTTTTCTTTTTCTCTGTCTTTTTCTTTTTCGCATTTATTTTTTAAAAAGTGCTCAATACAAAGTTGAGCATAATATTATAATATTATTATTTAAAAATATTTTTTCATCATGATACAGAAAAAGCTAAAGTAGAAAAGTTTTTCAACTTTAGCTTGGATCTGTCTTTGGATTCGTTGAATAGGACAACACTCATAAAAAAAATTTTGAAATCTGTTTCCCCCTTTTCTACTTAAACTCTTCGATATAATACCACTTCACTTTGAAAAGTAAATAATTTTTTCTGTTGTTACTGAATATCACTTAAAAGTGGAACAATAGTTTTATGTTCTGAAACAGAAATTTCCATGTCCATGTCGCAATGAAAAAATATTTTTAAATTATATATATATATATATATATATATATATATATATATATATATATATATATATATATATTTATATATATATATATATAAATATATATATATTTAGTTTACGAAAAACTAGGTAATCCGTATGGGTAGACCCAAGGAGGATAAAATCCAGAGAGCTCAATGTAAAACAGAGATAATAATTTAAATAAAAACAGACCGCTTTAATGTTCCATATAATAAATTATTTCACCACAGCCCTTTTAAAGGACCGCGGATCATCAGACTTTACTTCCAAAGATTGAAACGAAAACATATATATATAAAGGGTGTTCCAATAACTTGGACTGATTTTAAATGTGAATGAAGTTTAAAATCGGTCCAAGTTATTGGAACATCCATTATATAGTGAGTAAATAAAGATGGAAAGCCATCTTTTCACATATTTCATTCTGAATGAACATCTTCAAGCAAAATACAATAAGTATCTGCTTCAGTTTATATCAAAATGCTAAAGATACGAAATACTATAGATACTACAGTTAATTTTGCATGTAACTCTATCAATCTATTCACTGATGGAAAATAAATTTGCAGCAGCCTGATAATGTTGTTATATTTAAATCTAGAGGTAATATTATGGGTTTACAGTAAGTGATCAATGGGTTTACAGTAAGTGATCAAGCTTGAAACAGACCTTCCCCATATTTATATTTACATACACTTTATCCCTGACATTGAGCACTTTTACACATGTATATCAGTCAGTTATGTGCCATGCGTGATACACGCTTAGGCGATCATGTATCTTTCGATACATGACAGATGAGGCAGATTTCTTTCTGCAGTAGGTTGCCATTTCTTTCTGCAGTAGACCAGTTGCCATTCAAGTCTATAGAACCTGGTCTGTCATACTATTTACCTATAACTGGTGGGAAGAGAAGACGATTAATACCTTTCCCAAGGGTATTAGCATATAAGTGAATGTAATGCATATAGCATTCCTTAAAACTATATTTTCATTCTCGTGTGGTCATGTGTGATGTCATGAGCTGTGGTGCGATTTTCGCTTTCAGCGTCTTATATGCACGTGTTTATCGTTGCTTGGAAATCATCCATGTAAACAAAAACAGACTATCATCAATTTCTTCTTCGTGTATTGCTTAATATATTGTGTAATTGTCATCTTCGATAATGGCTTATGTAAGCCGAAAGCTTAGATTGGATTAAAAAATATGTATCAATATTGTGATTTTCCTTCATTGTTTAATGATAATATTATTAAGCTTATCAGATGATATGAAAAGAACTTACATAAAATATATAGACAACACTTATCAATATATATATATATATATATATATATATATATATATATATATGTCATTCACAGACAGTACTGTTTCGCTGTATCACAGCTCCTCAGTGTGACTAGACTTTTGAATGCCTCAAGCCAGGATTGAAACACAACTAATTTGGTGTCAGCCAGAGCTATCTTCACTCGGTAGAGTTACACAACTAAATCTAGCATATTGTTTTTACAAATGTAAACAAATGCCAAACAGCCAAAGTGCTCCATTCATTTTACTGAAGAGCTTTGCATTAGTGCAGGTGGCTGTTGTTTATAGAAATAGCTTATCACTCAACAGTGCTCAATTGAAATGTATTTTCAAGAGCTAAATTATGTCATTCACAGACTGTACTGTTTTGCTGTATCACAGCTCATCAGCCAGGATTGAAACACAACTATATATATATATATATATAGAGAGAGAATTAATATAAGTAAAAGTTTGTCACTTAGCTGATTGATGTTACCTTCAGCATCCCGATTGCAGAGTTCTGTAAGGTTGACCTGTCCACCCACACTTCTTCAGCAGGTATCAGCAATTGACTGTTTATATTTCTCAGTTTTTCTTTTTTATACATTTATCATTGGTGTAATTTTTTTTCCTTATTGTTCATGTTCATGTGTTCATGTTCATGTGTTCATGTTCATGTGTTTATGTCCATGTATTCATGTTCATGTGTTTATGTTCATGTGTTTATGTTCATGTTCATGTGTTCATGTTCATGTGTTTATGTTCATGTGTTTATGTTCATATGTTCATGTTCATGTGTTCATGTTCATGTGTTCATGTTCATGTGTTCGTTTGCATGTGTGCTGGCATGCGCCTGTTGCGAGTTCGGACACATGTGCCCATCTGTGCTGATACGCGTATGTGTATGGTGTCGTGATCATTTGTCCTTTTCTTTTTTTTTTTTCCTGCTTTACACTCACTCCTTAGCATTCTCTTTTTTTCTTTTCCTCTTTTCTTTCACTTGTAACCAATTATTTCTGGTATATTCTCTAGACATACCGCTGTTTTTAATTTTTGAGCATTTTAGTCTTTTAGGTTAGGAAAGATGTATTTTGTTTCTTACATAAATAACTGATATTGATGCTTAAATGATAAATATTTTTATATATACAGGAATCCTGGTATGTATATATCTTGAAGCTATATACATAAAACAGTTGAAACCTAACCTGAACAAAATAAACTATGAAATCTCCACAAATATTCTTAAATGCCTATAATTGATAACAGTAGCCATTGGTTTATACTAACGGCTTCCCATACTTAATACTTCTCATTTTCACTCTTGCGTCCTCATGTGTGATGTCACGAGCTGCGGTGGGATTTTTACTTTCATGTCTCATATACATGAGTTTATTGTTGCTTGGAAATCTTCCATGCAAACAATAACAGACTATCATTATTGTTTTGTCTGGGTATTGTTTAATATATTGAAATGAAATTGTCATCTTTGATAATTGCTTGTGTAAGCCGAAAGCTTAGATAGGATTAAAAAACATGTATCAATATGGTGATTTTCTTTCATCATCTTTCAATGATAATGTTATTAAGCTCATCAGACAATATTAAAGAAATATACTTAAAATAAATAGACAAAACGTCTATATTATTTAATGAAACATGCATCAATATATATATATATATATATATATATATATATATACAAGAATCCCTTGATTAATGTGCATTTGATTTATGAATTTTCGATTAGTGCACTAAAGTTTTTACACCAAAATTTGATTAGTGCGTGCATTATACTCGATTAGTGTGGTAAGACATTCTTCAGTTTAACCATAGTAATTGAAAATTGATCTTTTTATAGTTACTGATGAATTAAAAATTTTCTAAAATTTAAAAATGGGTAACTATTTTGTTTGTCAATTTTGTTTATATTCAATTAATGCATATTTTCAATGTACGCATTAGCCGCACTAATCGAGGGATTTGTATATAAGCATAAGTGTTGCTATGTCATAGATATTTGAAGATTTGAAAAACTTTTATCAGAATATCTACTATCCACTACGTACTGTTGCTAGGTAAAAATCATCATTCTTTTTTTGAGATTTTCTCCATAGATATTTTCTTGCCAGAATCTAATTTATATATTTACAACTCTACCATTCGTTCATCTTTTGAATATTGCTTTCTCATCTGATCTGGTTCTCCTGTTGTATATTGAGATATTCCTGATATAATCTGAAGAAGAATCTGCAATGTTATTTGTCCTCACCTGACATCTTGGCTTCAGTCACTTTCCCACCACCATAACAATAGCTTCCCTGTGCCTTTTCTATAAATACTTTCATGGTAATTGTTCTGATGAAATTTCCTCTATGGTACCTAGACTTTATGAATTTGAGTGCAGTTCTGTATTGGTGGCAAGGTCTCATTATTTTACAGTTGAAATGGCTAGATTTAGCCCTAAGTTATATGCTAACAGTTTCTTCTCTCACACTTCTTACTTGTGGAACTCTTTTCTGGCTTCTTACTCCCCAGTTGACTTTGATCTTCAAAAATTTAAATGCAATGTCAATTGTTAACTTCTGTTTTCTTAATTCTTGTTCTTTTATTGTTCTCTCTCCTTAATAGTGTTTTGTTTCTCATATTCTCTCACACAAAATAACCCCTTGTGTATTGGTGACTTTGTTGCCTTGCTTGGTGTGAAATGATTAACAAAAAGGCTGAAATTTTATTTTCCATTATTGTGTGTTTGTAATCTAGTGAAATAGATTATTGGTTACAAAGAATACCCACTTAGTAGGACTAATTGGACAAGAACAAAACCAATTTTTAAAAAATCTGACAGCTCTTTTTATGAAATTCTGTTTAAAAGGAATGCTTGCTTACCCAAGTTAAAATTAAGTCCATTTTAGAATGTTTATGCATAACTACATTATAATTGCTACACATGTTTGAATAGACATGCTTTTATTTTTTTTCAATAGTGAAATTAATGTTTATTGGCCTAGAGATTGAAAGTCTTAACCTTTATCATTCTGTATTGACTTCATTTGCTGCACAAAAAGTTTATCCTGCAGCTAAAGGTAACTCTGATCCCTGGACAATAGTGTGTTTGAATTTCATAGTTGTGTTGTCATATCCTGCTATGGCAACAGGAAACAACTTAGAGTGAAATTAACAGAGAGGATACTGTAATTGAGAGGCCTTGAAAAAGAATGCAGTAGAAAGGGAAGCAATATTAGTAATGCAGAGTGCTAAAGGTTAATAATGAAAACGTCTCCTGACAAGAATTGAACTGTCTTTTTTAAATTTAGGTTGGAATGTATTAATTTCACTGTTTTTTTTAAAGGACATGTCCTCAAACTTGTGTACCCATTAAATATAATGTTTATAATGAAATTATGTTGGATTAAAAAATCCATTAATTGTTTGAAAATTATTCTGTGTGTTGGGTGGGATGATATATATAGAAAAATATCTGTATATATGCTCATTTTCTTTTTTAGGTTGATTTGGTTTTAGATGTTGAAAGGTTCTTACCATTTGGAATACATCGAAAGAAAATTCTGAAATATCAAGAGATTTACCCAAATGCTGATCGTCGGTTTACATTCTTAAAATACTTCCAAGTGAAAAATGTCAAGGCTAAAGAAGTTGAAAAAATTTTAAATCCAGAATTAGTAAGTACCAGGAATGTTTCAATTTTCATCTTATACTTTTCACCCATCAGTTGATATTCACAGAGTAGCCAAAACAAATTTGGCTTTAGATGTTGAACGGCTTTTAGCATTTAGAATAATAATTTATAATAATTAGCATGGTAGCCAAAACAAATTTGGCTTTAGATATTGAACGGCTTTTAGCATTTAGAATAATAATTTATAATAATTAGCATGGTAGCCAAAACAAATTTGGCTTTAGATGTTGAACGGCTTTTAGCATTTAGAATAATAATTTATAATAATTAGCATAATACCCAAAACAAATTTGGCTTTAGATGTTGAACAGCTTTTAGCATTTAGAATAATAATTTATAATAATTAGCATAATACCCAAAACAAATTTGGTTTTAGATGTTGAACGGCTTTTAGCATTTAGAATAATAATTTATAATAATTAGCATGGTAGCCAAAACAAATTTGGCTTTAGATGTTGAACGGCTTTTAGCATTTAGAATAATAATTTATAATAATTAGCATGGTAGCCAAAACAAATTTGGCTTTAGATGTTGAACGGCTTTTAGCATTTAGAATAATAATTTATAATAATTAGCATGGTAGCCAAAACAAATTTGACTTTAGATGTTGAACGGCTTTTAGCATTTAGAATAATAATTTATAATAATTAGCATGGTAGCCAAAACAAATTTGGCTTTAGATGTTGAACGGCTTTTAGCATTTAGAATAATAATTTATAATAATTAGCATGGTAGCCAAAACAAATTTGGCTTTAGATGTTGAACGGCTTTTAGCATTTAGAATAATAATTTATAATAATTAGCATGGTAGCCAAAACAAATTTGGCTTTAGATATTGAACGGCTTTTAGCATTTAGAATAATAATTTATAATAATTAGCATGGTAGCCAAAACAAATTTGGCTTTAGATGTTGAACGGCTTTTAGCATTTAGAATAATAATTTATAATAATTAGCATAATACCCAAAACAAATTTGGCTTTAGATGTTGAACAGCTTTTAGCATTTAGAATAATAATTTATAATAATTAGCATAATACCCAAAACAAATTTGGTTTTAGATGTTGAACGGCTTTTAGCATTTAGAATAATAATTTATAATAATTAGCATGGTAGCCAAAACAAATTTGGCTTTAGATGTTGAACGGCTTTTAGCATTTAGAATAATAATTTATAATAATTAGCATGGTAGCCAAAACAAATTTGGCTTTAGATGTTGAACGGCTTTTAGCATTTAGAATAATAATTTATAATAATTAGCATGGTAGCCAAAACAAATTTGACTTTAGATGTTGAACGGCTTTTAGCATTTAGAATAATAATTTATAATAATTAGCATAATACCCAAAACAAATTTGGCTTTAGATGTTGAACAGCTTTTAGCATTTAGAATAATAATTTATAATAATTAGCATAATACCCAAAACAAATTTGGTTTTAGATGTTGAACGGCTTTTAGCATTTAGAATAATAATTTATAATAATTAGCATGGTAGCCAAAACAAATTTGGCTTTAGATGTTGAACGGCTTTTAGCATTTAGAATAATAATTTATAATAATTAGCATGGTAGCCAAAACAAATTTGGCTTTAGATGTTGAACGGCTTTTAGCATTTAGAATAATAATTTATAATAATTAGCATGGTAGCCAAAACAAATTTGACTTTAGATGTTGAACGGCTTTTAGCATTTAGAATAATAATTTATAATAATTAGCATGGTAGCCAAAACAAATTTGGCTTTAGATGTTGAACGGCTTTTAGCATTTAGAATAATAATTTATAATAATTAGCATGGTAGCCAAAACAAATTTGGCTTTAGATGTTGAACGGCTTTTAGCATTTAGAATAATAATTTATAATAATTAGCATGGTAGCCAAAACAAATTTGGCTTTAGATATTGAACGGCTTTTAGCATTTAGAATAATAATTTATAATAATTAGCATGGTAGCCAAAACAAATTTGGCTTTAGATGTTGAACGGCTTTTAGCATTTAGAATAATAATTTATAATAATTAGCATAATACCCAAAACAAATTTGGCTTTAGATGTTGAACAGCTTTTAGCATTTAGAATAATAATTTATAATAATTAGCATAATACCCAAAACAAATTTGGTTTTAGATGTTGAACGGCTTTTAGCATTTAGAATAATAATTTATAATAATTAGCATGGTAGCCAAAACAAATTTGGCTTTAGATGTTGAACGGCTTTTAGCATTTAGAATAATAATTTATAATAATTAGCATGGTAGCCAAAACAAATTTGACTTTAGATGTTGAACGGCTTTTAGCATTTAGAATAATAATTTATAATAATTAGCATGGTAGCCAAAACAAATTTGGCTTTAGATGTTGAACGGCTTTTAGCATTTAGAATAATAATTTATAATAATTAGCATGGTAGCCAAAACAAATTTGGCTTTAGATGTTGAACGGCTTTTAGCATTTAGAATAATAATTTATAATAATTAGCATGGTACCCAAAACAAATTTGGCTTTAGATGTTGAACGGCTTTTAGCATTTAGAATAATAATTTATAATAATTAGCATGGTAGCCAAAACAAATTTGGTTTTAGATGTTGAACAGCTTTTAGCATTTAGAATAATAATTTATAATAATTAGCATGGCAGCCAAAACAAATTTGGCTTTAGATGTTGAACGGCTTTTAGCATTTAGAATAATAATTTATAATAATTAGCATGGTAGCCAAAACAAATTTGGCTTTAGATGTTGAACAGCTTTTAGCATTTAGAATAATAATTTATAATAATTAGCATGGTAGCCAAAACAAATTTGGCTTTAGATGTTGAACGGCTTTTAGCATTGAGAATAATAATTTATAATAATTAGCATGGTAGCCAAAACAAATTTGGCTTTAGATGTTGAACGGCTTTTAGCATTTAGAATAATAATTTATAATAATTAGCATGGTAGCCAAAACAAATTTGGCTTTAGATGTTGAACGGCTTTTAGCATTTAGAATAATAATTTATAATAATTAGCATGGTACCCAAAACAAATTTGGTTTTAGATGTTGAACGGCTTTTAGCATTTAGAATAATAATTTATAATAATTAGCATGGTAGCCAAAACAAATTTGGCTTTAGATGTTGAACGGCTTTTAGCATTTAGAATAATAATTTATAATAATTAGCATGGTACCCAAAACAAATTTGGTTTTAGATGTTGAACGGCTTTTAGCATTTAGAATAATAATTTATAATAATTAGCATGGCAGCCAAAACAAATTTGGCTTTAGATGTTGAACGGCTTTTAGCATTTAGAATAATAATTTATAATAATTAGCATGGTAGCCAAAACAAATTTGGCTTTAGATGTTGAACGGCTTTTAGCATTTAGAATAATAATTTATAATAATTAGCATGGTAGCCAAAACAAATTTGGCTTTAGATGTTGAACGGCTTTTAGCATTTAGAATAATAATTTATAATAATTAGCATGGTAGCCAAAACAAAT
This sequence comes from Acanthosepion esculentum, assembly GCA_964036315.1. NCBI lineage: Eukaryota > Metazoa > Mollusca > Cephalopoda > Sepiida > Sepiidae > Acanthosepion > Acanthosepion esculentum. The sequence goes on along the minus strand of OZ038506.1, from coordinate 22,083,502 downwards.
TTGGCTTTAGATGTTGAACGGCTTTTAGCATTTAGAATAATAATTTATAATAATTAGCATGGTACCCAAAACAAATTTGGTTTTAGATGTTGAACGGCTTTTAGCATTTAGAATAATAATTTATATTAATTAGCATGGCAGCCAAAACAAATTTGGCTTTAGATGTTGAACGGCTTTTAGCATTTAGAATAATAATTTATAATAATTAGCATGGTAGCCAAAACAAATTTGGCTTTAGATGTTGAACGGCTTTTAGCATTTAGAATAATAATTTATAATAATTAGCATGGTAGCCAAAACAAATTTGGCTTTAGATGTTGAACGGCTTTTAGCATTTAGAATAATAATTTATAATAATTAGCATGGTAGCCAAAACAAATTTGGCTTTAGATGTTGAACGGCTTTTAGCATTTAGAATAATAATTTATAATAATTAGCATGGCAGCCAAAACAAATTTGGCTTTAGATGTTGAACGGCTTTTAGCATTTAGAATAATAATTTATAATAATTAGCATAATACCCAAAACAAATTTGGTTTTAGATGTTGAACGGCTTTTAGCATTTAGAATAATAATTTATAATAATTAGCATGGTAGCCAAAACAAATTTGGCTTTAGATGTTGAACGGCTTTTAGCATTTAGAATAATAATTTATAATAATTAGCATGGTAGCCAAAACAAATTTGGCTTTATATGTTGAACTTCTTTTAGCATTTAGAATAATAATTTATAATAATTAGCATGGTAGCCAAAACAAATTTGGCTTTAGATGTTGAACGGCTTTTAGCATTTAGAATAATAATTTATAATAATTAGCATAATACCCAAAACAAATTTGGTTTTAGATGTTGAACGGCTTTTAGCATTTAGAATATTAATTTATAATAATTAGCATGGTAGCCAAAACAAATTTGGCTTTAGGTGTTGAACGGCTTTTAGCATTTAGAATAATAATTTATAATAATTAGCATGGTACCCAAAACAAATTTGGTTTTAGATGTTGAACGGCTTTTAGCATTTAGAATAATAATTTATAATAATTAGCATGGTAGCCAAAACAAATTTGGCTTTAGATGTTGAACGGCTTTTAGCATTTAGAATAATAATTTATAATAATTAGCATGGTAGCCAAAACAAATTTGGCTTTAGATGTTGAACGGCTTTTAGCATTTAGAATAATAATTTATAATAATTAGCATGGTAGCCAAAACAAATTTGACTTTAGATGTTGAACGGCTTTTAGCATTTAGAATAATAATTTATAATAATTAGCATGGTAGCCAAAACAAATTTGGCTTTAGATGTTGAACGGCTTTTAGCATTGAGAATAATAATTTATAATAATTAGCATGGTAGCCAAAACAAATTTGGCTTTAGATGTTGAACGGCTTTTAGCATTTATAATAATAATTTATAATAATTAGCATGGTAGCCAAAACAAATTTGGCTTTAGATGTTGAACGGCTTTTAGCATTTAGAATAATAATTTATAATAATTAGCATGGTAGCCAAAACAAATTTGGCTTTAGATGTTGAACGGCTTTTAGCATTTAGAATAATAATTTATAATAATTAGCATGGCAGCCAAAACAAATTTGGCTTTAGATGTTGAACGGCTTTTAGCATTTAGAATAATAATTTATAATAATTAGCATAATACCCAAAACAAATTTGGTTTTAGATGTTGAACGGCTTTTAGCATTTAGAATAATAATTTATAATAATTAGCATAATACCCAAAACAAATTTGGTTTTAGATGTTGAACGGCTTTTAGCATTTAGAATAATAATTTATAATAATTAGCATAATACCCAAAACAAATTTGGTTTTAGATGTTGAACGGCTTTTAGCATTTAGAATAATAATTTATAATAATTAGCATAATACCCAAAACAAATTTGGTTTTAGATGTTGAACATATCTTAGCATTTACAATACATAGAATGAATATGCCTACATTAGCATTGTAGACAAAACAACATTGGTTTTAGATGTTGAACAGTTCCCAGCATCTAGAATACATCTAAAGGAAATGACTATATTATCATTGTAGCCCAAACAGATTTGGTTTTCGATGTTGAACAGTGTAATTTAACTGCATCCATGAAAGTTTTTTTATACAACCTGCAAATTACAAATTGGTAATACAAAAGTCAAATACAGTGTAACCCGGATATAAGAGAGTTGTTGGGACCGAAGAAGAAGTCTCTTATATCCGGGTTTCTCTTATATCCGGTTTTGGTCTATTATATATACATTAACACAGGCTTTATTTTGTGACCAGAGAAAATCTCTCTTATATCCGAGTTTCTCTTATATCAGGGTCTCTTATATCCGGGTTACATTGTAATACAACAATTTAATTATTTGTTAAGTGTTTTATCAGCTGATGGAATGTGTGACACTGAAATCCAAAGGCGTATGGAAAGATGCCTCTCAAAAGTTAAGCAGACTAATAAGAAACAAAAGTTTTTTTGTTAAAAATGCAGAAAAGAATATTGAACTGTGATGTAATAACAGTCCTCTTATATGTCAGTGAATGCTAGACAATCTCCTCACAGATGAAGAAGAGACTTGCAGCTGGTTCTACAGAAAGACACTGAGAATAACATGGACAGAACATATGAACAACGGCAAAGTTTTAGTGAAAATTGAAACAAAAGGGGCACTTGTACTTAACATCAGGAAGAGATAGTTGAAATTCCTAGGGCACATAATGAGGAAAGAAAGCCCGGAAAATTTGATACTCACAGGACAGATTGAAGGCAAGAGAGACAGAGAAAAACAATGCATAATCTACGTAGTGAGTTTAAGTAAATGCATCGCAGAACAAGTTTTAGGAAAGATAACAAATAGACAAAATTCATTAAGATCTACAAGGGAAAGGAAATTGTGGAGAGTCATGATTGCCTATGTCCTGAAAAGACACAGCACATGAAGAAGAATATTTTGTAATGGATGTGTATATATTGCTGCTGTTACTGACACAAAAACTGCATGAAACATGTAGGAATTTAAATAAAAGTTTATGAATCCAGAAGAGATTTCGTATAAAAAAATTAATAAATGCCATGAAATAAATATTTTTTTAAAATCCCCTGGAAAAAAAAGTGCATTGCAGTGGATTTTCATATTTTGGTAATTTTATAACATTTATGTTTTTGAATAAAAAGATTTTTTAAAAAATTTATTACTTTATAAAGTGATAAATAATAAATTTTTATAAGATGGTGAATAATAAATATTGTATTGTACATGGTTCACATATTTTTCTAATCTTGTAAATAAACATTGCTGGGGGAGTTAAAATTGTATATAATAAACAAGGCATCTGGGCCAGATGAAATTGTAATGGAAATGCTGACAGCCTTAGATGAATTTGGCATAGAAAAGATCACCGAAATAACAAATGAAATTTACAACAGTGAGGATATACTGGAAGACCTCAGAGGATCTATCTTCATAGCAATGCCTAAGAAACCAAGTGCAAATGAATGCAAACTACACTGAACAATAAATCTAATGAGCCATGTGACAAAACTCATCATCTGTATTCTGATAAATAGAGAGCACAGCAGAAACAGGCCAGAGATAGGACAAGAATAGTACGGGTTTGTTAAAGATGCTGGAACAAGGAACATGATATTCATGCTCAGAATGCTATGAGAAAGTGCGATACAGATGCAGAATGATGTGCACCTATGTTTCATAGACTATGCAAAAGCCTTCAACAAAGTATGCCACAAGGATCTGCTGGAACTGCTCAGCAACCTTGATATATTCAGGAAAGATATCAGAATAATCAAGAACCTATACTGGCAGCAAACAACATGCATGCACATAGAGAATGAGTTCAGTGAATATACAAAAATAGAAAGGGGTGTAAGGTAAGGATGTGTCTTCTCACTTGACCTGTTCAACCTATACAGCAAGGCAATTCTGAGAGAATTGGAAACCCAACCGGGATTTAGCATTGGTGGCCACAATCTTAACAACATAAGATGTGCAGATGATACAGTACTGATAGCAGACAGGGAAAAGAAACTACAAAACCTCCTACAGAAGGTAGCGAAGGAGAGCGATAAGAAGGGACTAAGCATAAACTACAAGAAGACAGAATGCATGGTCATCAGTAAAAGGATGATCCTGAAATGCAATTTGCAGGTCAGGAACACTAGAATCAAGCAGATACAGAAGTGTAAATATCTGGGAAACATTTTGACAGAGGACGGTAAGTGCAATACTGAGATCCATAGACATATTGGGATGGCCAAGGATGCATTCCAAAGATGCTGGGTAGAGTATTGCGAGACAGGAGGATTTCTTTGGTAACAAAGAAAAAAATACTGAGCTGTTATGTCACATCTGTCCTTCTTTATGGCAGCAAATTTAGGATGATTTCCTCAAAGATGAAGAAGAAACTCGAGGCAATGAAGATGTGGTTCTGCAGAAGGATGCTAGGGATATCATGGACCGAGTGTGTAAGCAATGATGAAGTTTTAGAGAGGATGTAAACAAGGAGGAGGCTTATACTTAACATCAGGAAGAGGCAGCTGAAATTTCTGGAACATAATGTGGAAGGAGGGCCTGGAGAATCTGATACGGGTTGAATAAAGGGAAAGAGAGATGAAGGAAGACAAAGCATGACATACCTAGCAGGCTTGAGCAAGTGGATGACAGAATGGGGGAGATGGCAGAGGGAAGGAACTTGTTAAGAGCTGTAAGAGATAGAAGAAGGTGAAGAGACACAATCACCTATAGCACATAAAATGGCACATAAAATGAAAAGAAGTGTCAAGGAAATAACTATCTCATATATAAAAATTAAAATACAGTTAATGAGGGTTATATAATATCACATGTTGGATAAGTCACTAGATAATGGGTGAGCTATGGAAGAAATGAATATTCTCCCATTTGTGTTGCTCTCATTATGGGAATTATTATATCCATGATATCATCTTGTTTCAAGGATAGAACAGAATAGTTGGAAAAAATGGAATGACAAACATGCTTTGTTTTCAGAGAGAGTTTTATACCACTAAGTATAATTATTATACACATATTTACATTTGTCCCATACAGGGAAATTATAACACATGTCTAAAAAACATGCAATGATAAAATAGAATGAAAAGAGAGTGTCTTATAGTAATTCTCAATGGGAATTGGAACTTTCGGAGATTCTTCAGTGTTTCTGGAGAAGCTATATTTTGGATTCCAGATTCAAGTGAGCCAGATTTATCTGCTATGTCCCTAGTGAGGACATATTCCACAAACAAGGAAATGGTGAGTCATGGGCTTTTCCAAATTGAGGATTTTAAGCTGGAGATAGTTTCTATATCTAATGAAGATATATTTCCATAGAGAAATGGTGCCATGGGCTTGTAAGCTGCACCATGTGGTAGCTGGTTGCCCTGGGCAGAAGCCACTGCTTGGTTTGAATCCTGGAAACTGATGGACTGGACACTTTTGTCACTATGAAGTCATCACATGAGCCATGTGACTTCATCTCAACAAAAGATGTCAGTTTCAGTTTATATCATAATGTTAAAGATACAGAAATATTACAGTTAATTTTTGTTTTGAAGATACAAAGGTTAAACTTTTAATATCCATCAAAGGCATTTAGACTCCCAGTGAGCCATTGTTTGATTATGAACTTCTGATTTGTGAAGATGTATGATAGATTTACATGTTTCTCATTATTCTTCTGTATTATTAAGATACAAATTGATGTTTATCACATTCTTAAATTGTAAAGTTGCTTCATCGTATTTTTATAGATCTTAACCTTTAGAACTCTGCAATATTAATATTGCTTCCCTTTCTACTGCATTCTTTTTCAAGGCCTCTCAATTGTAGTATCCTTATTGTTAATTTTACTCATAGTTGTTTTCTGTTGCTATAGCAGGATATGGCTACACAACTATGAAACTCAAACAAATTCAAATTCAGGGATCAGAGACACTGCCAGTGGCAGGATAAACCTTTTGCATAGCAAACATATTCACAGAGTGATAAAGGTTAATATTAAGTATTATTAAGTCATTTAATTGATTGTTATTTTTATTTTAAAAAAATTGAACTATTTAAGCTAAATTCTATGTCATTTTCCTTGATTTTCAGGATGAAATAAAAAGCATTCAAAAAAAGCAAAAAGATCTGAAACGCATGATGTATGAGTTGACGGATACTGTTAATGAAATGAGGACCCAGAATCAATTAATGCAAAGTATGGTACAGGCAATCATCAAGAGTCAAGGGATATCTTGGGAAGAAGAGGATTACCAGGATTCTGACTGATTGCAAAATGTCATGTTCTTTTATTTTGTATGTCTTGGAGATTAGTAAAATTTATTTTTATTTTCCTGTTTACCATATTAGGTATTACATATGTCCCATTATAGTTGTTACATTTAGTGTTTGTTTAGTGCCTTTTGTACTGAAATACTTGTTATATTTGTAAATATAAGATGAACAATGAAAATGAAAATAGACTACTTATTAAGTGCTTGGATCAATTAATTTTGAGATTAAATTAATTAATTTTGAGAATCTTTTAAATAATTCAATCAGTTTTTGGCAACTGTGGATCTGTGCTGAGTTGGACTAAATGCAGTGGCAAACAAAATTTATGCATGTCAATGATGGATCATCATTAGTCATTACTTGTAGAGGTGAAAAGGATATGGAATATATTTCAATAAGGCAATATTTTCATGTGTTTCATATTTGGCTAATAAATGATTAACAAGAAATAAAATAAACTTGTATGCATGCAAAGACAGCTGAAGAGAAAGGAGACATTAAAATCTAGCTATCAATAATTTTAGGTATGTTTGTGTATATGTATGTATGTATGTGTATGTCATGGGCACATGGCTGAGTGGTTAGAATGTTCGCTTTCTGAACATGAGACCCAGGTTCGAATCTCACCATGGTTGATTTGTCCGGAAGGAGACTTCCTGATGTTATCAGAATGGATCAAGGTTGATACCAGTATGCAACACCTGTGGAAAGTGCCAGAAAACCATACCACGTATTGACCCAAGCCTTGTGAGTGAAATTGGGTGGACGGAACTCTTGAGGGCCGTCGATAGCTGTACTAGCAGAAAGCCACAAGTCATCCTAGCCAAGGGCTTGAGTATGCTGGCCTTGTTCAGATTGTTGATAATGCTAGACAACATGCTCTCTCCCAGAAACTGTAACTAAGGTTTGCTCAGCATAGTTGCAGTATACACCACAGGTGGGCTCTGTGGGTGTTGAGCAAATACATATACCTGAACAAGTGTCTGCAATAGGGATTGGCTAGCCACCCTAGTAGATGGGTATCCTTGAATACGAGTGGCAAGCTATTATGTATGTGTATGTATAAAAGTAAGTAAGAGTTCAGTCACCCAAGGAAAGGTATTACAAAGCCAGGGATGAGAACAAGTTCTGATGTTGGAAGGAAAAGAGAAAAAGATGAAGAAACAGGGAGTGTATCATTTTTATAATGATAAACAGTGGCACTTAGCAATAATTCTAGGAACATTTGCCATAAACATTTTTGCAGTAGGAAAACTCACCTCAATAATTTGTCGTATAGGATTTTTGCTTTATAAGACAATAATGTTTACAGCAAATGTTTTGGATATGCTTAGCAACATCTTAGAAAACCTGGTAAACCACATGGAATTATAAATCACATCAGAGTTGCACTTAAAGCTATTTTGTAGCTGATTTTCATTTCAAAGATTCTCTTTGTTCTTATGTCAAATTTTCTAGGAATTTCAAGTATCATTGTCATATCAGGTTTTGTTTTACATGTTCTTAAATTTCCATCCATGGTTGATATTATTTGCTAAAATATATAAACACATGTGCAATTTTGATAATTTTAATTTTTGCTTACCTTTGAACAGTTTCCTTCAGGAGACATCACATTTTTTAAAAAAAATCCAATAAACTTACTTCTCTCAAGTTTAAATGTAAGAACACAATTTTGTCACTAGGATTTTATTATTACTGTAAATATTATTTTAGAGGCTATCCATATTTGAGTTGGTGCCTAGTTTTAGAGTGGTCAGATTAGTGGTTTTCCCTACAAAGGTGGATACAGGTTTGAACCCTGCTGAAGGAAACATTTATTTAAGTTTCTCAAATAAGCAGGCTGGTAAACATTATTCATACTCACCCCCACTTAGATATATCCCTAGACATGGGCAGTGGAATGAGAACAGTCTACACCTGTAGATTAAATAAAGGGTTTCAGTTCAGAATTTCTTGTAGGTTACCGAGACTGATATACACCTGATGAAGGCCGGAGGGCACAATGGCCGAAATGTGTTAACAACAAAGATGAGGACAATTGTCCAAATACAAATAAATAGAAATTCACACATAAAAAAAAAAAAAAATAAAAAAAAATAAAAGCCCTGGGTATTTACTCAAACATGGGTATCCATTAAAATAATGTCTACAGTAATAAAAAATAATGTTGGATTAAGAATAAAGACTCATTAATTTCTTAGAAATCACTAAGACATGTAAACATAACCTTTAATAAGGGTGGCCAATAATCAAAAGAAAAATATGCAAATGTAACAACTTGTAACAGCCCCTCATAACAAAGTAAAGGAAGTGGCCAATCTAGACATCACTTTAACAACATTGCTGTAATGGCATGTAAGGAGTCCTCTGCCTCGTTTCCACCTAGTTTGTCCTGCACCGAACCATATATGTGGCAGCAGTATTCTAAGTATGGATGAATGGTCGACTTATAGATATATGAGATAGATTCTGGAGAAAAAAAATTGTCTTGAATGACACAGTGAACCAAATATCTTAGCAGCTAATCTAGCAATGCATTCAAAATAGTCTTTCCACTTCATGTCAGCTGAGAATGTTAGCTTTAATCGACCACGTTGATGAAAGGCTGAGATGGGTCTCTCAGATGATTAATGGTGAGCACTCTGGTTTCAACATAAAAACACAATTTTGTCACTAGGATATTATGTCTTATTACTCTAAATGTTAGTTTAGTAGCTATCTATGTTTGAGTTGGTGCCTAGTTTTAGAATGATCTAAAATATGTCCGATCAGATTAATGGTTTTCCCTACAAAGGTGGATACAGGTTTGAACCCTGCTGAAGGGAACATTTATTTAAGTTTCTCAAATAAGTAGGCTGGTAAATGTTATTCATACTCACCCACACCTAGATATGGGCAGTGGAATGAGAACTGTCTACACCTGTAGATTAAATAAAGAGTTCAGTTCAGAATTTCCTGTAGGTTACCGAGACTGATATACACCTGATGAAGGCCTGAGGGCACAATGGCCGAAACGTGTTAACAACAAAGATGAGGACAATTGTCCAAATACAAATAAATAAATTTTTCACACTGTTTTAAAAAAAAAAAATAAAAGCCCTGGGTATTTACTCAAACATGGGTATCCATTAAAATAATGTCTACAGTAATAAAAAATAATGTTGGATTAAGAATAAAGACTCATTAATTTCTTAGAAATCACTAAGACATGTAAACATAACCTTTAATAAGGGTGGCCAATAATCAAAAGAAAAATATGCAAATGTAATGATTATCATGGGACAGAGTTTGTAATCTGTTTGCGATATTATCAAAAAGTTTGAAGTGCTGTAGATGTAAAACGGTTTCCGGAAAGGAAAAAGAAATTGCTAGAAAAACGTGGTTTTATATTTTTTGGTGATGTAATTTGAAAAGATGTGTGAAGTGAACTTTTTCATATAACATTTTATATTTTCTAATATTTATCTGTATTTTTCTATGTATCGTTATTTAATATGTTTTACATTATGAATATACTTTGTTTAAAACATTTTTGACTTTTCTGAAGCAACAGAAAACAAAAGTTTGAAAAAAAAACAAACCTACATGAAATTTAATAAGAGTTGGTCTCAATATTGAATTCAAATCATTCTTTTATTTTTTGTTGTATCTTTTTGACGTTTTATAGCAGTATGCTCGTATGACTGATTCCAAGTTTTATATTTACTCTCTGCTGTTTTATGTAATAGAAAAATCATGTCATTGTGTTGGAGCAATGCAATATTCACTTTTCAACTTTGGTAGAGTTCAAAAACTTTTATGCAGTCTATGAGGCTTTTTGCTCTACAACCTCTTTCCTACAGACACAACATTGCAAACCTGCCACTACTCTCTTGCAATTTTGTGGCTTATAGCCAGATCATGTTGAAACCCCAGTTCGTGTATGATCACCAAATTTGAGCAACATCGGGCCTGGTCAGTACCTAGAAGAGTGACTGCTAGGTGCTGTAAACTTAGATATGCAGGAGGTGTGATGGATAATGGCACAGAATTGTTAACTGGAGAACTAAGTTCCAATTCCAGTTGGGTTCATTATATTTACTTACATACAAATACTCTTGGGAAAGATATGAATCCACCTTTACTCCTCCCAGCTATGGGTTAATTAGAAAGATTTGTATAACTAAATCATTATTATCTCAAAAAAACAAAAAGTTCTTACAATCTAAATATATTTTCTGGCTTTAAATAAACTGCAAAAGGTTGGTAAATCATAAAAATGAATGAATCAATCAATGATTATTTCTTTCAGTTTTCCGCACCACCTGGTGTGGTGCTTATTTGGTATGACATGCATATTATTTTTCAAATAATTTTCTCCATGGCATGATTATATTTTCCAGTTTATTAAATTTATACTCTAATATACCAAATACAAATACAGGCTTAAATTATTTTCTTCAATTTCTAACCTTGGCACAGTATGGAATTAGTACAGCATGCTTATGATTTTTCAAAATATTTCCTGACACTTCCAGACTTGCATGCTTGTAAAACTTATATACAAATATGGAATTGTTAATCAGAGAGCCAAGTTTTAATTCCAGTTTGGTTTGTTATATTCACTTACATGCAAATATCCTTGGGAAAGGCATGAATCCACATCTTCTTCTCCCAGGTATGGGTTAATTAGTAAAACTTGTATCACTAAATCATTATTATCTAAAAAAAATTCTTATAATCTAAAAAATATTAATCTGGCCTTAAATAACCTGCAAAGAATTGATAAGCCGTAGAAAATAAATCAATCAATCTCTTGCTATTTCTATAGTAAATATTCGAATGAGCTTCATTCTTTACGTAAGTAGCAGACTTTTGCATCTAGGATGTGCCATGCCACTCCCATGGAGTTGAATAATTCTCATTTCCTATGTGTTTCAAATATAAAAAGGAAGTTCCACTCAGCCTTTTTTCAAGAACTGCCACTTTGTAGAATGAACTCTCACATAGGTGCCTCCCTGAACACTTCAATTTTGACTTTTTCAGGTCAAAGGTTAGTTGTTATTTATCCTCTTCATTTTCATAATCTTAACTACTTACTACCTCCTTTTACATTCATATCAAACACCTCATTCATCATTACCATATCGACCGTAATGTCTCCCTTGAAAAATATCAAATACCTTTCTTTTATATAATGACACAGAGCTTAGCAAGCACATTGTTGTTCAAACTTCACTATGTGGCCAAACACTGTGCCCTTTTTATGCCAAGTTTATAAATATTATTACTATATAAAAAATGTGAAGTTGATGTGTGTTTCCTCCTGATGGTGACAGGTTTTTAACCTGGGGTTTCAAATGTTCATTTTTAAGGCAGATTATCATTTGAGCTTCTGCTAGATTAAACTAAGCTGAGAAAATATCCATAACTCCAAAATTAAATGGTTTAACTAAAAGCTATATCCATAACATAAGAAATGGTGCAAAAAATATCAATTTGTGTATTTGATTTAAAAAGAATGTACCTTTTTTGTTTCTTTTTTTGTTTCTTTTTTTTAAACCCTTGAGATTAACTTACATGATTTTTACTTTGAAACATTTCTTTATCAGCCATTCTAGATGTTGATTCACTTTTGGTAAGTAACATTTAAATGACACTCCATGGTAGATCAATTTTGTTTTCATTTAACTGACCATTCTTTAACATAAATAATTAGTGTTGTAGAGAAATTTACATCTAAAGCTTTGACTTCAGATTTGAAAGATTGCAAATTCCATTACAGTTTTTCTTTTCACAAAAGTAATGAATTAGGTTTAGGTTAATGCTTATAGGTAATGACATATATATAATAAAAATACTTAAAAGTATCTAAGAAGAAGCATATTCTAAGTGTTGTGGCCTTAGGGGCCAGAAATAAAGACACAAGAAAGGAATTGAGTTAAACAAATATATTAACAGAAACATTAATACAAACATATATAAACGAGAGTTTTACAGCAAGAATGTTTGGTCTGACTGTCAGAGCTGACCACTGGAAACTTCTCTCTCCAAAAGGCAGTACCTGCTCCTATTTATAACGAGGAGAGTCCATATGTTCATGGGTGAATTACCATAACACTAAGTTGTTTCTGCTTCCTTCACAAATAAGTGTATTGGTGGAAATGTAAACATTGTCATGACACAATATCTAGTAAGAGATTAACGAGCAAAATCAAAAAAAGGAAGATAAGATTTCAAATATAACAATGAAATTTCACTTTATTTTAATTGTGCATTTATAGTGTCTACTAGCAATTCACATTGTTTTATTATGTCTTATAGCAGTCTGCTTGCATTCCAAGTTTTATATTTATTCTCTGCTGTTTTACATAATAGCAAAATCAATGTCATCAATGTAACTGGGGTTACTCAGTCCTCATTTTTTAGCTTTGATAGATTACAAAATCGTTTTAGAAAACTTTACTAGATGTTCTATATTTTCATGCAAAGTGTAAGAGTCTTAATTTGCTTTTTCTTCATCTTCTCTATGCCGAGTCCCTTCAGGACGTGGGTGATCATGGTTCTTCACAACTTCCTGTCCTTTGTAGCTCTTAGTAAGGTTTATAATTTCACTATCTCTCCCTATACCTGTCCTGCCATCTATTTGCATAAACTCATTAGTTAGGTTACTTGCTGTTTCCCTCTGCCTCTCTTGCTTTCAATATCTTTTGTGAGTGTCAAATTTTCCAAGCCCTCTTTCCTCATTATATATCCTAGAAATTTGAACTGTTATTTCCGTGAGTTATTTGCATATTGTTGTCAATGCTGACAGCAACACTTTTACAAATACATCTTATCCCGCTGATTTTTTTGTTGTTGTTTGTCTTGGTGTTGATGTGTACTTAAAAAAAAGTATTAGCCTTGGAGAGGAATTAGGTTTAAGTATTTATGATGATGACCTGAATAGTTACTCTGGTCTTAATAGTAAGTCTGATCTCCAAAATGACCTTCAATCTGTTGTTATCTGAGGCAAGAAATGGCTTGTAAATGGCCTCCAAAATGAAACTGCACTCTTTTAGTCAACTTAGGGAACCCTTTTTGTCTTCCATCAACATGGTGGATGCTGACCACCAGGAGAGCAATTCTCTGCACCTTCTCAGTCTCATATTTTCCACTAACACAAATTGGAATGATTATATTGAATCAATGGCCTCCATTATATTGAATGGCCTTCATTATATTGAATGGCCTCCATTATATTGAATCAGTTGCTAAGTCTGCTGCTAGGAAAGTCAGTTCACTGTATTGTGCCCAACAATTTTTTTTCTGCTGCTACATTTGATCTGGTGCTTCTGCTATATATCTCGATATTCTTGATAGAATTGAAAGAAGGATCTGTCATATTATTGGTCCTGACTTGGCATCTCAACTTGTTGATGCTGATAGCATTTCTTTTACAAACATATCTGATTCTGCTGAATTGTTTTTGTTCGACTTGGTGTTGATGTATACTTAAAAAATTATTTAGTACATCAATCTAAGTTTAAGTCAGTTTCTTTTTGTTAATCCAAAGTGTTTTTGCTTCCTTCAATTGCTATTATTGGTGTGGATTGAATTTCTTTTTGTTACTAGTGGATATTCCAAGCCTGGAGTCAGAAGCAAAGATGTAAATTCCTTTACAAAAGTACTTTTGCTGATTTGTTATTTTGGAGCTGTAAGCTGTTTTAGTTCTCTTAAAAAAAGTCTTCCTCATAGTGATCTACAAAGTGGAGCTTAGATGTGGCACAAGGTCAAAAGTATGGAGTACCTAGTGAGGAACAAACTCAGAGTCTTCCCTAAAATGAATAAATATATTTGTTTATGTATGTGTAGATCAGGTTTTTAATTTTGCCCATTCTACTGGCATAGGATTAGATGATTTTACATTTGATCAGAGCCAGTGTAAGGGTATCATGCCCGACTCAAATCTATGATATGGAGCCCATCACTCTACTGGATCTCAATTTTTATAAGGTAGTATTCATATAAGATACAAATGTTATTATTGTTATGGTCCAAGTTCCTTGTACCACGGTGATGATCCAAGGTAGAACCAATGAAGAATAACTCGAACACAGGTATGGAATAACACAGATATATTACAAACAGAAATATGTACAAAGAAGTAGAAGTATTAGTATTGACTATCAGATTTGGTTAGAGTGAACTATGTTGTCTCGACAAGTATCACTATTCCAATGTCTTACAGAAATCGTTTGACACGACTCTGAACTCTGAACTCTGAACTCTGAACTGAACTGAACTGAACTGAACTGAACTGAACTGAACTGAACTGAACTGAACTGAGCTCTGAACCTGAACTGCTGCTCCCTTTTGAGGCATAGTATTTATGATGTACGGAATAGTCCATTATTATTATGGGTAAGTTCCCATAACAATTATAATTTAATTATATACAATAATGGATCATATACAACAGAGCTGAACAATTCAACTAGAAAAATTGACAATAAATACAATGAATCTAAATACAAATTAGAGACCCGTCATAATAGATCATTCCATCTTAAATAAATCAACAATGTTTTGCTGCAATTTTTAACATCAACTTGAGATTTTTCTTGTTGAAAAGTTGAATAATTTTAACACATTCAACCTTATGGACAAAAAATAGTGAATTTTATCAAGTGTTTTTTCACGACTTACAACAAATTTAGTTATTTGTATGAAAAAAAAAAAAGACCCAAGAATGACAAAAGAAATTTTTATCCTTTATTAGTCAGTTGTAATTAAATTAATTTGTAACATACATGAATGTAGGTAAAAAAAGCAAATGTTGATAAGATAGCAAGGATCACAAAGCACTGCTCAGGGTCCCCAATCAGGCTTGGAGGTTGGCGTTTTGGGGGTGGTAGGTGCTGGCCCTGCATTTGATAAAACACTTTTCAATAATTTTGTAGTTATTGTACAGTTCCTTTTTCTCTTTTTTTAAAATGTATACTTTATCACTTACTACTTTTTGCTCAGCTTAATAACTGCCATATTGTGATGTGTTTATAAAAACAAAAAGTAATAAAAATTTTCATTAGTTGTGAACTAAATTTGTGAAAGGATAATTGCTATTTATTGCTGAATTTAATATTTCAGTAATTCTAAGCTTGTACGATTCATCAAAAATTAGTGTAACCTTATTGCTTACAAAATGAAAAAAATAGTTTAAAATAGATCAGTGTTTTATTATGTTTTCGCTCCTTTGTGGTTTACAATATGAAAATAATGAAAAAATATGTTTTGGCAAAATGGCTCAAAAAGTTAGGAATAAAACAATTTCTGTGAAACATTTTGTTTCCAGATAGCAATCTGGGTTAATTTGTACTGATAATTTTTTAATAACTTTGTAGATTGGTAATACTCACTTATTAATTTATATGACTAGAACATATTGTTGTGATAATGAAAGAGGCCTCTTATTATTTAACAATTTGAAGTCTCTATAGAGGACTATCCACGAGAAATCGCTAAATGTCTGAGGGAATCAAAAATGGGTTCAATAAATATTTGGGAGGATAAAAGGTATCAATAAATGACAGAGGACTGATTAGACATTTTTTGAACAAAAACTAATATTTGTATACGTCAAGAACTAAAAATACTTAAAGTAACATATATATATATATATATATATATATATATATATATATAGGTATCAATAAATGACAGAGGACTGATTAGACATTTTTTGAACAAAAACTAATATGTGTATACGTCAAGAACTAAAAATACTTAAAGTAACATATATATATATATATATATATATATATATATATATAGGTATCAATAAATGACAGAGGACTGATTAGACATTTTTTGAACAAAAACTAATATTTGTATACGTCAAGAACTAAAAATACTTAAAGTAACATATATATATATATATATATATATATATATATATATATATATATAGGTATCAATAAATGACAGAGGACTGATTAGACATTTTTTGAACAAAAACTAATATTTGTATATGTCAAGAACTAAAAATACTTAAAGTAACATATATATATATGTATATATATATATATATATATATATATATAGGTATCAATAAATGACAGAGGACTGATTAGACATTTTTTGAACAAAAACTAATATTTGTATACGTCAAGAACTAAAAATACTTAAAGTAACATATATATATATATATATATATATAGGTATCAATAAATGACAGAGGACTGATTAGACATTTTTTGAACAAAAACTAATATGTGTATACGTCAAGAACTAAAAATACTTAAAGTAACATATATATATATATATATATATATATATATATATATATATATATATATAGGTATCAATAAATGACAGAGGACTGATTAGACATTTTTTGAACAAAAACTAATATTTGTATACGTCAAGAACTAAAAATACTTAAAGTAACATATATATATATATATATATATATATAGGTATCAATAAATGACAGAGGACTGATTAGACATTTTTTGAACAAAAACTAATATTTGTATACGTCAAGAACTAAAAATACTTAAAGTAACATATATATATATATATATATATATATATATATATATATATAGGTATCAATAAATGACAGAGGACTGATTAGACATTTTTTGAACAAAAACTAATATTTGTATACGTCAAGAACTAAAAATACTTAAAGTAACATATATATATATATATATATATATATATATATATATATATATAGGTATCAATAAATGACAGAGGACTGATTAGACATTTTTTGAACAAAAACTAATATTTGTATACGTCAAGAACTAAAAATACTTAAAGTAACATATATATATATATATATATATATATATATATATATATATATAGGTATCAATAAATGACAGAGGACTGATTAGACATTTTTTGAACAAAAACTAATATTTGTATACGTCAAGAACTAAAAATACTTAAAGTAACATATATATATATATATATATATATATATATATATATATATAGGTATCAATAAATGACAGAGGACTGATTAGACATTTTTTGAACAAAAACTAATATTTGTATACGTCAAGAACTAAAAATACTTAAAGTAACATATATATATATATATATATATATAGGTATCAATAAATGACAGAGGACTGATTAGACATTTTTTGAACAAAAACTAATATTTGTATACGTCAAGAACTAAAAATACTTAAAGTAACATATATATATATATATATATATATATATATATATATATATATATATATATATATATATATATATATATATATATATAACTCAAATGGAGTGGTTTACTGGTAAAAAAAAAAATGAGATTAAGGGAATAATTTTTGTAGATTAGTATTCATTAGACATTCCTTCAGGCATGGCATTTTCTCAGAATAAAAAGTATTGATATTTTTAACAATTTAGAAGTGGAATTTCTGACTTAAGATATCTGGACCTAGTTGTTTTGCATCCAAAAATAGCATTTTTAAAAAATTTTTTTCTTTTTTTAAAAATCATTTTGAAAAGCTTATGGATTGAATTTTACTTTTAAATCTTCTCTTTCATTTTTGTTAGGTTTATTTGCTCAAGAAATGATGCTCATTGTGATGTCTTCAAGGTTATTGGTAAACGAAAAATACTTTACAAATTTGGCTCTATACAATAATAGGTAATATTTCAACTGTGTCTGTTGGCAAAGCTCATTGAGACTAAATTTATTTGGAAATAAGACATTTAAAACAAAAAAAGATAAATATATAAATGTAAAATCCATAACATTTTACAGAAATATTAGCAAGCATCTTTAGATTCAAATTACTCTTTCTTGGCAGAGTGTATTTTATAAGATCATGATTCTTCAGAAACTTAATATTCTACCAATAATTTTTTTTAATTTGTTTGTAATGTAAAGTATATTGTTTATCACTGAACAATATTAACCAGACATCACCTTACAAGATAAACATTTGGCTTTTCAATCTCTCTATTTTTTTTTTCTTTAAAATTTTTTAACTCTTTCATTTTTATATTTAATATATTTTTGGAATCTGTATTGGATTTTCTTTTAACTAATGTAATTTTTGATAGATATTCTATGTTTTATTTTCTTCATTTCTCCCTTTAAAGAAAAAAAAGGAAAGACAAATTGACTCAGAGAAAGAGAAAAATGAATTAATTATAACAAATGAATAAAATTTTTTAGGTTTTCCTATTTACAATAGTTGAAAGTTTGGAAGATGTTATTATTGTTATTATAACCTATTGTGATTACCAAGTAGTTTCAACAATATGTTATAAAACCTCCATTGTATTTCAATGAAATGTTAATATTACTTGTTGTTATGTTATCAAAGGTAATTTCTTATTTACAAAATAACAAATTGTTTTACTTTGTATGTATGTATGTATATAACTTCTAAGTACCAAAAACGGTGCATTTAGCTTGAAATATTGAATAAAATTATTTCTAAAAAAAAAAAAAAAACATAAAACAAAAAACAAAAAAAACACATTTTTCAAGGGAGGTAACTATTATATGTTAATTATAGAGTTTATGTCCTCTTGACTTATATGTCTACGATTAAAAAAATCAGAATGCAAAAAAAAAAAAAACGAAAAAAGAAAAAAATCAAAAAGGACATCTTTTGTATTTACATAAAATTAGTGTAATCTTCAAGGGAACAAATTTAATAATATTCAAATGATTTTTCAAAGGGTCACTAAATGATTTTTCCTGTTTTCTCCTAAGTTCTCTATTAATTGCATGAAATTTTTTCTTTTTAGAGATTCTATCCTGAAATGGTTGACTGAATTTTTCACATATATGTTCCTTCACCCAATTGTTATTTTTGTAGTTTTTCTATAATGACAATGTTTTTATCCTTTGTATTGTACTGAAAAGATATCTACTTCATTGATCATGGCATTTTTTGTTTATTTTTTTTTAACCTGTTGTGCAAAGATATATTTTTAATTAATATTTATTTTAATTCTTTTCTATGCTGATTTAAATTTTCAATATATGCTTTCATGATTGTCTATTTTATCTGTTATTTTAATATGTCAAAATTTAAACCGATTTTTATCAATATTAATTTTAAACTATTTTAATCAATGCTCACAATGTATTCTGAATCTCATCTTTTTCAGCATATAAAAACAATTTATTGTTTCTGATTGTATACAGAACCCCACTTTACCTACAAAAAAATGTCTCAATTAATCTCCTTCAGATTTTATATTCACCAAAAATGTTTTTCTTAATATTCAGTGTTGAAATGAGGGGACATTCTTATATGTTATCAAATATAGTATATCTTTTGGCATAATGAATTGCATAAAGTCTTTATAATTTTAATTTATAATATTCAAGATTAGATAACCTCTATTTTTGCTATTATATGTTTTAATGCTTTGGCTTGTTGATAGAACATTAGGTCGAAGGTCAAGAGCTCTAAACTTTCTTTCACAGTGTTAGAGCAACAACCACAAAATGTGATGTTTTGATAATAAGACTAAAGTGTATGAATCAAGGTCATTAAACCTCATGAAATTTCATCTCATTGAAGTTTATAATTGTATAGTACTTAAAAACTAGACAGCCTGAGTTTTTATTCCTGGTGCTGATTTCCAGGGCTGGATTAAGCTAGTGTGTGAGCCTGTAGCATATACAGTGTAACCCGGATATAAGAGAGTTGTCGTCGAGACCGGAGAAGAAGTATCTTATATCCGGGTTTCTCTTATATCCGGGTTTGGTCTATTTTGTTTAGCTAAGTATGGCTCTAATTTGGGACCAGAGAAAATCGCTCTTATATCAGGGTTTCTCTTATATCAGGGTCTCTTATATCCAGGTTACACTGTATTATAAAGGGGCTCTTAAATTAAAAAAGAAATGTGTACATGTATTTTTTTTTTTCAAGCATTTCACCTTAAGCAAGGCAGGAGTGCCACTAGCATGCAAGGGATTACAGAGAGTGACAGTAAGAGAAAAGAGGGGTGTTTGAGGAAAGGATAATGAGAAGGACGGGGATCAAGATCAAAGCATTAGAAGATGTTGATTGACATTACATTTAAAATTTTGAAGATTATAGTTATCAGGGAAGCAAGTAAGAGGAAGGGAGTTCCACTGTGAGGAAGTGTGAGAGAAGAAGCTGTTGGAGTAGAAGAGGTGGTTACATTTAACTGTTTCAACAGTAAAAGGGTGGAACTGAGATGCCGACCTAGTAGCATGCTTAAATTCATGTAGTTGGGGCACCAGTGAAAATAGCTTATCAGAGCAGTCGCCATGAAAATATTTGTAGAAAAGACAGAGGGAAGCCACATTACATCTATGAGAAAGTGACTGGAGTCGAGATGCCAGGTCAGGACCTATCATATGTACATATTAAATCATAAAATTATTTACTAGCAAAATGATAGAGCTTATAAAGCAGGAAAATATTGAACTTCTATCAACATAATCAACAAATACAGAAAAATATAAGGTAAATTATTCTAACAAGATATTCGAGTAGATTTAACGGCACTGAAATAATGTTACATGAACTAATGAATAATTAACAATGTAAAGATCCCAAAATATAAGCATTAACATTACCAGATTGTAATATGCCAATTTCAGCAAACAGCTTGGAGGTATTTAATGTTGGGTCCTCAAAACTGTAGGGCCCAAAGCATTTACTACTAGATTAACCTGCTACTGCTGGGTTTTACAAGGCATTTTATCATGAATTTGTTTAAAAGAAAGTAAAAAGAAAAACTATAATTTCATATCAAAACAATAATAATTAACTTTCGGTATTTCAGTTTTATTCTACTTAAACGTTTCTTGAATTCCATCCAATGATTCCAAACAAATTTAATTGTAGTGCCTTTACTGTTTAAACTAAACTGCCATTTTCTTTTACCAAATGTAAATGAGATGCTTATTGTTTGTTTGGATCATAATACCATATTTGATAACATTATAAAACCCAGTTTAAAAAACAAAAAATACTCAGAAGGAATTCCTTCAGACTTAACATTCAAAGTTGATGTAACCGATATGCAAATATTTACGTTTTTGTACATTTGAGCAGTGTTTAAAAAAATATTTTTCCTGCCATTTTAATTGCATGTTTGGTTCAAATTTTTTTTTCTTGCTATATTGTAGCTCCATATTTCAATAACATTAAATGCTTACCTGAAAATACACTATAAATGTATTATTATCTTAGTTTTTCATGTTTAAAATGCTGTTTTAACCCCAAAATCGATGTTAAAATCGGTTTGCATCAAAAGTACAAATAATAGACACACACGCACACACACATACACACATATATATATACACATATATATACACACATATATACACACACATACAAATATATATATATATATATATATATATATATATATATATATATATATATATATATATAGTGTATTTGGGCAGCAATCCCACTTTTATGCAAATTTTGTTGAAAACGACTGACTAGGTGGGGGTGGTTGATTTTTTTATATAAGGTTTCATATGTTCGTATGAATTCTTTCTTTTCAGGACATAAATTATATAAAAATTGTTTGAATGTTTTTCAAGTGCTTTCGGCTATACTTTTATACTTTTAGCCATTATCAAGGATGAATTTTATTGTACTTTTAACCAAATATATGCATTGTTTTATGCATGTATATAGAGTAATGTTTTATTTTTCCAAACATGGTTAGCACAGTGTGGCCCTGTTCATAGTTGATATTACTGAGTGCTGGCCTTTTCATTTTATTAATAATGCTTCCATTATTTTTAGCCCTTTTTACATGTGGATGAGGCTGTTGTATTATTAATGAGTATGTTATGGATAGAGTTTGGTATGTCTCCATGTGTATTTAAATGAGGTCTAATTGAGCTATGGTCAGAGAGATGTAACATGATTCTTGTTAAACATGTAGTATATCCAATATAATTATTTACAAATTTAATATTAAAAAATATAATAATATTAACATTTTCTACAAAAATCAAATTCATAGTAACTATAAACAAGAAGAACATTCACTTAGATACATTATAAAGAAATACACAACTCTAGTCGATAAAAACAAGAAAATTTAATTACTTATGTATGAAAAAAATTAAAAACTACTAAACTTGTCATCAAAAATAATAATTCACGTGCAAGATCTAGATTACAGAGAACCAATATTATTCACAAATTTACATGTCCTTTAAGGAGCTGTGTTCCGGACCAATCCAAATTAGTAAATAATAAGCCAACACTCAATAATATCAACTATGAACATGTCCACAATCTGCTGACAGTGTTTGGAAAATAAAACATTCCTATAACTCTAGATACATATATAAAACAATGCATATATTCCATTAAAAGTAAAATAAAATTCATCCTTGGTAACGGCTAAAAATATAGCTGAAAGTACTTGGAAAACATTCGGACAATTTTTATATAATTCATGTCCTGAAAAGAAAACAATTATACGAACATATGAGAATTTATATAAAAGAAACAACTCATCCACCCCACCTTGTCAGTCGTTTTCAATGAAAATTTTACATATACATATATATATATATATATATATATATATATATATATATATATATATATATTAATTAAATAATTAAGAAAGAGACAACCTTACGGTTCCATGACAATAATTTATTTCCCCAGAAAATATATTTTTCCTGGTTCATCAGGTCACATCTTTAATTACAAAGTTACCAAACCCTTCATTAAAGATACCAAACTATTCATTACCTTACTATATATATATATATATATATATATATATATATATATATATATATATCTTTATTATCATGTAAATGTTGTTTTTAATAGATACCATATTTGAGTAAATGCTCCCTTCTTTTTATTAAACAGCACATCTATTTATTTTTATCAACCAGCCTGAATATTAGAGAAATCTTATTAAAGAACAGATACACTCTCCATTAGCCAATGAGTTTTCTCCTCTTGCTTTAATAAAGTTCATCAGAGCATGAAACATGTTCACTAAAATAAATTTTAAATTTGCTTTTGAAGGTATTTAAAATAGAGCACATTTATAAAAAGAAAATGAATATGCGAATGATTATATATAAGCAAGTATTTGATGGTAATCATGTAGAATTTTCCCTTAAAAAAAAACAAGAAAACAATGTCATCCTTTATATTTGATGTAAAGGCAGGATCTCTTTTGGGAAAATTATTTAATCTTGAGTATTATAATGTGAAATTACTTTTTTCTGCATGTTCTATTGAAATAGAGGTGTTTTTTTTTCTTTATCCATACATCTTATATGCCACTGAATTTCACATATGAAATATCCAGACTAGCATTAAAAATGCTCAAATGTTGAAACTTTTATGGAAGATTTTTTTTCTTTTAAGATAGCATCTTTTTTTGCTATTGAGGCAGGTTCATTTTTTTTTCTGAGAATTATTTTTTCACCCAAATAGGGTTATTGCTGAGGTGTTTGTCAACTTGAGTTTAAAAAATAAATTTAATTTCTAAAGTTATTTTATAAATTTGCTGGTAAGGTTATTTGATATTGATTTTTTTTTAATAAAAAAAATTATTGTAATTGAATTTATAAAAAGGCCTTTTTTAATTTTGACGAAATGTAATTTTAAAAAAAAAAATCTATTAATGTCTATATTTGATTGAAACAAATTTGTATAACAGTTGTTATTTTTTGTTTTATTTGAAACTTTTCAATTCAATAAAGAACATCTTTTTTTATATAACAAAATAATATTGTCAGTTTAAAAAAAAATATATTTTGCATCTTATAAAAGAATGAAAAAAGATAGGATAATACTACAGGGAAAACTGTTTTGTTGAACAAGATCTGAATTGAATCCAGTTGATTCCAATCTGATAGGAATGAATATTTATTTCTGTTTTTTACAACAAAAATTGTGGCACAAGGCTGAATGGGAAGTGTGGAAAGGCTGGTACTCAGTAACTATCCTCGTCTTAGTTAAACACAATCATGACCCGTTTATTCAATTCAATATACTCAATCACCACAAGAACTTGTCCATCATCTCTCACTCCTACATGTACCAAAATACCACTTATTCACAAGGGAACTACCAAACACCCTATGCTGTAAAAATTTGTAATGTCTTTTTTTGGTATTTTTCTTTTTTTTTTTATTTACAAAAATATATAAAAATTTATGAAATAATGAAAATGATGGGTGGGTGGAAAAATGATTTTCTAAGTGTAGCTTAGATGTGGCACAAGGCCGAAAGCATGTGGCACCCAGTGAGGATCGAACTCACTATTCAGTCATAATTGATCGTGCGAGACAAACTTGCTAACCATTACACCACATTCAAGTGCCCCAACCGGATAGGAATATCCCCTCCTCAAATGTATAGTTAAAATCTTACCAATGCATGCTGGGATTTCTTCCTAGCCAATAGGATCGGCCACTTCTCAGATCTGCCATATTTTTGTTTTTGCTTGTCTTGAAGTCAGAATACTGTGATTACTTGTCTGTACTTCTTTTGTGTGCTAACACCATTCTTACTTTGTGAGCATTTTACCTTCTTACCATTGCTTGGCCTACTTTTGTCTTGCATATATTCTTTGCTTAGGATTATTTTTGCCCTGTTCTTTTCTTTCTTTTGTTTATTGGAAACTTTGTCTATTCTGTTTGTTGGGCATTTCTGCCAATTACACTTAATTTATAGCCAATTACTATACATAACCTAATTTTTAGTGTATGTGTGTGGGGAGGAATGTCCAGGGTGCTATTCAAAAGTCCAGTATACCTGAACTGCGTACTTGAACTGAATGTAGTAGACGTTTGCTGCTACTGTTTGTTATTCAGTGCACATTCATTCCCAATGGAAGAGGATTACTTCAAAGGAAACGGTGGAAAATAAGTGTTAAGGTAAGTTTTTTTTTTTTACAGTTATTTTCTTTGAAATTTTGCATTACTCTTGTCTTTATTTAATAAAGACTTATGTTTTGCTTAGTCAGATACAAGTGGAGGAGCAAAGATTGTGTAGCATTAATCTTTGGTAATGCTCTGACTACTTTTGAAATGCTAGCTTTCACTTGGCCTCAAACATTGATTACTGGTACTGGTAAGCAAGCTTTATAAATAGCATGTTTGTTTTTTATGAATCCTTTTGATGTTCTTGTGCAATAGTGAAACAAGATCAATGGATATATTCTTTAATATTTTCATTACCTTTATTTAGTAATTGCAGCTTTGATTTGACACCAGCCCCAAAATTATGGGGCACCATATGAGGGTTGAACTTATTACCCAATATTAATTGGTTTGCAACACTAGCTTGTTGTTCCAAGTCTTGGTAACTGAAGAGAGACTTGAAGTGAATCCAAGCCTCACTCAACTACTTGTCAAGTACAAAACTTTAGCATTCCTGACCAAATATTTATAGGGAGGAGGGGAGAATGCTAAATGTGATATTTAAATAATTTATGATATTCTTCTCTCCTAGAAAATAAGGATGCTTTTTTATTATCATATATATATATATATATATATATATATATATATATATATATATATATATATATACAAATGTAAAAGAATGAAGAGTAAGATTTCACTGTTCAAAACATTAAAACAGGGTTTATTTTCC
Source organism: Acanthosepion esculentum (assembly GCA_964036315.1). NCBI lineage: Eukaryota > Metazoa > Mollusca > Cephalopoda > Sepiida > Sepiidae > Acanthosepion > Acanthosepion esculentum. The sequence goes on along the minus strand of OZ038506.1, from coordinate 22,057,590 downwards.
ATGTCGACAATAGTTAAATTTCCCAGAAATAAAAAACAAGCTCTTAGTAAAAAGGAAGTTACCAATATAATATCCAGAAAGAGGCTTATGCAGAGAGTCTCTTTTTAAAATTTTATGTAACTATGGCTACAAATCATTTCACTTTCATTGCTTGCCTTGATAAAGTTGGAAGACAAAACATGTCGGCAAGAATTAAGAATTTTTCCAATTGTCATTTTTAAACCAATTTGTCTTTATTTTCAGAATTATTTCTGAGAAATTTAACTATATATATATATATATACATATATATATATATATATATAAATATATATATTTTAATGATGATACAAACACAAAATCCATTTTGTTATTTTTTTTTTTTAAAATGATGACAGAAAATTTTCCATAAAATTTTATCACACCCACATCATATACAGTTTGATCTCTGAGGTTGGTCTGTATTAGCTGTCATCAGTCTTGGATATTGGTTATCTGAAAACTTTTGCTAACTCATGTGATATTTAAAAAGTTTATGACACTTGTTAAACATAACACCCAGGTGTATATTTCGATTATTTATTAATGTAAATGGTTAATGGTTTTCTGTTCTCATATTTTTTCCCTTTATTTTTGATTTTTTTAACCTAAGCAACAATGTTTATAGGGACATATACATTTTTTTATGAGTGGATTTTTGTTAATAAATCTCTGAACTTTCCTTCATGGTACCTAGACTTTATGAATTTAAGTGCAGTACAAGATTGGTAGCTTGATCTTACCATTTTACAGTTGAAATGATTAGATGTAACTGTAAGTTCTATGCTAATAGTTTCTTCTGTCGCACTTCTTGCTTGTGGAACTCTCTTTTAACTTCTTGCTTCCAAGTCTTTTAGTGTTCTCTGTCCTTAATAGAGTTTTTTCACTTCATATTCTCTAATACTTGCATCTTAATATTCTATTCATACATTAAGTATACACTGTCTATTTTTTTTTATTAGTATGTAGAATCGTCCGTATTTTTCCACTAAACCCGTTTAAAGGTGGAATTTTCCATAAGAGCTAGTTTTGACCAATCAACACCACACATTGCGAAACTCGGTTTATTATTGGTCGAGACGCCCCCAGGATAATTTTTGGCGCCAATGTGCTGGGAGCCGATCCAATCTTTGCAGAGTAAATAAAAGGAAAAATCTCAGTCCAATTCACCAGTCGGCAATTCACTCTCAGAGAGATTTCTACAGAGATCCACGCGTGTCTACATCTTGACTTAAAGGACTTTTCGCACGTCAACACCTGACTCAACCTTCAACCTCTTTCTCTCTCTCTCTCTGAAACCTTTGTACGTTTCTAAAAAAAGTGTTATCCACACTAACAAAAAAAGAAACTACCACTTAAGCCTTAATATATAAAAAAATACAGTCCAAGGTGAATAACTCTGCCAAAACAAAAACATACAAAATTCAGCAAAAAATCTCGCAACTATATTACTTTAAAATTTATCTCTCGATAAATTTTCCTCAAATTTTTATGTGAACACTTTTCCTGAACAAAGGAACATTCCTGAACTTTGAGTTCGTAAAATACTTAATTCAACTTTTCTTCAAACATTCAAGTATTTCAACTGAAACACAACTTTTTCCAAAATTGTATTGTAATTTATTTGTAGATAAATATTCATTGTTCGTTTCTATTTGAATTCATGACTACCTTTGTTTCTTTGTTCAATATTGCCTTTGAGATTTATTCCATTTGTATGTCTACGCTAAAATTGTTGTGATTAATATGAAGAACATGCTTTTCACAAACTTAAAACCCTTCTGATTACACACTAATTCATAGCAATCCCAACAAGTATCTGCTAATTTTAGTCAAACCTGGTGATGCTTATCAAATGTTCAACATTTGGTTTCTGTTTCATGCTTATTTTCTGTAAGTTGTGTTAAAAAAACTTGGTTATGTTATGGCAGCATCTTAAATACTCTTTTCAGACTAATCCAACTTTTTGAAGACCTATTCTTATATTTGTGAGCCAGGATTTTCACAATCTGCCTCTTTTTCTCTTAGCAGCACTAAAGTAAAACTGATCTTGTGAATTGTTTCAAAGGTAGTATATTAGCTCTACACTGTTCTGTCATTTATTTTTATATCAGGTAATTTTAGCTAAGCTCAGCAAATTCTGAAGTTCTTAGTTTCCTTTCATGCTTGAAATATAATCCTACCCACGTACATACACTACAGGTGAAAAGTTTGGGTTCACCCTGCATTTCTTTTAAAAAAACACCTTAAAATGAGATATTTTTGTATTGTTTTTAAAGTAAAAGATAGAATTCCAGTAACTACAGTATATTTGCTTTTATGTTGACAAAGAATAAGCACTTAACTATAAAAATTATCATATAACAACATCTTATTTTGTTTTTGCCAATAAAACAACCACTCACTTTAATTATTGCTTTACAAATCATTGGCATTCTTTTCAACAGCTTTTGGAAAAAAAGGTAGATGGCAAACCTTCCGAAGCATTCTTCAAGCATTGAAAAAGCTCATTTTCACTCTTTGGGTATGCTCTTTAAACTCTCATATCCAATTCACCCCATACTAATTCAATGGGAGAGAGGGCAGCAGATTGGCATTTTCTACAGAAACGCAGGGTGGCCCCAAACTTTTTGCATGTAGTGTACATATTGTTTTGTTGAGGCAGGACTAGGATTAATCATACACAAAGCAAAGTGGATCCTGCCTGACGATAGATTTATCATAATTATTTGAGGCAAGGTTTTTACAAGGCCAGATGCTCTTCCGGATGCTTAACTCAGACACTCATGATAGGTCAAGTATGCTGAGTTTGTTTTTTTTTTGAGTCATCATCTCTAGAAAGTTTGCCATTCAAGGCTTGAGACCTCATCCAAAGTTGTGTTAAAAACATTTGATTCTCCCTGGTAGCATCTTGCATCTTTTAATCCAATTCTTTGAAGATCTATTCTGCATTTTGTAGGTCAGGATTTTATGATCTGCCTCTCTTTGTCTCATTAAAATTGTTCTTGAGAACAACTTCAAAGGAATTGGTAATTTTACCTGAGTCCCACCAGGCTTAGCAAATTTTCAGGTTTGAGCTCCTTATTTCAATGTTTGTTTCATGTCTAAAATATAAGCATAATAAAAGTTGCAAAAGTTTGTTATTTACCGTAAGTTGCATTAAAATAATTTAATCTGCACATCTATGTGACAGCATCTTGTCTTTTCATTTCATTCCAACTCTTTTATGGATGCCATGCATGGCATTAGACTTATTCGGCAATATCTAAGCTGTCAGCTGTACACACTGCTTCCTGAAATCAATGGTGAAACAAGGCTTTGAGTGAGTAAAACCTGAGGGTCTTGACAAAGACCATCCTTCTTTGAGCCTTGTGGACTGGTGCTATGGAATCATAAACAAAGACTTGTACCAAATAATAGAAACTGCATCACTTGAGGATGGCCAATGGCAGCAGCAACTAAAATGGAAAGCACATGTACCTCAAAAAGAAATAATGATGTAATCATGATGTTAACTTCCACACTGCTTCAAACAAAAGGTTAGGAAGGAAACCCCCATCAATACTGGAAAGAGTGATAAAAGCTACTGGACGTGAGAAATCTGTTTTCGTGAAAATTTGTTTTAAGAGAAAGATTTTATAAATTTTAATCGAAATCAGTACTTTGTCATTGAATGCCAAATGTTTCCTTGTAGGGAAATGGTTAACATTACCATTAAAGGTCTATTCTGAATTTTGTGGGCTAAGATTTAACTGATTTTGTGAATAGTGTCAACTGAAGTATATAGCACTACACTGCTTTTATTTTTTATTAGCTAATTTTAGCTGAGCCGAGTCATTGTCAGCAAATTTACAAGTTTGAGTCTTATTTCAATGCTTATTTCATCCTAAAACCCTGATGAGTTAGAAATTTCTGTTATTAATGTTTAATAGAATTGTGTTAGAAAATTTTGAGTTTTGATTATGCTTAATTTTGGGACTAAACTGAGCCTTGTCCATCTGATAAGATTTATCATAATAAAAAAAAGCAGTGTATATTTAAATCTGACTCTTAAACACTGTACATTAAAACTAAATAAAAAACTGATTAAACAATTTAAATTTACAAATAGTTATTGAATGCAGTATTATTTTAATCTTTAGAATTCATGTATAGTTAAATTTTTTCCACTTTTAATGAGCCAGTCAAAATAAAAAAAAAAAGACATCATAAGTTTTACCACACCTTATAATTGTAAATAAATTTTTTTTGAATTTTCCTTTTGTCTTTCAATATCATTAGAGAAAATTACAGTTCACCATATCTGACCATCTGTTAGAAGTTTCTCTTGTTACTGGTATGACGTATGATGTGTTGAAAGTAGAGATGTGGTCGAAGCTGTGCAAGTCAGTCTCATGGTTATTCCATGCACATATGTAAAGAGAGGTCCTCAGAGAGAATTGAGATTATAGCCAAAGAAGAGTTTTATACATGTGATATAAATTTGCATCAGTTTCATATACAAAACAAAATTGTCATTTTTTTTTTTTACATGAAGAGGTACTAAAAAGTTCTTGACCCAATCTAAAATTCCTTAAAAAAAAGAAAATTTGATATTTGGTCAGATTATTTAAGATTAGGTCAGACCAATTAACTTTTCAATACCACCATAGTACTTTTCAAGAAATACATCTCATTTCTATATGAATATCTGGGATGAGGAGGTATCATCATTTACATTATTTACACATGGGCTATTGTCAACATCTTTGTTGTTATTATCATAACTTTTCAGCCATTGTGTAAGTCTGAGTCATACTCAACAGATCTCAGCTAGACTCTGTAGTCTGTCGACTTACAGATACTTATAGGTAGTTACTACTTATAGTGTAGTCACTCATGGGGTGACAGGTTATTCCATTACATCAATTTTGAAATTCCTAAAAAGTTACCTGGATCAGCAAGCACCTAATGAAGGCTGGAAAGGGCACAATGACCTGAAATGTTGTGATAATAAAATCAAAGATGAGGACAACAGCCCTTGTGTAAATAATTAAAATAACATATTTTTATCTGTTATTTTTTCTTCCTCTTCTTCTTTCTGTTAGAAACCATTTAGGTTCCATATTACATACAAATGTGTATGTATGTCATTTATTTCTCCTTTGCATCGTTGGTGACATGTGATCTTGTAGCAATCCAACTGGTTTATATTGTTGTTTGGTTTATATAACATGGTGAGTGAAAACTCTTTCGGATGATTTCCTGGACTGAGAAGTAAGTGACGAAAATGGCTGTGACTGCTCCCATGAAAATGATTTCAAGGTTAATTACCTTTACATGGAGTGGAACATAGCTACAAAGAGAACAAGGTAATAATTAAAATGTCAAAACGATTACAGTTTTGGCAGCAATGCTTGCATTAATTCTTGACTATAGATGATCAATCTTTTTTAAATTTTCAAAATGATGACATTCAGAATTGGGATGTAAATTTACTTAGACAAATTTTAGACAGTAAGTAATTTAAGAAAACTATTACTGACCAGAATATTGTTATTATGTGTTATGTAAAAACATTGTGTAATGGTCGTCAATGGAGATGCATCGTGGTGTAATGGATATCGGCTCAGAATGAAAAATCAGAGAGCCGAGTTCAAATTCCAGTTGGACTCATTAAATTTCACTTATGCTCAAATATCCTTGATAAATGTATGAATCCACCTTTTCTCCCACCAGCTATGTTTAACTATAATTTTCTGCATAATAAGGAAAAGAGGCTTGGAGAATTTAATACACCACACACATGACACACAACATATTGAAGGCAGGAGAGGTAATTAACCAACATAACAAGTTTGTGTGAATGGCTGGCAGAGCTAAGATTCAATGTTGGTTAGGGGTAGAACAGACAAGAAGTCGAGGAGAGCCATGATCACTCATGTCTTGAAAGGACACAGCATATAAAATTAATTTAAATTTTAATAACTATATATTTTATCCTATTCCAGATTCTGACAGATTGGTTTGAATAAGATGTCATATTTGATGGTTGGCATAATAGATAATGGCTCAAGATGAGAAAATGAAGAGCAGAGTTCAAATTCCAGTTGGGTTCATTACAATCACCTACTTGCATTTGCAAGTAAGTGATTGTAATGAACCCAAGCCTTGAGAAAAGTATCAATCCATCTCTATCCCTCTAGCTGTGTGTTGAATAGCAGGACAGACTTGGTCCGATAGCAATCAGTCTATTGCAGAAAGAAAGAGCAGCCTACTGCAGGAAAATCTTCTGCCTTGTCAGTCATGAATCGAAAGAGACATGATCGTCCAAGCATGCATCATGTATGGCACTTAACTGACCAAATGAATGTTGCCAAAGTGCCCTGCATATGTATCACCAAGCTTAGAGACCTAGTTACTTAGAAGTAGTATAACAGCTGTAGTAATAGTATTAAAATATATTTTTTAATGTTTCATAAAATAAAAAATAGACATTTATCATTTTATATATGCATACATGCATTTAATTGATTTTCTGCATGTCTGCTACCAAAACACTGAGGGTAAGGATGCTACCACATTTGCCCACTTTTAGCTACTGTTGGTCTATACTAGGCAGTACAGTAATTAGTGTTGCTAAGCTCCATGAGAGTGATTCATTGCAAATTCTTGGCTTAACATTCTCAGCTGATATAAAGTGGAAAGACTATATTGGATCTATTGCTAGGATTGCTGTGGGTCATTGTGTTGTGCTAGACAATTTTTCTCTCCAGAATCTATTTTGCATATTTATAAGTCTGCCATTCGTCCATGCTTAGAATATTACTGCCACATCTGGTCCAGTGTTCCCATTGTATATTTAGAGATTCTTTATAAAATCCAAAGAATCAGCAATATTATTGATCCTGACTTGGTATCTCAGCTTCAGTCACTTCCCTACCACCATAATGTAGTTTCCCTGTGTCTTTGGTATAAATACTTTCATGGTAATTGTTTGGATGCACTGTTCATAATGGTACCTAGACTTTATGTATTTTAGCAAAGTACTAGATTGGTGGCACGGTTTCATCAATTCACAGTTGAACTGGCTAAATGTAACTGTAAGTTCTATGCTAACAGTTTCTTTTCTCACACTTCTCGTTTGTGGAACTCTCTTCCAGCTCCATGCTTTCCAGCCAACTTTGATCTTCAAGAATGTAAATGCAATGTCAATTGCTATCTAGTCTTGATTACTCTTCTATTCTTCTTTTTCTTCTAACATTTCTCTTTTATTTCTTGTTCTTTTACACTCAATATTATGTCTTAGTGTCTTCACTGCCTTGCATGGGGTGATATGATTAAAAAAAGAAAAGAAAGTATAATGCAGATAATAATGATAATTGCTACTTGCAGAAATTCCAACAAAAGCTTTTCTTGTCACTGTGTGGATAGCACTTTTGAGGTACATGTCGTTTCAAAGGGGATTTGGATTTTTTTTATTGGAAGCTGTAAGGGAGAGAACAATGAATCTCAAACCCAAAGAATTAAAAAACAAAAAAAAACAAGATAAAAACAAAACAAACTTACATTGTCTGCCATTGCCCCCTCATTCCAGCCAATTTCAGATAGACCAGTGATGGAAAAACATAAGTGAGTACAGTGATGGCTGATCCACCAATCAGAGATAAAATGGAACCAAAGTCTGGGAAAGTTGCTGCCACAAACATAATGCATAGCATAACTATTACACGGATCAATACTCTTTTGCAGCTGAAACCTGAAATAAGCGTGAATTGCAGATATCATAAATAATGAGGTCTTACCTCATTTTAAATTTGGAGGAATTAATACAGTATATTTGCAAGATTAGCATAAATCTGTTTAATACATTTATAATAAGCTTGGTTAAATCTCCCCCAAGATTGCTCTAATGGAGTTTCATGTTTACTGAATGACATATTTTCTAGGCTTGATTTGTTAGTTTATAAATGACACATGCTCTAGGCTTGATTTGTAAATTAATAAATGACATATGCTCTAGGCTTGATTTGTAAATTCATAAATGACATATGCTCTAGGCTTGATTTGTTAGTTTATAGATGACACATGCTCTAGGCTTGATTTGTTAGTTTATAAATGACACATGCTCTAGGCTTGATTTGTTAGTTTATAAATGACACATGCTCTAGGCTTGATTTGTTAGTTTATAAATGACACATGCTCTAGGCTTGATTTGTTAGTTTATAAATGACACATGCTCTAGGCTTGATTTGTTAGTTTATAAATGACACATGCTCTAGGCTTGATTTGTAAATTCATAAATGACATATGTTCTAGGCTTGATTTGTTCTCAGTTATGAATTTATAAGAGAGAACAGAAAAAAAATTTAATTAAAATCTGATAAGCTGAAGTAAATTCTTATTTAAAAATATTTTCAACAATACTGATCAGGTTTAGTTGATGTTAATCAGAGTATCAAGCACTTTGTTCTGGTTGTTAGGCTAGGGTGGTTAATTTTATGGTATATCAACCCTTGTCTGATTATTTAATATCAAAATGTAAACATAGGTCTGGTTAAATACATTCTCATGTATCTATAGTTACATCGTAGCCACCGACAAACATCACAGTATATCTTTTTTGGCTTTAGCAAAAAACAAGCTTTTAGTGATAATAAATAAATAATGACATGGAAATCAAAGTTTCACCATTTCTAAAAATAGATTAAAATACTGAATCACCAGGTCATGAGATCGTATTTTCATGAACCAATCAAAAACAATTCTAAAAAAGGATATGGCATCATAGTACATCATGCTAATCAGAAATGGCTCTGATAAGGATACAAACATTATAGATTGGCAAGTTAATCAGTGACAAGATATGTTTCCAATCAGGATATAAATTCATGGCTTGTGGACCAATCAGAAGCCAAACGGTGATTTCTAAATGGATCTTTTTTTTTCTCGGCAGTATATGTATGTAAGGAGATGAACAGTTGAATCAAGCTAGGATCAATGAATTAATTTAATCAATTCTCTGAGGCTATTGTCAGAGCAACATACCCACAGCCGAAATACTACACTCCAACATGATCCATTTGGCTTTGCATAAGCAGACAAATATACATTCTTCCTTCAACCATTTACACAGGTGACTATTATGTCTGAAAACATACATATATAACCTATCCAGTGGCAAAAGCTGCTGGTGGCACCAGGGGTGGCAGTACCGCCTTAACCATCAAAACTGTGTTAGCTCCTCAAGTTGGAAGCTGACAAGAACAGGGTATCACATGTGCTTTCACACGTTGTATGTAGAGAATTGAGTTGCTATGCCTATTTTTTATTTTCTTAAACAGTGAAATTAATAACAACTGGCCTAGATCAAGAAATCCTACTAAGGAAGTATTGTCCTACTACTGTTTGGAGGCACAATTTTTCTTTAGTAGGACTTCTCGATCTAGGCTGGTTATTTCGCTAAGAAATAGAAAGATGGTAGAACAAACGGGGTTATGAACAATCTAGAAGGAACCAGTTGATTAATGCATTAACAGAAAATGCTACATTGTGAAAAACTGGCAGGAGAATAGAAAAATCAAGAAAGACTTACTTGTAGAAACTCTTAATTTGGCTTCTATTTCTTGGCACACTGGATTCATAAGGATGATAAAAGCCATTATGATGTGTAATGTAAATGCCACCTGTACTACGCTGAGGACTGGTCCTGCTGTGATAGTCTCTAAAATATTTGGGGAAAGCGCTTTACCATATATGAAGTAGCCAGCTGCTGGGACGGGCAAATAAATTAGCAAGATCCCTAAAAAAAAAGAAAAGAAAAGCAGGCTGTATGTGCATGTGTGTGGATACATAAGTGTATAAATACAGACATGTGCATATAAATTCATATAGTATTAAATAAATTTAATTATAAATCTGACCTCCCGCAATTAATACTTATGATATCACTAAACCAAATTAAAAAAAAAAAAGAAAATAATAGCCCAAGGAAGATGTATAAGTATATGTCTATGTGTTCATGTATGTATGTGTAACATCAAAATTGTCAAAATCGTGTAACAGCAAAATTGTCCAGATGTTGGATTAAGCTCTCAGAACTGATGTATCTTAGAAATGATTAAAGATATTTTACTGGAATTCGCCAAGGTTTTTATAACACTATTGGACTCTACTTTGAGCAATAAGAGTGTATAATTACTGTCCAAGCTTAACAGAAGAATCATGATGGAATCAAACCATAAATGAAAATGACATGTTCATCAATAATTAATTGTAGCTCAGGATTGGAAGCTCATGAAGTATTGAAATAAAGTTCACACACACACACACACACACACACACACACACACACACACACACACACACACACACACACACACACACATATATATATATATACATATACATATATATATATATATATATATATATATATATATATATATACATATATATATATATATATATATATATATATATATATATTATTCCAGGATCATTTTCCAACTTATTCAAGATGATCTTCGCCCTCTCTAAACTTCTAACTTTCTGTCCTGGAGTAACAAGGTGCCTCACAGGTTTCACGTATGATTTCATTTTCAAGTCTTTTTTCACTGATCTTTGGACTGGCATAGCTGAAACTTCTCTCTCACATGCCAAACATCTTATGAATTGAATTGGATCTTTTCTAATTGATTTCTTTAGCTATTTAGAAATGATGGTCTCTCTTCCTGTTGTGACCTCCTGATCCAGTCTTCCTTTTTACAGTTTCCTCTTTTTTAAACTTATTCACCGTTCTCTTGATGGTTCTTGAATGGACTTTGAAAATGGAAGCCAGAGTATGAATGTTGGTACCATTACTGAATGATCCTTTTCCTCTCACCGTTGTTCATTTGGGAAGACAGTGTGTTTGACACAAAACAATTTTAATCTGCTCTATTTTAACTGAATAACTCAAAGAGTTTTTTAGTGATTCTTACAACAAATAGTGTGAAGATGGCTAAACATCTTATATGAAAACATGGAAAAAAGAAGCTCAATTAATTTTTTTTAGATATTAAACCTTTTGTGGGATTGATAATTATGCTGTTACATTATTTGGACAATTTTACTGTTACACCCGATATATATATATATATATATATATATATATATATATATATATATATATATATATATATATATATATATATATATATGTATATATATGTATAATTTAAGCATTAATATTATTAAGTAAAAAACGAAACACAACTTCCCTAACAATAAAATGAAACAAAAACAAGAACGCCTAAAAATTAAAATCGGTAACATGTTTAGAGATTGGAACAATTCGCCACAAAACGGCAACTGTCAAAAGAAAAGAGGAAAAAGCGGAAAAAAAGAGAGAAAAGGCTAAAGAGCGGGTGTAAAGTGAAGAAAGAAACCCCCAAAACGATCACGACACCTTACACGCACATCTGTGCAGACGGGCGCACGCGCGCGAATGCACATCCGTAAATAGGAGCGCATGGCTGCCCGCGCACAAACGCATGCACGAACAGAAAAATTACACCAATATTAAATGTATAAATGGGAAAAAATCGAAAAAATATAAGCATTAAATTGCTGATACCCTCTGAAGAGTGGATGGACAGGTCCGCCTACGAACCTCTGGAGTCGAGATGCTGAAGGTAACATCAATCAGCGACAGACTTTTACTCATATTAATCCTATATATATATATATATATATATATATATATATATATATATATATATATATATATATATATACTACTTCAAATGTTATTTTGTGGATACCCATGTTTGAGTAGAGGTTCTGAATTTTTAACTGGGAATTACATCTACTGTTCTACACATTCAAGAATATGTTCTCTGACAGGCTTTGAGCCTGCGTCTCCTTTTGTAGCCACTATCTGATTCAGTGTGCTTTGGAGCGCTCAGACACAGACGATACTTAAACATGGGTATCCAAAAATAACACTTGGCATAGTAGGATATAATGACAGATAAAAAAATAATTGATTTTCCTCTTTCTCGCCGCCGCTCACATATATATATGTAGTAAAAAATATTTGTCATCCATATGATTGGTACGATATTATTATAAATAAAACCGTATGGCATATACAGTATTGAATGTTTTGGGACTTCTATTCAATGTGGCAGTCCTGATAATGTTAAAATAATTTTATGGAATTACAATACCCGTATATTGCACTAATTCCTTCTTCTTGTGAATTACTGAATTATCTTCTTTTTTTTAAAAGAAATTTGAATTACAGAGAAACCTCGGTTCACGAATTTAATTCGTTCCTGAAGTCCGTTCGTAACCCGAAATTTTCGTAAGCCGAAACTATTTTTCCAATAGGAATCAATGACTGAGGACTAATGAAGATAAAAAAAAAAAAGGCACTGTACAATAAAATTGGAAAAGAAAAGCACATCACAACACATGAATGTATAAAACATGGCGGTTGACTAAGAAATAATTCCGTTCGGGTTAACTCGGTTCGGCAATGTTCGTGAACCGAGATTTTGTTTGATAACCGAGGCATTTTCATCTCGAATATTCTGTTCAAAAACCGATTTGTTCGACATGTGAGACGTTCGAGAACCGAAGTTGCACTGTATTATCTGTTTCAAGTCTGCATTTCAACGTGAAATTTGAACTTGAAAATTAAATCAAATGTAAATCTTTGGATGATGTAGAGAATAGAAGTCCCAAAACATATAAAACATCGCATTCAATAAAAAATATGTCCTACAGATTTTATCTCCATGTATATCGTGTCGATATACTTTCCCAAGCCAACATACACGATTATAAAAATGTTAAAAAATTAAAAGAAAATGCTTAAAATTCATAACTTCATGTTATTTAAAATATGTAATGCATAAATTAATCACAAACTAAAATAATTTAAATATTAATTTGCATTAAAAATTTTTTTCAAGAACAACATTTACTCACTTTCGTTTATTAAACCATGAATTGTGTCACTCCATAGCTAGCTTAGACTTTTAGGCTAACTTGATGAAGATTAATGAGCGTTTCTTGAATTTTTTGCACTTGTATATAAATACTTGTTGCAAAATAAAATACTTGCATTTGCTTTGATAAAGTCCCACAGAGGACGAAACGTGTTGGTTAAGATTCCCATTTGTCTTTATTCATATTGTCCTTTTACAGATATATTCTATCTGAAATTTTACACACACACACACACATTCATATTGTCCTTTTATATATATATGTTATTTAGAAAATCCTCTCTCTCTCTTTCTCTCTCTCTCTCTCTCTCTCTCTCTATATATATATATATATATATATATATATATATATATATACACATATATAATTTCTTAAATACTATTTCGATGAATAATGCCCAACTACTACTAAATGTTTCATGCGTTTCCACGCAATCGTTAGGTACACGGTGTTAAGGGGTCTCCGCTTTTTACACAAATGGACTCACCCAAGGTATACATATACTACTGCCAGTGAATACCCGGTAGTAAGTTGAGTCAAGGAGTCGATACGGAACGACAGAAGAGTAGTAGAGTTCAGTAGTAGTAGAGTAAGTCACACACAGAGACGGTGGCAAGCCACAGTTAGCGAGCACGTAGACTCAGTAAGGAGTCATACCGCGATACTTCAATACCAAGACTGTATATATATTATTGCTACTAACCCGCATTCCTGGATCTACTAACCCGTATTACCAGTTTGTATTATTACGTTTATACATTTATTTTCCTTATCTATTCCTGGCGTTTGTTATTCATTGATATCGGATTCATCCCGGAATCCACAACACACGGTAAAAATAATTCAATGCTATATTTAATGGCAGATCTTTAATATAATTTAAAAAACTTTTTAGTGAACAATGACCAACCACGACTAAAAGTTTCATACATTTTAAGGCAATCATCGAGTTAGCAACTGTTATTTTTTGTTGAGAAATGTGATTTTGTACCCCTCGGCTAGCTCAAGATGTTAATTTGTCTCTCTTGCTTTTCCCAGCACTAAAGTAAAAATTATCTTGTGAATCGCTTCAAAGGAAGTATATTAGCTGTACAATGTTCTTTCATTTTTTGTTCAAGGTAATTTTAGCTGACCCTGGTTATGCTTAGCAAATTCTGAAGTTCTGAATTTCCTTTCATGCTTAAAATATAATCCTACACATGTACATACACTACAGGTCAAAAGTTTTGGGCCATCATTTCTTAAAAAAACAAACCATAAAATGAAATATTTTTGTATTCTCTTTTAAAGTAAAAGATAGCATTTCAGTAACTATAATATATTTGCTTTTATGTCGACAAAGAATAATCACTTAACTATAAAAAAAATATCATATAACAGCATCATATTTTGTTTTCATCAAGAAAACCACCATCTGCTTTAATTACTTCTTTACAAATTACTGACATTCTTTCCAACAGTTTTTGGAATAAAATTAGATGGCATACCTTCTCAAGCATTCTTCAAATACTGAAAAGCTAACGCTCACGCTTTGGGTATTCTCTTCGAACTCTTCTATTCAATATATCCCATACTAATTCAATGGGGGAGAAGTCAGAAGATTAAGTGACTGTATTTATATTATCTTCTATTCATATGTAACATGTTCGAAGCTACTGGAGTGATCCCCTGATCGCCACTATTGTATTAGTCCGAGTCTGCTGATCCGCTATCCTGCTCGCTGATATAAATACATCCTCATGATGTTTACCAACATCGTTCAGGTAATACCAGTTTTGTGAAATTCATTGACTTGCATAATAAAATCTGACATCAAATAATCATAAAATCAGCTTGAAGAGACGACTTGCTAACAGTTGCTTTTCAGCAAAAAATCAGATATTAGTCATGGGGAAAATTCAGCAAGTGAATTTAACAATAAAATGAAAAAGATTATTTTGATGGATTCTCTGGACCTGAAGATTTTATGACTGCGTAGACAGCACAATCTACAAGTCAGATCTTTAAATCAACCACCCACTGTCTACAAGTAAGGAAAATAGTAAATAAATAAATGAAAGCTTTCGGGATCAAGTGCCACTTGGCCGAAAGGTTGGGAATTCCGGCTGTGTGCCTATATAGTTGTTTCATGATCCACAGGGAGAATCATACGATACAAATGGTATGAAATATTAATGAATAACATTTTTGAACGTACAAATATATCCGTAGATAAGGGCTCTTGGGAATTCCCTGCCGACTTTCATATCTGCTTGAATTGTAAGGAAAATAGAGTGTCCAGTGAAGGCAAAACAAATAATTCCAAAGGAAGAGGAAAAAGATGTAAAAGTCGGACTGCTATGTTCCACGGATGTTTCCAAGGCATCAGGGACGTCCATCAAAATCACCGTCAGTAATAATACCATGCTGATGGTAGTGGCTGACATACCTAGAACTGGGATCACCCTGTGGTAGAAAAAATGTTTTGTTAATTTTACAAAATAATGTTTTTCTGCTTATTGATTTTTGTAATAATTTTAAATGCTTCACGACATCAAGTAAATATAGAAATCAAAATGTTTAATATATGAAGTGGGTGGGGGGCTTGAAATGTTCTTGGCTCGACCAAATTATCTGTTGTTTGTTCATTTGAATAGATTTTGGGAAGTGGGTCGGGTCGTGAACCTTTCTGCCACCACCCCACCTCTCACCTTGCAGAAAGAAAAGTGCGTTTTATATAATTTTAGTAAAGAACTCTCCACTATGTTGGGTCGAAGCTAAGAACTATCTCCAAAACGGTTTTATTATTTTAACCCTTAGGAAACGACAGGGCCAATCTGTCGGCCGAAAAGTCGAATGACGAAGCAGACGACTGTACCAATCCGTCGACCCGATAATTCAAGCCTCAAGATTAGCTGGATTGTACGAAGACCAGCCAATCAGATTGCTTCTTTCACATTTGCGCCTTTCAGTGGTGGTTTCTATGATAGTTTGCTGTGTTCTGTGATTTTACATCGATATTTTTGTGTTCCAAATGAGGGTATGTAAAAATGACCCCGTCTTGGTGCTGAAACTCCAAATGAGACCTCTGTCTCCATTAAGTATATCCTAGCATACCAATCAGAGATTGATACAGAAAAATTTCTGACCAATCAGTTTTTGTTTTACCTTGACTTATTTAGGATCTACTTTATGATACAATAGATTTTATTTGAATTAGCTTAAGGCACACGCATAAGCCAACATGATTTTATCTGAACCTGAAGTTTTTATAACTGCGTCGACAGTAAAATCTACAAGAAAGATCTTCAGAGCAGTCACCCACTGTTCACAAGTAGGAAAGAGGACAAAGAGTAAATAAATAAATGAAAACTTTTGGGATCAAGGGCCACTCGGTCAAAAGGTAATGAATTCCGGTCGTGGGCCTTACAACCTGACCGCACACTAGGATCACCAGTTACATTAGGGAGTGACGAGCCACTGGTTCGAGTTGAGAGTCACGGAAGTAGTGGGAAGCTTTTATTTACATTATTCAGACTATTGAATTTTTTGGTATTATAATCCTAATGTCTTCAGCAACCATTTTTACCAGTACTCATATTGCAATTTTTTCTGTTATCATTGCAGAATACCCGGTTAAGGCAGTGGAGAACTTTCAGAAGGAAAAATTAACAGGAGATAACTGATAACTGACATCCATTAAACATGGCACGTGGAACTAGAACAGTTTACCCCAGTGAGCGAAATAAAGGGTTCAGTTCGACATTCCACCCGAAGAAGGCCGAAACGTTGTAATAAATATGGCGAAAAAGATGAGGACAATAGTCCGAATAATGTAAATAATATACATAATACCTCATCTCAGAAATATAGACAGATATTCAGAAGAAGCTGTTTGTTGTCGGGTGACAAGACGCGCGTTGTGGTGTAGAAATGGGGAGAGGAGCGATACGAGACGTCAGCGTGATGGAAGAGAAAGCATAAAGAGTAACAATCGATTGGAATGCCGTCATCACACACACGCGGATAACATAGACACATAGATTAGATAGTTTTTATATAAACAATATATAAACATTTTTTAATGTTTATATAAAAAATATATATTTTACATAATTGAACGATTTCAGATGGGATTATACAATAACGTCAATGACGAATTTGGAATAAGTTGGCATTAAAAATTAATCTCTTCATATAATGTTTATAAGCGAGATATGATATCCGTTAATAAATTCAATTGAATTATCTAACCTCCTGATGAGCGAATTACATCTGTGAAACTTGAAGTTGGGAAGATAAGTTTTTGAACTGTTCTTTTCTATCGGAGATTATATATACATTTTACCAGGAGAAAATTAAAAGCAGAGAAAGAGAAAATTATTTTCTAGAATATTGTAGTATTTTTTTTAGATGTATCTATGGAAAAGAAGTTGTAGACTGGAACATAATGAATCTCCTACAATTCAACGTAAACGTTTTTGAACTGTGTCAAGGCTGGAAAGTGAGGATTGTTTACTATAGTGGATATTAGAAAAATTACAACGATTATTAATAAAATGTAAACTTCAAATTTCTGGAGGATAATACTTTTAAGGCAGGTAGTCGTTAAAAGAAAAATGCCCAATCTTAAGAAATAGAGAAACTGTAGAAATAGAAAAAGAAACATAAAAACAGATAAATAATAACAAGGAGACCAAAATTTCACCATCTTTAAAAATAGATGTATATGCAGAATCGTTAGGCCATGAAGCTATATTTCGACCAACCAATCAGAAACCGTCCCGACCAGGATACGAATATCTTAGTCTAACGAGTGAATAAGAAAAAAAAATGCTGCTCTCAACCAGGATATAAGTCACTAATCGTTAGCCAATCAGAATCAAAGCAGCACTTTTGAAGTGGATCTATAGATATGTATATAACGAGATGGAAAGTAACCCTAAATGAGAATTGATTAATTACTTTTATCCATTCTCCGATGCCGTGATCATTGCAACATACCCAGAGACAAAATACGACACAAGCGCGACTCACTGGCAACCTTAGACGTTCTTCAGTTCCGCGTTGAAATTAAAAGACACGTTCTTCTTTCACCACATTTTTAAGCAGGCAGTAGCTATATTTGGAAGTATAATACTTTATTTCACCCGTATTGTTAAGGAGGCGGCTTGATTACATACATACATACATACATACATGCATGCATACATATTTACTCTCTCTCTCTCTCATACCTTCCAGAACATTTGTAGTGGAACTCTTGAACTTGCAACTTTCACTTTATCTTTCTGTGCACCCCCGCCACCCACATAATTAATACAAATATAACATTTGTCACTTAGCTGATTGTTGTTATATTCACCACCCCGACTTCAGAGTTTCGTAGACGAATCTTTAGTAATCGTTCGGTACACTCGTCAGGAGGTATCAGCAATTGTCGGCCGATTTTCTGATTTTCGTTATTTTTATATTAAGTTAAAAATAATTTATGCACTTTTTATTGGTGTTAGGTTGATTTTTTTCTTCTGTGTGTGTGTGTGTGTGTGTGTGTGTGTGTGTGTGTGTGTGTATGTGCGTGTATATATGTCTGTGTGTGTCTGTGTTTTCGCCTGTACGTGTGTGAATGTGCACATATGTAGAAAGTCGCGGTTATTTATATAAAATATATTTTCTATATATTAATGCTCTGTGCATATTCTTTTAATCTTTACACAAGGCCAATATACAAAACCCAATATATACCCAATTGGCGGAAACGGGCGATAACCCACAATGCATTAATATAGAAAATAAAAGTTAAAAAAATTCCTGACTTCAAGTTTCGCAGATGGGTAATTCAATAAATTTTTTGTTTACTATTGGATATTACATATAGTTTCTTAACAGAAAATTAAAATTTTTTTTTACAGAATATTTACTATAGGTACCTCCACAGATTCGCGATGCCGAAGGTTTAAAATGAATTGTTAAAAAAAAAACTTTCTTGAAATTTTTATTTTACTTTTAATAGATAATAGATTAAATTTAATATTTCCATTAAGCAAAATAATTTGCTGTATTTCAAAACTAATTTAAATTGACTGGAAGGTGTTTTCGTTTTGAAATTGCTGAAATTAGCGCCATTTTTTAGCCATCTTTAATCACAATGTAATTCTCTTTATTAAAAAATCTCCCTAAAATAAAATATACTTTTCTGAAATTTTATTTGAGGAATATTAGTTGATTTAAAATTGAATTAATCTGATTTGAAATAAATATTATATATTTTAAGTTTAAAATATCGCAGAAAAGCATTTTTTAACACGGCGGTAGCTGTTTATTTAAGCTGTTGACGTGTTGACAGTTTGATGACAAATGGATGTTTATCTAATCTTGTTCTCTGGAATTTTATCCGTAAAAAATAATTGAAGAATATAACATGAGTACCTTTCATATATAATTTTTAAGTACTCATTAATCTTAAAAATTTAGGAAAATATACTCTGTAATCTAATGTTTTATTGAATTTTAGATACATTGGCTTTAAATTTACTATAGTTATCGCTCTTATTTTTTGATAATATTGTGCATGATCAACCGTATCTACAAAAATTGGCACGTTTATACACATACAAAAAATATCAAATTTCTTTAAAAAATATAGGCGTTTGATGATTTGTACTAAGCTTTTCCATTTATGATTAGTAAATATAGTTTGACTTAATAACAGTATCACCTAATGGGGTTAAATTTAATGAGGAATTTTAAAAGATTTTTAAACTTTGTAAATTATTCTAATTAAAATTAAAAAATGAAAACAATTCTTGTAAAAATGTATTATTCATCAAAATTTTTTTCTTAAGAGTACCCTCAATATACCTCATTCATAAAAGCAATTAAAAGCTTTTCTAATTAAATGTCTTAGTTTTCTTGCTTTTTTATTTTATTTTCAGAGCAGATTTTCGGTAACTGGTGTTTCTGTTTTACAACAAAGATGATGATTTAAATTTTCAAAGTAGTTCTGCTTTTAACTATTATGAGGGTCAAAAGGTAGTTCTGTCTTAAATATTATGAGGCTCAAAATTTATTTTCTCGAAATTTCTTAAAATTAAATAACTGGGGGATAACAGAATATTTTAACAAGATTTAAAAAATATTAAAAAATAATTCCTTTGTGAATAAGTCCTGCAACTTTCATTAAAACCGACAATTGATTTTTGCAAGAATTTCTAAATCAATGTGTTTTTTTTTACCGCAAAAAAAGACGCTAAAATTTTCTATACTAATCTTTGGACTACCACTCCAACTGCTGACGCATGAAAAACAAGATAGATTTTTAGACAAAATTTCAAACGTGCTAAAAAGGATTTTAAATAATAAAATATATTTTGGTCTTTTCGCTTAATAAGATAACGATTTTGACGGTAAAAATGTTTCTATCAAGTTTGGGTCATTTTTTTAAAATCATTGTATGCTCTTTTTTCAGCGAATTAGTGGAGGGGCCTAACTTAATAATAGCATATTTTTTTTGGATGTGATGAAACATGTGCCTTTTACTGTCTTACCAAAAATCTTTCGGGGTTCCACAAAGACAGACTGGGAACACAGCAGTACTAAGAATCACAAGGATGAGGCAGTAAGTGATTTCAACATCAGGGAAGACTTGTTCTACAAATTTGTTGATATTGTTTGCAGCCAGCAGTAAAAAAACGACGCAGCCTCCGAATAGCGTGAAATTTATACAGAAGGATATCGCGAATCTGAAAGGGGTAAGAAACAATTTAGAAACGTGTTTAATTTAAATATAACATGTACCATATCAAGTCTTAACATATATTTTATAGAAAACAATAGAGTCAATGCACTTATATATTAACGTCCAACTCTTCCACCGTCGAGCGATGGTTAGTTAGTTTCCGTCGCAGGCCATTGTAAATGAATTTAATCATCATTAAAAGTGATCTATTATAACTTAACTGTTATAACACTGAAAACACTGGTTTTCGTTTGAATATTAATGTTAAACAACGTTTTATCCATCTCTTTCCTGGTTACATGGGTTACCAACAGGATTAATCGTTGATTTGAGTGTGTAGATTCATGCCATTGTTGTCATAAGTTCTATCCTGACTGGGGACTCATATGTGCGACCTTTTGTCGTACTCTTTTAAACTTAGTAAGTATCGCCTGTTTTTCATGCTTCCAAGACCGGGAGTCACGTGATAAAATGAAGTTTTTACAAACAGGATCGAAAGCGCAAATCATAGTGTCTAATAAAAGCACGAGTCCGGAACATTTGCCACAAACATTTTTGCCGTAGGAAAACTCGTCTCAGGAATTTTCGTCGTAGGAAACTTCGCCGTATAGGATTTTTGCCGTAAGACAATTTCGTGCATTTTTTTTTTGATACCCTTATCTTAGACGTCCCTTTTGGATTAATGTTCAATTTAATATGCGAAATACCTTGTTATCAAGTATAACAAGGTGGTATTTTAAATTATTTAAATGTTTTTGATAAATTGAATGTCAGTTATATTTTGGATCAAAAGATTGTGTGTTGTTATAATGTATGTTCAAATATAAGAAAGTATATTTCAATATTTAGGTATTTATAGTGAATTTAAAACAGTTTATGCTTGCAAATAATTTGTGTAAATTTCAAAAGACTTACTGAGAGTTTGAAAGGGTTATCTTTCTTTAATCAGATATTTTATATTGAAGTTGGTTGCCTATTCAAGTTGTAAGTTTGTTTGAAATAATATATATTGGTTGAGTGAGAATTATTGACAGACTAATATTATGTTAACGGAAAGTTTAACGTTAAGTCTGATTATGAAATTGCGTGACGTAAGTTCTGGTGTCAAGTTGAAATTTTGTAGGATTTTGATCTTATAACTTCGCTTATTAAAATGTTTAAATCGAAGTAACAATAATACGAGCCAGACATACTTGATAACAAGGTACTTCGCATATTAAAAAAAAATGCGGTGAAATTATCTTACGACAAAAATCCTATACGGCAAAGTTTTCTATGGCGAAAATTCCTGAGGCGAGTTTTCCTACGGCAAGAAATGTTTACGGTGAATGTTCCTAGGACCTAATAATCAGCAGAAAATTATCGTAAATATTTTTCGTCAAATCAGAAGCGATCATTTTCCAAGCTTCTTAGATTCATACTGGAGTCCTTAAATACAGAAGGGCATTAGAGTAAAGCCAGTGTTTTAACTCAAAGCTGCACAAAGAAAAAAGGTAAACATTATACAGTTATTCTCAGTGGCAGACCTAAATTTTTGGCGGCCAGAAACTTGATTAGACATAAAGGTTCCTTCGCAACTAGCAATATTAGGTTCGAAGATCCAACTGCCATAATGTAGGCTATGAATAAATTCTGGCAAGTTCAACGAACCAATACTGCTGGGAGTTCGTGCTCTGTAAGATCCCAAGAAAATTTTGAAATTTGACCAATTACAGCGGAATTTTGAGGCCATATCAAATGGGCATTAGAACATATTCTAAGGCCAACATTAGCTACCGCAACCCATTGGCTTATGATTCTATCAATAGAATGGCTTTATTTTAATAAACATCGATTTTGTTGAAAAACTCACTGATTAATTATGATTATGATTTATGGGATTAGGGGCCCTGAAGTTTAGTTTCATAGTAGATCCGCTCCTGGTTATTTCTTAATCGTGGGACACAGCTACATGTAAACTTAAGATAATTTTGGTGTAAAGTGGATAGTTACTTCCCTTATGTACATGAGGTAAACACATATTCTTCATTGCTATTTCTCGACTCTATTCTTTATTTCTTTACAAACACCAGTAATGTGCCTGCTTAGTTTTGATAAGTACAATATACTGCACCCCCAATATTGCCACTAATCCAACGTAGCCTGCTATTACAATCCGAAAGGGATGTCTAGACACAGAGCATGAGGCATCCGATCACACAAATATCGTATCGATCTTTATAAACTTGTAACTC
The DNA here is from genome assembly GCA_964036315.1 of Acanthosepion esculentum. Taxonomy (NCBI): domain Eukaryota; kingdom Metazoa; phylum Mollusca; class Cephalopoda; order Sepiida; family Sepiidae; genus Acanthosepion; species Acanthosepion esculentum. The sequence goes on along the minus strand of OZ038506.1, from coordinate 22,034,643 downwards.
AATAGGAGTAGATAGATTCGCCTATCGCCCGGTTCACATCCTCCTCGGTCTTTTGAACGGAAGTAGAGGTTTATAGCACTTCTCGCTTGTGGAACTTTCTTCCAGTTTCTTGTATGCCAGTTAATTTTCATCTTCATAGATTTAAATGCAAACGTTATCCTCTGTCTTCTTAATTCTTGTTGTTTTATTGTTGTCTCTCATTAATAGTAGTTTTTATTACATTCTCTAATACTCATTAACCCCTTGCGTCCTAATGACTTTATTACCTACCTTAGTCTTTTGAACAGGAGTAGAGGTTTATCCCTTGTTTCCTGGTTAAGATTGGGTTTGCGGTCCCTTCTAAAGTCTATTTCAACGCTATAATTTTAACGTCTTCGCTTAAACTCCGACATTTTGTTCGCTATTTATTTATTTTTCTCCTCGATAAGAGCAAACAAGTTCACCTATTGTCTCGTTCACACTCTACCTCGGCATTTTGAACAGGAGTAGAGGTTTATTCCTTGTTCCCTGTCTAGGATTGGGTTTCCAGTTCCTTCTAAAGACTTTTCATTCTGTTTCACTTCCAGTAATCAATCCCGTCTTAGTAGCATTATCACCTTGCTTGGGGTGAATTGATTAAATAAAAGTAAAGATTCGGACTTCACCTATCAATATGTGTTTAAAAAAAGAAGAAAATAACTAAATAAACATTTCCAGTCATAGGTATGGATAAACAATCTTTAGAATTTTAAGAGAGAAAAACATACCCTCCATATTTTCCATAAGCTGCTTTCGCAAGTGCTGGGTAGGGATATCTAATTTTCCGACCCCTTTCTTCTTCAGGCATTCTGCTATGGTAAATATTCCAGGATCTTGTCAGAATGATTCCTGTATAGGCACATGTGATACAGCAGAACAGTATTAAGGGAATTCCGATCCAGCCTAGCAAACACAACAAATATATAAAAAAATATAACAAAAGAAAAAAAGAAGAAAGAAGTGAGAAGTAAAGAGAACACTTTTCTTGAATAATAAAAATCATTTGAGTCAATCATGTGACTGAGTTGTGGATTTCTCATTGGTCCAAATGGTCAGTGATTGAGTCCAAGTAATATTTTGAACGATGACTTTCTAGACCCGCTATAATCTATAAAGATTGCCGCAACACAATCTTCCTTTGTCCTTTTTTTTCTTTATTTGATCCTATGTCGAAATAATCTAAGCATATCAAATACAGCCTGTTTTGTAGATGAAGTAGTTGCGCATTTCCCAATGGCGCCAGGTCGAGTACACATTTTAAGATTGGCAGGCCCACCTCACTTTAAAATCTGGCGCAACACAATCTTCCTTTGTTCATTTTCCCTTTATTTAGTATTATGCTGAAATAAGCTAAGCATGGAAATATCTATTTTAGTCTGCTTCATGTGTGAAGTAGTTGTGTATTTTCCAATTTTCCACTGGCATAGTGGCCGTTGTTCGAGTCCAGATTTTAAGATTAGAACTCCTCCTCAATTTGAATATTGGCGCCATTTTTCAAAACATATGCTAAGCATAACATAAATATTTTGACCTGTTTCGTGGATGACATTGTGTATATTCCTATGACGCTTGTGGTCGTTGCTGAAACCTAGATTTTCAACATAAACAGACTCACCCCAATTTGAGAGTTGGCACAACACAATCTACTTCATTTTTTCATTTGGCTTTGTGTCGGACTGAGCTAAGGTTAATAGACATTAATAACACACACAATTTTGTGTGATTTCACTTAAATTAATTCACCTGTCCAAGTCTCTCTTTTATTTTTCTTCTTCCTGTATGTGCCGTGACTTCAGAACTCATTTTGAAGTGCCAAGAAATTGAAAAAAAAGTCATTTTGAAGTGCCAAGAAACTGAAAAAAAAGTCATTTTGAAGTGCTAAGAAATTGAAAAAAAAGTTATTTTGAAGTGCCGAGAAATTGAAAAAAAAGTCATTTTGAAGTGCCAAGAAACTGAAAAAAAAAGTAATTTTGAAGTGCCAAGAAATTGAAAAAAAAGTTATTTTGAAGTGCCAAGAAATTGAAAAAAAAGTCATTTTGAAGTGCCGAGAAATTGAAAAAAAAAGTCATTTTGAAGTGCCAAGAAACTGAAAAAAATAACAGGTAAAACAAATAATAAGTACATTTTCCGAAGGTAAGAAAAAACTATACACACCAAGCTTTCTTATCCTTTTTACAGTTTTTTTTGCAAGGCTACAAGTATTCTAAATTGCACACGGACTTTATGGACGCCCTGTATATTTGCTAGTTAACAAAATAAAATAATTTTAAATGAAAATTATATTCTCACCTGCGTCTTCGATGGCCCTTGGTAGTGTTAGTAATCCACTGCCTGCTATTTCGGCTACAATGAAGAACGTCCCTTGAGCAACTGACAAACCCTGAACGTCTTGCGACTAGAGGGTGAAATATAAAATAAAAGTCAATTATGAGAAATGCAAAAGTATAAGGCAATCAATAAAGTCCTTGGCGTTTGTTTTTAACTTCGTATGGGAAGAAGTGATCACTGATACGCAAATGAGTGCGACACGTGCCGCGAATGCGGTGAGGCGGGGATTGGGAGTTTTGCTCCTGGCCAGCGCATGTGTTTAGCGAACACACATCAGTCATAGTTCGAGCAGCGACGAGAAAACATAGCGGTGTCGAGGTAGCAGCCGCATCAAGTCACCGAATATGTCAAGCATTTTGGTTTGGGATAATACTGTGCGTGAACGCACCGGCAGGTATTGGTTACAGAAGTTCAGATCAGTAGATCTGTCCCCTTTTATGATAAACCCCGCAGTGGCCGACTACTGCGATCTGACTTCAAATTCCTGGTAAGACTGTTTCGCACTAATCACCTTGAATAAGACATAGATACGTCTTATCTCCCCCCCACCAAAGATATGGGTTAAATAGCAGTGTAGATTTAGCTCTCTAGCCTTGGCTGGAAACAAGTCTCGGAGAAAGAAATATCTGGAACAGTGGAGGGGGTTGTGCCCGCACCCCGGGGACCCCACCTTTGATCAAAATGAAATGTACTTATCCAAGTACACTAGGTAATGAAGTTTCAGAATATATATTGTTATGGGGGTCTATCTCCAAAACCTTAGGAGTAGTTCGATAACAAATAAACAGACAGAGGCTACAACTTTATATATATATATATATATATATATATATATATATATATATATATATATATATATATATATATAATACATAAAAGGTTAATGGTTAGGATTGAACTGGACCAGGGAACAGTAGATTTAAAAGTGCTCAATACACGCGTGAACAAAAATATAAATAAAATATAACATGTAACTTTAAAAATTAGGAGATCAGTTGATTTCGTTACCTTGGTTTCAACCTTACGGTATCCTCAGGTGAACTTTATCAATTGACCTCTCAACGCGTTTTATATTTTAAAATTATAATCCCCTTGGTCAAAAACGAAGCATTTATGGACATATGTTTGAAATGGACTTTTGTCCTTGTTTTGGTGTTAGAAACCCACCGTCAAAGTTTGTAAAAATATTTTTGATACATTTTGTGTAATTCTTATCAACTTTTCAATTTAATGTTTTATCAACCAGTCATGTTGTAAAACTTACCTTCTTTGGAGGCGATTTGATCAAAGCTGTTGTTTCGCTGCAGGAAGATTCCGTGGATATTGCAATGCTTTCCTAAAATACGAAAGAATTTTATAATTCTCCAAGTTACTTGGCACTGATCTTTTAAATTTTATAATGTCTCAAAGATTGTTTTAAGATCAATTCCACTATTTTCAATCTTTGATCGCAAGACTATTCTTTGGTTTCCATTTTCTCGGCAAGTAGTAAAAAAAAGTAGACAGACCTTCATGAAATATACAAAATCTATTCAATATATATATATATATATATATATATATATATATATATATATATATATATATATATATATATGTATATATATCTTTTTATTTAGTTCACCCACTACAAGGCTCAAGGTCAACTCAATGTAGAGGTTACAGAGTGAGATTGCTGTAAGGGAGAGGGAAGTAGTAAGTAAGAAGTGCATATTATGAGGACAGACAGTAGGACAGACATCGGTCCAGCGTGGACCAAGATTGTAATTGTCAGGGAAGCATACTCTCGGGAGTTTGTTCCACAAAGTAACAGTTATTGTGATGAAGCTGAAGATCCTTATCAGAGGAATACGAAGGGAATGAGGGTGATTTGCCACAGTGAACCTATCATGACGGGTCTTAGCTGTGACGGTCCGAACTGGTGGAATTAAGGAATGTAACTCGTCTGAACATCTGCTATAGTAATAGCGATAGCTAGCATCGTTTCGTCTATGGAATTAGGGTTGCAGTGTGGAGAATAGTTCACTCACAAAGCCGCGTAATCGATTTTTCGAGGCTAGACAATGAGGACTGGACAGCATCAGCCCACATAAGGCAGCAATTTTACGTTTTCTATCTGAGTAATTTTATATATTTATCAGTTAAGCAGCCTGGTTTCCTCCTCTTAATAATGAGATATTCCATTGTTAAGATAACAGCAGATATTACTTGATAATAGAATATCTTATTTATAGTGAAGAGAGGATGCCAATACACTTTTTGTTCGTGTTAAACTTCTCTTTTTCTGTATATATATATATATATATATATATATATATATATATATATATATATACGCATATATATATATATACACACACATATATATATATATATATATATATATATATATACGCAGTCGTCAGGTCAGTGGCCTGACGATTGCGTCTAACATGAAACAGACTGTGACCTCTAAGTGTTGACTTCAATGTTCACTTTTATATTTACACACGCTCTATCACTGATCTTGAGCACTTTATCCCATAAATATAGCACACCTTAAGAGTATATTTCTTAACATATATATATATATATATATATATATATATATATATATACACACACACACACACACACACACACACACACACACATATATATATATATATATATATATATATATATATATATATATATATCGTTCTTTCTATACGACAATAGTGTTAATTAGATAAATACAAATCTTACATTACTCATGCAGAAAATATTATCACTGCAACTTCAAAAATAATATCGTCCTTTATTACGGTCCGGATAAACTATACCAATTTAAAAATTAACATAATTCTTTACGAAGGAAGTATTTCGAGGGCTTACTAATAACAATATTACCAACTATAAACACACGTGAAAAACATTATATCATATCACCAACCTTTATTGAATCCATTCTTAAAGAATCTAACGTATGTTCAACTATAACAAATAGTGCGCACGTAAAAACGTTCCCAAATCAACATGCGAAAAAACAACAAACATAATGTCTAATATGCATACATCTACTCATTATACGTATAGACATTATCATCGGAATCACACTTAAACAAACTAGAATTATTATACACTTACATGCATAAAGCAATACTTCTAGTTTTTCAGTTAGGCTCGGAATCCATTAATTGAATTCGAAACGCCACAAATTATGCCAACGTTGGCTCAACAAGTCAAATGCATGTGAAACATTGTTTTTTTTATTTTAAGCTTATCACCCCAAGCAAGGCTGGAGGCCACTAGCACACAAGGGGTTACAGAAGGTTTGGAGGAAGAGCAGATAGGAGTGGTAAAGGAGAGGATGTGGAGAAAGATAGTGGATCGAACAAGGCAAGGGGGTTACAGAAGATTTGGAGCGAGAGCAGATAGGAATGAAAGGTGAAAGGATGTGGAGAAGGGAAGTGGATAGATCAAGGCAACTGGAGATGTCGATTGACGTTACACTTAAATAGTTGGAAATTGTGATTAACCAATGAAAATCAAACAACACAAAAGTAAAAACATCATGTTTTTTTTCTTTTTCTCCATATCTTTAATAAAAGTGATACATGGTAGATTGATAAACGTTTTCTAGTTGTTCTTTATCTTATCACATACGAAGTGAAACAAAAAGGCACTGATATATCCGGAAATTCTATAATAAGATATTAGGATTATTTAAAAGTGTAAAATATTCTAGTTGAACTTAAAACCATCTTTGAGACATTATAAATAATCCAAGGTCAATACAAATACAAAATATAAAAATATAAGAAACAAAGATTTCAGCGTTCCAACATCTTCAGAGTTTCCTGTCGGTGCATAATTATAACCGACGTTTGGGTCTTTCCCCCTTCCCCTTTCTACACATCTATAATTCCATCAACTAAAACATTACTTTAGTGATTAAAGTTTAGTCCGATGAAGTTCGTCTATAGGATGAAACGCATTAAACTGAATTTTTTTATTATTGGCATTCATCTAACATTATTCTGATATATAGAAATTTATATATCATGTTTTCCATAAAATTATTATAGCATAAATAGTGAATGTAAAATAAACAAAAATTCGGCAAGTAATATATATTTGATAAAAAAAAAGAAATTTGATAAATCATTTTGGGATGTGTGTATATATATATATATATATATATATATATATATATATATATATATATATATATATATATATATATATATATATATATATATATAATCCGTTGGTATATAATCCAACTGAATACTATTAATACACTATAAAATATTAAAACGGATTCACACAGGGAACTCAATGTTTTAATCAAACAGGGCAACATATATTTTATATAATAGGAATTAAGATTACATTAGGTTAATGATCATTTTCACGTTGTAAATTGAAATAAAACTTAAAGGATTTTTTAAACCAGTCCATGGTTGATAAAATATTGACTGGCCAAACAGAAAAAAGAAAGAAGAGAAGAAAAATGGAAAAAAGAAATAAAAAGAAAAAGAGAGCAAATAAAGACAAGGAAGTAGTGTAAGTCTGGATATGAGGGGTGGTTAGGGGAGAAAGGAAAGGAAAGGAAAGGAAAGGAAAGGAAAGGAGAGAGAAAATAAGGGGAAGAAAAATGTAGAAGAAATGACCTACTCATTTTATACCCAGTAGCAGACAGAAGGCAGTTCAGAACCCTTCATAAATGTATTAACCAAAATAATATCTTAAATACAGAGATAAGCCCATTCTTCTGTTTGGCCAGTTTTTTTTCGATATTTTACCATCCACTGACTGGTTTGAAAAATCCTTGTAAGTTTTATCTCAATTTACAAGGTGAAAATGTTCATTAACTTAATGTAATCTTAATTCCTATTATATTAGTGTTTAAGTCTTTTTATTATATATATATATATATATATATATATATATATATATATATATATATATATATATATATATATATAAAAGTAGACATTTACGTCAACACCCAGAAGCAACAGTCTGTTTCATGCGAGACGCCATCGTCAGGATTATGTTTGGCATGAAATAGACTGTCGCCTATGGGTGTTGAATTTAATGTCCAATTTTATATCTACATACGCTCTATCCCTGATATTGAGCACTTTAACCCATAAATATTGCATACCTTAAAACTATATTTTATCATTCATATATATATATATATATATATATATATATATATATATATTTGTGTATTTAGGCAGCAATCTTTCTTTCATGCACATTTCATGGAAAACGACAGACAAGGTGCTTTTATTTAGTTTTTTAATACAATTTCTCATGCAATCTAATAATTTTTTTTCTTTTCGGATGATAAATTATATAAAAACTGTCCGAATGTTCTTTTTATACGAGCGCTTTCGGCTATTCATTTAGCATTTTCAAGGATTATATTTTAACTGTTAAAATAAGAAATAATTTGTTGTATTTATGTTTTATAAAATGTTTTCATTTCTTTTTCTTCAAAACACGGTCAAGATATTATGTCCATGTTCAAAGTTAAGTGTTGGTTTATTTGTTTTTATTAATAAGGCTTACATTATTTTTAGCCTTTTTTTGCATGTAGATGATGCTATTATATTTGTGTTGTCAACAAGTATGTTCCGAATAGTGTCCGGTAGGTCTCCATGAATATTTAAATGAGCTCTAATTGAGCTATTGTCAGAAAGGTGTAGAGTGAGTTGACAATAGCAAAAAAAAAATTAGACTAATTATTTATTATAAAAAAATTAAAACCTCTAACCTTATAGTTAAAAATAATAATTCACCTCCTAGAACAAAATTAAATAGTGCAAATATTATTTACGAATTTAAATGCCCATTAAGGAATTGTATTCCTGATCAATAAAAATTCGTAAATAATTATATAGGCAACATGTTTGACATGCAGACTCACGCTACACCTTAAAAAACTAAATAAAAGCACCTTGTCTGTCGTTTTCAATGAAATATGCATATACATACATAAATGTATATATATATATATATATATATATATATATATATATATGAAGAATTGATGGATTTTTATTTTCAATTTAACGTTATTTTTAGTGGATGGCTGTATTTGAGTAGACTGTTCCGTTTTTTAAACAGTATTTATTTTGTTTACGCTTCGTAGCCGTGTATCAGACGGTGATTCCTTCTACGATAGGGGTCGCAGGTCCGAATCCTGCCGGACGGCACAATTTTTTATTAAGTTTTCTCGGATACTATAGTTTTACACAGACCCCATCTTAAAAAAAATAAAAACAGACGGATAGATGTGTGAACGTACGTGCATACGTATATATGTGTGTGCGAGAAAACATTATTCCGCGAACAAATAAGACGAACGGTCTGCGCGTTGACACTGCGACTGACGAAATAAGTTCGCTACTCAATCCAACATTGAATACAGCGACCAATTGCGTACGTATGTACGCAACGACACATGGATGCACATAGACGCCCAGTCCCACACTGTTCATATGTTTATGTTTGTGTGAGTTGCAATGCGTGAAAGTGCGTGTATGTATGTCTGCGTACGTATGAGTGGCGTTCCGGCGACAATTTTTCCTCCCACGACAATAGAAAACACCGATATACGCAACCATATATAAATCCAAAATTTAAAAATTAATCAGTTTGTCTGACGATCGTAAATAGCGTGAAACCCTAGGTCACAAACTCACATCAATCCAACTAAATATTTTAGCTCTATCACTGATATTGAGCGCTTTCCAATAAGTACCGCGTATATATATATATATATATATATATATATATATATATATATATATATATATATATATATATATATATATATGCACACACTACAATTCAAAAGTTTGAGACCACTCTTGGTATTTTTTTTAATTGACCCTAAAAGTAATTATTTTGTACTTTAAATAAGAAAACATATTATACATGGTTAAAAAAAGTGAGACATAATTTTTCATTTGAAATTTTATTGTGACAAAAACAAAAAAATGTGATTAAATTTTGCTCTCGTCAAAATATCCTCCTTTAGCTTTGATTACTGCAGCACAAATTTTTTGCAATTATTGCAAAAGTTTCTCGAAGTATGAGTTTGATAATTGATTCCATTCTTTTTTCAATGACTCTAAGATCTCTTTTTTCATTTTTTTTTTCACTCTTGTATCAAGTTCATTCCATGCTAATTCTGGAGGTGGCTTCAAACATTTGAACTGTGGTATATATACATACATACATACATACATACATACATACATACATATATATATATATATATATATATATATATATATATATATATATATATATATATATATAAATGATAAGAACGAATACAATTAGGAGATAGTTATAAATTTTTATTTAAGCTTCATCAGAAAATGAAATATGAAGGAGAAAAGAAAATTCTGGTATTTTTATTTTTGTGTTGTTTTTTTTTCGTTGCTAAAGCACACCTTACGTGTATTTGACCTGTCAAGCATCATTAGTGTATATAATTCATGTGTTCCTATATGCAGGATTCTGTTGCTAATGTGTCAGTGTGTCTGTACGTTTGAGCATCTAGTGGACAGTTCGGTATTTGTTTGTATGTCGATTGGAGGATGTTTTTTTTGTTGTGAGAACGAAAGAATTTAAGTTACAGCGGTTGAGGTTGTAGGTAGACATATCTTAGAGTCTTTAAGTATGGATGTTATAAAATTTGGTGAAATAGTAAAGTGTTTTTGACGTCTGTTTTAAATTCTTTTATTAAGACAGAGCAAAAACGCACCACAGACAGCGTCACAGCTCAAAAACGATAATGCTTGTATTATTGTTTAAGTTTCACACCCCCTCGATCGTCAGTGACTATATATATATATATATATATATATACATATATATGTGTGTGTATTTAGGAAAATTAATGACAAAGTGGGAAAAAACTGTGCGACGCGTTTTGTTTTTTAGGAGTAAATTAAGGTTTTTGTTGATATAATTATATATTCGTAGTGAGGGAAGGGGAAGATAAACATGCAAACGTTGATGATAATTATGCATAGTTAGGAAATATTTAAAGTGTTTGTACATTTTTTAGTCTCTTTATGCTTTTCTTGTTTTTATCAATTTTATTATCACACAAAAGCTTTTCCACCTTTGTCATTTATCGTCCCAACATCATTCTTATATATATATATATATATATATATATATATATATATATATATATATATATATATATATATATATTGAATTGGACAGAGTCCGACAATTTATTTAAAGACATTTATGATATGTTTAACGTTCTTTTTATAGATAAACAGAGCATTTTTATTATAAACAGAGCATTTGCTTAAATACTTGTAGCTATAAAAAGAACGTTAAACATATCATAAATGTCTTATATATATATATATATATATATATATATATATATATATATATATATATATATATATATATGTATGTATGTGTATATATATATATATGTCATTCGCAGATAGTACTGTTTAGCTGTATCACAGTTCCTCAGTGCGACTAGACATCCGAAAGCCTCAAGCCAGGACCGAAACTCGATTTGGTGTCAGTCGGAATTTCTACTCCTAAGCCATCAGCACTCGGCCGAGAGAAACTGCTAATTCTAGCGTATTGTTTTTACGAATGTAAACAAACGCAAGTCTGCCAGAGTGTTCGTATTCCTTTTACTGAATAGCTTTACACAAAAACAAGTATGATTAAAAAGAATTGACAAGGTCTGTCTGTTTCACTTTTTTAATTAGATTTTGCTCGAAGTTGTAGATAAACTTCCCGAAGTTCATATTTTACAATTTTTATTACATTCGACTGGTGTCTGTGTTGTAGTTTGAATTCGAACAGTTTATTTACAACTTCGAGCACAATACTCAACACCTTATCCGAAAATTGTAAAAATATAATAAGCATTAAACAGAAAGACCTTGTCGTACTTCATTAACAAACTTTTAGGGATACACACACACACATACACACACACACACACATATGTATATATATATATATATATATGAAACGGTATCTTGTAGTGCATATGATATAATTAATATCTGCATATATTATATTATTATTAACAATAAAAGCAATTAAATAAATTAATTTAAAGTGTCGCATTCTTTTTGTGAGACCTTATTCGTAATAACCATTACATATGACGTCACGCTAGACTATTTCAAACGTCAAGCTTCCCAAAGGATACCAGAATGCAAACAAAGGAATTCTAACTACCGCACAGACACCACATTGGTTCTTGATAATAACTGCGATAGTCGAAAGTACTTGAACAAATATAACAATATATAACCATATTTTATCCACAACTTCGAGCACAATACTCAACACCTTATACAAAATTGTAAAAATATAATAAAATATTAAACTGACAGACTTTGTCGGTTCTTTTTAATCACACTTGTTTGGATTAATATTTGCTACTTAAATATACCTTGCTTATATATATATATATATATATATATATATTTTGAACGATAAAAATTATTAAAAAAATTAATTAAAATCTTCAGACATACTGGGTTGTAGATTAATATTCTTATGTTTTTATTATTATTCTTTCATTTAGATTCTTCGACTAGTTTCGGCCAACATGGCCATCATCGGGAGAAAAAAGTTTCTGCTTGCTTGTAGCAGTAAACTACAGAAATGAATGTCTTGATGGAGAAAATGAACCTATATATATATATATATATATATATATATATATATATATATATATATATATATATATATATATATATACCGGGTGTAACAGCAAAATTGTGCAAATTCGTGTAACAGCAAAATTGTTCAATTGTTAGATTAAGCTCTGAACCCTTGTATGTTAGAAATGCTTAAAGATTCTAGACTAAATTAAAGATTAAAGATTCTAGATTAAAGACTCTACTTTGAGCAATAAGAATGTGTAATTACTCTCCAATCTTTACATGTTCATCATTAATTAATCATTTGAGTTGAATATTTTCTAATTGATCTCTTTCGCTCTACGTTGAATTCCTGATCTAGTTTTCCGCTCTACCCGGTATATTTATATTTAATGATTTCATCCAAATCAAGGCGGAAATGCCACTAGTACGCGGGGGGGGGGGTTTACAGTGAGTGAAAATGAGAGAAAAGACTCGGTATAGTGGGGATTGAGGAAAGGATAAAAGATAAGCGGGGTTCACGACAATAGAAGATATTGATTGATGTTGCATTTAAAAATTTTGAAGATTGTAATTTTCAGGGAAGCAAGTAAACGGAAAGGAGTTACACTGCCGGGAAGTGCGAGAAAATAAACTTTTGGAGTAGAAGCGGCGTTTACATTTAACTATTTCAGTAGTAAAAGAGTGAGACCTAGATGTCAATCTAGTAGCACACTTAAATTCATGTAGTCGGGGCACCAGCTGAAAAAAGCTTGTTAGAGCATATGCCATGAAAACATTTGTAGAAAAAACAGAGGGAAGCCACATCACTACTGTGAGAAAGTTGAAGTCGAGATCCCAAGTCAGGATCGATTACATTGCAGATCCTTCTTTGGATTTTATCAAGAATCTCGAAGAGCAGGAAAACTAGACCAGATATTGCAACAGAATTCACTGCACGGACGAATGGTAAATTTGTAAATGTGCAATATGGACTCTGACGAGAAAAATCTTCTGGCACTACACAATGGACCAACTTTCCTTGTAGTAGATGTAGTTAATGAATCAATGTGGTTGTTCTACTTCAAGTCAGGTAAAAACGTTAGGCCAAGAAGGCGCAGTGAGACGCTCTCCTGGAGTCGAGCATCAGCCATGCTGATGGCAGGCAGGGAAGTTTCTCTATGGTGGTTAAATGAGAACAGTTTAGTTTTGGAGGCATTAAAATTTACATGCCATTTCTTGCCTCAATTAACAACTGATTAGAGGCCCTTTTCAAGAGCCTTGATCAAGTTAACTTTGTCTAACGGATTTGCTATTGAGACAGGAGTAAATGGTAAGTCATCTTCATAAATGCCAACTCGAGAAATGAAGATCATTGATGAAAATCAGAAACAGCGTAGAACTCATGATAGAGCCTTGGGGACACCCGCGTTCGTGCGAAAGTATCTGGAAGCGATCCCATTCAGAAGGACCTTCATTTCCCGACTTGATAGGAATGACTGGATTAAATAAAACAATCGTCCTGTAATACCGTAGCCCTGAAGCTTACTTAGAAGACCAGCATGCCAAAAGCTGTCAAAAGCCTTTGGGATATCTAGAGCCACAGCTCGAGCTTCGTCGTTATTATCAAGAGTTTGATATACATATTCAGTGACGACGTCAGCGGTAAACCGGGCAAAACGGAAGCCATATTGTTTGTCAGAGAGTAGGTCTAGAAAAGGTATGATGCTTAACTACTTCAGCATTGATTAAAGCTTCGAATACTTTACCGAAAAGCGGTAGGAGACTGATAGGACGAGGGGTCAGAAGGTTATCCAGAATTCTTAAAAACAGGACCTCTAGAGGAGGACTTTTGACAACCTGGAAAGAAGGAAGCAGCAAGGCAATAGTTGTAGAGTTTGGAGAGAACTGGGACCAGCTGGATCCCGTCATCTCCACTTGCCTTATGGGAGTCCAATTTAGAAATGATGCCCGAGACCAGTGACGGAGTTATGCGCATATCATTCAGTAGAGTCTCAGTTCTAGGGAGAAATCAGGTATGGGTATTCCACATAAGTTGAGTGTTGTGTTGGAAGAGGATTTCCGAGTAAATCATTCCTGTAGATGTCAAGACATAGAATTGATTGAATAGAGGAGAGATTGAGGATTTGCTGTTGTTAAGAACAATCTTGCAAGGCCGCCAATAATCCCTAAAACTGAACTTGCGATGTGCTATACGTTGTTTCAGCAAACAGTAACTTCGCTTCACTGAAGACACGTTACGAGCAGAGACAAAGAGATATCTGTTGCAATCAGAGGTGTCGCTCTGGTACAACCGGAAGAAGTGAATCCTGTGAGCTATTGCGGCCGAGCATGCAGGTGAGAACGAAGGAGGTAAACGCGGCTCAACTTGGTATTTCTTTGTAAGAATGAAAGGATCGATGCCGGCTTTCACCCAGAAGGAGATCCCAGGCGCGCATTTTTAAACAGGATGATTAAAAACTTCATTTCAAGGGACGTCGCGAAGGAAATCACGGAACGAGTCCCAATCTGCTCGTTGATAACAAAGATATTCTGCTGTTGGGAGTTTCTAGGCTGGTGGGGGGGTGTCGGAAGGAGATGTTTACAGACACTACCGCATGATCAGAGTCGCCAAGAGGGCACAGCTTCATAGTACGACAAAAGTCAGCGATATCGGCAAAAAGGGATCGAGAAGAGAAGCGTGGCCGTCAGCGTTACTAGGGAAACGCGTGGAGAAGTCAACCACTTGAGTGAGAGATTGAGTGATTGAGAAGTTAAGAGTTTCGATGCCAGCAAGGTCAGTGACAGTGTTTATGCCACCTGATATGGTGGGCATTAATGTCACCAAACACAAATATATTTTCAAACGGGTGTAGGGACAACAGTCTTGAGAGGAAGGGCAACGGTAGAAAAGAAGAGATAGCTGACTGAGTTAAATAGAGAGAGACGGAGACACATGTAAGAACGGTCTGGAAATTCTAGAGAGAGTTCCCTAGCAAGCGGGAGATATTCGGGAACATAAATTCTCAGGCCATGCATATGGACTTTCTAAGGAAGGTGGCCAGGAATCGAGAAATCAGAGGAGGGGATTGAAAAGTTAAGATTAGTTTCACAGAGAGTTAGGATGTCCGGAGACTTTTCGAATAAGAACGATTCCACCCTGCACAAATTGAGACCACGAATATCACGAATATTGGAGAAAGAAAGGTTAAGGGTTTTAGGTGTTTTTATTGAGCTGGTTTAGCTTTATAGCCATGATGCGTTATTTTGGTGAGGAAAGGGTTAGGGTAGTAGTAGCAGTCGGTCGTCTAATGTAACATGTTCCGGGAAGGAACTGGTGCAGACTACAACATAGTGGTGTTGCCTCGAGGTTGCCCACCGGAGGGACACCTTTCCATGCGCGACATGTTACTCCAATATTATGCAACTGTTGGTCAGAACAACCTCTCAAGAGTTCTGACTCCTAACGACCAGTCGGGAACAGCAACCAGAAAATCGGCAACCCGGTACCCTCAGTATGAACACGCGTGCCACCACCCACGCATATGCCAATAAATCATGGCAGCACCACTATTAAGGCCTGAGAAAAGGAAAGGAATCGGGGACCCCTTCCTAACCAGGAAACAAGGGATGAGCTTTTACTCCTGTTTAAGAGAAGGGTGAAGAGTATGGAATGGGTGATAGGAGAACCTATCTACACCTTGAAAATAAAAATAAAAATAAAAAATAAGACAAAACAAAAAATAACAAAAAAAAAATAACAAATAACAAAAACAGAAAAAAAAACGGAAAACAATCCCGAGTTTGACATCCAGATAAACTATTTTCAAGAATGAGCTTTCAGATAATTTATTTGAAGAGTCGAGCTACGGCCCACAGATGCCCCAGCACAAACATGTACACATGCCTGTGCACCCGGGAGTTAATATATATATATATATATATATATATGGGGGTGGGTTGATGACCCTAATTTCTGGCAAGGTTTCGGAGTCAAACCATCGTTACCATTAACTTAGGATGCCCCCCCCCCCCTCGGTACCATCACATGTAAAAAATAACTTAATTGAAATTGAATTTATTTACGTTTATTATTATATAGTCTTGGACGTATTAAATAAATCTATCGAAAACCCAGTATTTTAATTCCTGTAAAATTAGAAGAAGTATACTGTTTTATAAGCCGGCATTTTTATCACATACAGTGTAACCCGGATATAAGAGAGTTGTCGGGACCGGAGAAGAAGTCTCTTATATCCGGGTTTCTCTTATATCCGGGTTTGGTCTATTATATATACATTAACACAGGCTCTAATTTGTGACCAGAGAAAATCTCTCTTATATCCGGGTTTATCTTATATCAGGGTCTCTTATATCCGGGTTACACTGTATATGTTTTGACTTTTTGAGACATGCAAATTATCCCTTTTCATTTGCCATGGTTAGTTTATTTTCTTAATTACTAAATCAATGTTTAAACTACAATTATGTCATGCGTAACATATCTACAACAGAGTGTTGTCATTAAAATATTCATTTAAAATCGATTATATTTTCCGTGTGAATAAAGTAGGATTTTATTAATATTTTTTTCATGGAGTATTTTTTCTTAATCAATTGCTTCTCTTTCTACGGCTTATCAACCCATCGCAGGTTATTTAAGGCTAGAAAATATTTTTAGATTGTAAGAATTTTTTTAGGAGATAATATTATAACTATTTAATTTCTTATACACTTATATATTATTTCTAATAAATAACTATTTATTTGCTTATGACGTTGAAAAAAAAAACAGAACAAAACAAAAAACGGTATATTGCTGTAACTCACAGAACATTCCAGGTCGTGAGAAACGAATCCATCTTTTTTGTCTCCTATGTCGATCAGTGGTGTGGCCTGACGAGGAAAGAAATTGTATAAATTAGTCACCAGAAATCATTTGTTTGAATTTTGTTAACAAAATGGAGAAATAATGTGAAATTACTTATTGGACTCTTTACGATGGGTATAAATTAATTAATTAAAAAAAAAACTAAACAAATAAACGCCTAGTAAGATACAAAATATGTTTGAATATGTCATGTCACCTGACGCATTCCGTAACCAGGTTGTAAGGGCAACACGTCTACTGCAGATCTTGCTGTAGTGATTGACAAAATCTATCCAAACTCGTCACGTTGGTTTTGAATCCAAACTTTCCTTCTCCTAGACTGGTTGCCTTTTCAAAACAAGAGATCCAGGTTTCGGGTTCACACTCCTCTCTGGACTTTTGAACAAGAGTAGGCATTTATTCATTGTTTCCTATTTAGGATTGGATTATGACATTTTTATAAGCCTATGTCGCTGTGTCATAAATCGATGAGCTTTTGTTCAAAAGTAATGAAAAGATATTAATTTACAGTATTTACATTAGTCAGACTATTGTCCTCATCTTTGTCGCCATATTTGTCACAACGTTTCGGCCGTTGTACGCTCCGGCCTTCTTCAGGTGGTTGGAATTTCGAATCGAACCCTTTATTTCGATCACTGGGGTAGACTGTTCTAGTTCCACGAGCCATGTTTGATGGATGCCAGTTATCAGTTATCTCCTGGTAATTTTCCCTCTGAAAGTTCTCCACTGCCTGAACCGGGTATTGAACTCACACTCTTTTGGGTCTGTCACTGGATCTAACCAACGCCTTTATCCACTGTGCCATGTGTCCTTGAGGACAAGCAGTGGAGAACTTTCAGAGGGAAAATTAGCAGGAGATAACTGATAACTGGCATCCATCAAACATGGCTCGTGGAACTTGAACAGTCTACCCCAGTGATCGAAATAAAGGGTTCGGCTCGAAATTCCAACCTCCTGAAGAAGGACGGAGCGTACAACGGCCGAAACGTTGTGACAAAAATGGCGACAAAGATGAGGACAATAGTCTGACTAATGTAAATACTGTACATAATACCTCATCTCAGAAATATAGACAGACTCAGATATTAATTTGTTTTATTTCTTGAAAAAGTCAACCCCAAACCGAAAATTCGATTTTATCTAATCCAAATATTTCAGAAGCTTTATTTTTCAAATTGCTAATGATGTAATTGGATAGTACTTAGGTATTTTTAACGCATTTAACAGTTTATAGTTCTAGCATAACATACAGACTTACCCCCCCCCCAAAAAAAAACAACAAAAAAAAAACAAAAAAAAACGAGGTTCTAGACGATTTCAGAATATTGTAGAAGGTTCCGGAATATCATAGTACTACTATACTTATATATGATTTTAGAACTATCGTGATGGGGATGACATTTTCAAAAAATAAACTGAATTAAACCTTCTTTAAGGTGTTTTCGAGATTGAAACCTTGTATTGTTCAGTTGCAAGCGAGACTTTGTTGAATGTTGACGTTTTGTCCATAAATAAATGCCTTAAAGATGGAGGATGAAAAGTTGCGCTTTCGCCATATTATGATCTATGTATTTCGGAAATGAGTAAGCATCAGAACTGCAACAAAATACGTAGAGAAGGTGTAGTATTGTATCCAGCAAAGAACCTCCTACTAACAGAATATCATTCTGTTATCAACGCGCAGACTGGGACTCGTTCTGTGATTTCTTTCGCGATGTCCCCTGGGATGTGGTTTTTAATCTCCCCGTTTAAAAATGTGCGTCGGAAGTCTCCGCCGGAGTAAAAGCTAGAATCGAGGCTTTCATCCCTGCAAGAAAATACAAAGTTAAATCGCACCCATCTCCTTGGTTCGCAGCCGCTTGCTCAGCTGCTATTGCCATGGGAATCACTTCTTCCGTCTGTACCGAAGTGACATGTCTAATTGCAACAGATGTCCCTTTGTTTCTGCCCGTAATGAGTGCAAGTGTGTCCTCAATGAAGCAAAGCTGCTATTTTCTGGAAAAATGAAACAACGTATTGCATCTCGCGAGTTTGGTTCTAGAGATTATTGGCGGCTCTGCAAGAGCGTGCTGAACAACAGCAGATCCTCAATACCTCCCCTCTATTCAATCAATTTGAGGTCCTGACTTCTTCAGCTGATAAGGCTGAATGCTCTGCTCGGAAATTCTCATCGAATTCAACCCACAACTCATCCGGAGTACCCATACCCGATCCCCCCTTAGAACTGATGATCGATGGTTTTGGAAATCGTCTCCGAATTAGACTCCCATAAGGCTAGTGTCGGGGACGGGATACTAGTCATTGTCTTGAAGAAATGTGCTCCTGAACTGGCACAAGTCCTCTCCAAACTATATAACTATTGCCTCACTGACTCTTGCTTTCCAGCCTTTTGGAATTCCTCATCTGTTGTCCCTGTCTAAGAACTCTGGTGACCCTTCTGACCCATCTAACTACCGTCCTATAAGTCTCCTATCACTCTCCAGCAAAGACTTCGAGGCTTTAATCAACGCCGAAGTGGTTAAGCACCTTACGTCCCACGGCCTGCTCTCAGACAGGCAATATGGTTTCCGCCTTGCCGGGTCCACCGCTGACGTGTTCACGACCAAGTTTGTGACAATAACGAAGAAGCTCGAGCCGTAGCTTTAGATATCTCTAAAGCGTTTGGTAGGCTCTGGCACTCTAGCCTTCTTCGTAAGCTTCAGGGATAAGGCATTACAAGACGATTATTTGACAATACAATCAATCCTGTCAAACCGTGAAAAGAAGGTCGTCCTAAACGGGCCTCCTCCAGTTCCTTTCACACGAAAGCCGGTGTACCCTAAGGCTCAATCCTGGGTCCTACACTGTTTCTGATTTTCATCAACGATCTTCCTGATATCATCAACTCCCAAGTTGATATCTACGCTGACGACACTACTATTTACTCCTGCCACAATAATAAAACTGCATCGTTGACAGAACGAACCTGGTAGTAGGCATAGAAAAGGACCTCCAATCCGTGGTTGACTGGGGCAGGAAATGACTTGTAAACTTTAATGCCTCTAAAGCGAAACTGCGCTCGGTTATTCACCATAGAGAACCCTTTCTGTTGATGCCCAACTGCACGAGAGCGCCTCTATGTGCCTGCTTGGTCTCATGCTGTCCACTAACCTGAAGTGGAACAATTACATTGAATCTATATCTTCATCTACCGCAAGGAAAGTTGGTTCTCTGTGTTGCGCCAGAAAGTTTTTCTCGCCTGAGTCCATTCTTCAAATCTACAAATCAACCATTCGTCCTTGCATGGAATACTGCTGCCATATATGGTCTGATGCTCCCGTTGTTCATCTCGAGGTCCTCGATAAAATCCAGAGGCTGATATGCAACGTGGTTGGTCTTGATCTGGCATCCCGTCTGCAGTCGCTATCTCATAGACTTACTGCGGCTTCCCTCTGTCTTTTCTACAAGTACTTTCATGGCGACTGCTCCGACGAGCTACTTTCACTGGTTCCCAAAATGCATGAATTTAAGCGTGCCACTAGTTTGGCATCTCGGCCCCATCCTTTCACTGTCGAAACGGATAAATGTAGCCATCTTTTCTACTCTAACAGCTTCTTATCTCGCACTTCCTGACAGTGGAACTCCCTTCCTATCACTTGCTTCCCTGATAGCTATAATCTTCAAATATTCAAATTTAATGTCAATCGACATCTTCTGATGCTTTGACCTTGATCACTGTCCTTCTCTTTATTCTTTTCTCAAGCACTCCTCTTTACTCTTACTTTCACTCTCTGTAAACCATTGCGTGCTAGTGGCACACCCGCCTTGCTTGGGAGGATTTGCTTAAAAGAAATGAGATACTGCTATAAAAACAGAACGCCTCAGCGAATGGCAATCGAGCTACTCTCTGTTGACCTGGCAACGTCTACTCTATTCTGCAACAATATGGCGTCGCTGATAGGATCCCTAACTGTGTTGAATGAACCAGAACACCTAGAAACTTGGATTGGAAACCAGAACACGTAGAAACTTGGATTGGAAACCAGAACACGTAAAAACTTGCGTTGGCTAGGGCAAAGAAACAGAAAGATAAGACAGCCGCCTTAGGGGACAATGAAATTGCTGATTTATTTTTGGTTTCGGCAGAATGTGAAGACATAAAGAAAATATCCATTATGGTGTACCCCCAAATACTGGAAGACTTAACATACCAGAACTTTCAGAAATTTCAACCATTATAAAAAGAAACATGCGAAAAAAAAAAAAAGCTGGTTATTGGAGAAAGAACAAAATTTTTTGGAATATAGATAGAACCCAAATGAAATCGTAATGCAATATTTACACAGATTGAAAGAAGCATCAAGATATTGAGAATTTGGAAAACTGGGGTTGATAGAAATGTCTATAGAAGACGAATTAATCCTTTTAAGATTAATTGAAGGTATGACGTCACATACAAGATCCTAGAACGGCTACAAGCGAATGATATGAATTTAGAAACAAGTGTAGAATTATTGCAGCAAATAGAATTAATTAATGAAACTTGATAATTCTAAAAACAATATGGAAGCATACAACACAACTGAAATCCCAATTAAGTGCAAATATTGTGACAAAGAACACGAAAGAAACAAAACAATGTTCACCCCTAGTAAAATTATGCTTAAACTGTAAAAGAAAAGACCATTTTCAATCTGTGTTCAGATACAAGAACAGAAAGGATAGAAAATATAAACCCTCGTACTGAAAATACAGAAGTATATTCGATAAGAACACTTGCAAAAAGTAGAGAGACATTAAAATAGAATGGCATAACTTTTCCCATGGAGGTTGACACGGGGAGAAGTGTTACCTTGATCTCAAATTAATAAAAAGTAATCTTAATTTGAAACACAGTATTTACATTAGTCGGACTATTGTCCTCATCTTTGTCGCCATATTTGTCACAACGTTTCGGCCGTTGTACGCTCCGGCCTTCTTCAGGTGGTTGGAATTTCGAACCGAACCCTTTATTTCGATCACTGGGTAGACTGTTCTAGTTCCACGAGCCATGTTTGATGGATGTCAGTTATCAGTTATCTCCTGCTAATTTTCCCTCTGAAAGTTCTCCACTGCCTGAACCGGGTATTGAACTCACACTCTTTGGGTCTGTCACTGGATCTAACCAACGCCTTTATCCACTGTACCATGTGTCCTTGAAGAAGGCCGGAGCGTACAACGGCCGAAACGTTGTGACAAATATGGCGACAAAGATGAGGACAATAGTCTGACTAATGTAAATACTGTACATAATACCTCATCTCAGAAATATAGACAGACTCTAATTTGAAACAGTTTGATAGATCTGTCATCAAAACTCTGGGCTACTTCTATGAAACTTTTGAGACAAAAAACCGTTTTGAGATTATTCCTATTACTGTTGTAGAATACATAAAAAATCATGGACCCCTGAGATAAACGTTTTACGAGTGTATACAGCGAAATTAATAAACTATATAAAGTCAGAATAACATGACATATGACTATTAAAAGGACATAAAGCGAGTATACGTCTGAAAGAAAATAATCACCCGATTTATTTTGAATCTCGAAAAATACCTATTCATATTCTAACCATGGTAGTTGCAGAACTAAAGAAAATGGTAGAAAAAGGCATACTAGAAAAAGTTACCCAAGGCAGTCGCATTTGAGCTTCACTAATTGTTGCGTTACAAAAGTCCAAAGGCGATTTGAGAATATGCGGGGATTACAAAGTAATCTTCCGATATGTTCTGATTCATTCCCCTTACTTAACATAGAAACGGCAAGTCATGAATTAGCAGGAATTAAATACTTTGCCAAGATTCACCTGAAATCGACAAATAACCGAATAGAAATTAACAGAAAATTTAAAGTCACTACAATTAATACCCCGATAGGCTTATTAAAATGGATTTATCCATATTTTTTAAAAGGCAATTGAAAAAGTTCTATCGGAGGGGGTAAATAAATATGATTATGTATCAAGAGGATATAGGCATGATGCTTGTTGTAAAGAGGAATTAAAAAAACTGAACAAGTTTTAAACAAATAAAAAAATGCAAGTATGACGATAAATAGCGATATATGTGAGTTAAATGGCGACAAAATATTGTATTGGATATTATAAAGTATCTAAAAAAGGAATTTTACCAAACAATAAACTAATAAATAAAATATTGGAAGTATCTACACCAAAAAATTAAAGAAAAAAATTATAATCCTGTTTGGGATTGACCAATTTTTATGGCAAATATATTAACTAGATACAGCGACATAATAGAACCATTTACAGAATTACGTAAGATGTTTACCGAATTTAAATGGACTCAAATTCAAAATATAGCTTTTGAAAACTTAAAAAGGCATAATAAGAAAACCGATTGCAAAAATCTTTGATCCAAAAAAACAAGTGGCATTGACTACGGATGAAAGTGAATATATTGTAGCCGCAATTTTTATTTTAAGAAGTTCATTCAATAATGTACATTTCGAGAAAATTAACGTCAGCTGAAGCTAACTACTCAAATATTGAGAAAGAAGTGTTAGCAATAGTATGGAGCACAGAAAAAGCTCGAAATTATTTGTTAGGGCGAAAATCTTTGTTAAAGTCAGATCACAAACGTCTAGAGTTTATATTTAATTCTAGAAAGGAAGTGCCAAAAGTCACATCTTCTAGAATTTTAAGGTAGGCTATGAAACACATGGCCTTTGATTTCGACATCCTATACATAAAGGGGAACACTATTCCACACGTAGATGCGCTATCCAGACTAAATATCGACAGTAAAAAATTAGAAACATCTGAAAATTCAGAAGATAAAATATTGCACTGCGTTGAAACGGATCTGTCACCCCGAAATCGTTTCAGAATGGAAACCATACAAGATCTAGTGTTAAGTACCATTTCAGACAGAATAAAAAGAACAATATGGAGCAATTGTTTAATGGCAGAAAGACCCCACAAAGAATCGAGGCATCAGTTAGAAAGGCATTATATGGAATGGAGATATTATAATAGCCCACAAAGTTTAAGAAAAGAAGTACTAAAAGGTGTACACGATAACCTACATTGTGGTATAACAGCAATACAAATGAGATTCAAATTACAAGCGTGATGGCCAGGATATTCTCGAGATGTAGAAAACTATGTAAAAAGTTGCCCCAAATGTGCTGAAATAAAAAAAACCTCGGCGAAACAAAATTCACTCGTGGCCAAAAGAAAAAAGAACCATGGGCTCGGGTACACATGGATCATTCCCATATTAAAGGTATAGGGCTATTTTTAATTTTAGTGGACTCATTTTTAGGATGGTCCGAAGTAATTAAGATTGCTGTCAGAAATATTTGTAAAACAAATATTAAGAACAATATTTTCAAGGAATGTGGTGCCGCCTAAAACTCTGGCCTCAGATAACGCGCCAGAATCTGTGCTCATGGCTAAAGAGTATTGGATGCGTCCCGTATAAAACACCACCCAACACCCACAATCGAGTGGAATCGCAGAAAGAATGGTGCAGACTGTGAAAATGGGACTAAAACATTTCCCTATCTTATAATATGGAGAGTTACTTACCAAGATTACTATTATGCTTTAAGACAATTCCACATGCCGACAGACTACAAAGTCCCTCCGTATTAATTTGGTAGGCAAATTAGAGCTCTCCTAACAACAAGTGAAAGTGTATGGTATAAAAAAGACAAACAATCTAATCGAGGGAAGGCGAACTTTGTAGTACAGAAAGGACACAACACAGCAATACTAACAAAATGTACTGACCCATGCGGATCAGTTCAGAAGTAGAATGGAACCCGAGGATATAGAAATGGACAAAGAATCTGAAGGTGAAAAACATGAACGGGAGGAGGAGACTAATGAATCCGGTAGTGAAACTGAACAATCTATGGATTGTAATGACCAGAAATATGACGAAGAGTCTGAAGAGGAAAATGAATTCAGACCTAGGTCCCCTATAAGAAGAAATCAAGATACACATCCAAGAAAAACAGTTTCGATCCCCAAGAATAATTAGAAGAAATCAAAGATCAACGAAGTGCATAAGGCCATTTTGGTTCAGGGAGATATAGTATCGCATGTAGGTTTGTTTCCAAAGTTGACACAAGAATGCCACATTCTCTGACGAAATATAACAAGCTCAGTCGTCTTCCTGAGGCGATTTCTTTGCTGTTATAACATGAAAAGGAGCCGTCCTTGGACAAAATTGTCACCAGTGATGAAAAATGGATTCTCTGTTCGACGAAAACGGAGCTGGAAGCAAGCTTGTGAATGTGCAGAACCCGTGGTTAAAGCGGGCTTGCATCCAATGAAGGTGTTGCTGTCCGTTTGGTGTGATTGCATAAGTGTTGCATAGCCTCCTCGTTCTGGGGTTCTTCTAGGCTTAGGGCGACGCCTTCAATTCCATAATAATAACGTTACCTTCTTCTTTCACGGCCGGCGATCGCTGGGTGTTTTTGGTGCGTAGATAAAAAGAGAAATTCAATAAAGGTTATTTTAAACTAAACTATTTTATTCACGTAGACGTGTACATCTCCTAACTAGACAGTAGGATCGCTCTCTCCCTCTACTAGGAGACGTTGCAGTCACGAAAGGAACACGTCTACATTGTATGACTCCCCGAAAACCTTTCTCTATCTATCATTTCCACCTCGTTCAGTCAGTCAAAATCGACTTCCTTTGTTTTGTCTTGTATCTGACTTCAAAGTTCAAACTGACGAAGTCACATCAAAATACACTTCTCCAAAAAGTAATAGTCTGCTAAACTATTATTTAACATTCCTTACCTAATCATTAAAAAATAATTTATGAATTTTAGTTCAACTATATTACTCTAAAATCTCCTCTACTCTTTCGTGTTTGCTAGGCGTGCTCCTTACATTTTTTTTATGCTTCACAAACACTTTTTTTAACAAGAAAAACAAAATACCGGACAATCATTTTCAGTTGTCCATTGTTGGTCACTAACTTCCGTGACCCAAAGTCAACGCTTCAGACGCCAGTCTGGATACAAATCACTCCAACAGTGAACTTTGACCTCTCCAATGTTACCCCCCATCCAGGTCAGCCGATATCACCTTTGCAATCTAATATTCCTGGGAAGGAAAAATTCTTTGCCTTTTCACTCGAGACTACACGAAATGTACATACAATTCACAGGAAAAAAAAACACTGGTCCAAAAATCACACAGTACACAGCGTCAACCAATTTCATTTTGGTCGTCAGAGCCCTTCCTTGACCCCTGGGGTATCTTGGGGTTATATTCACTCGATGTTGAATACTTTATAGTGCAAAGCTCTCTCTCTACCCACCATTGTTTCCTTATATACATAGCCAGGTGTCACAATTTCTCCTCCCCAGGACACAGACTCAAACACATTCGGAAATCCGAAACTATGCAGGCCAAATCTACTTACTTCCACAAATAATTAATTAACTTAATTTTTCCACTAAAATTAACTCACAAATTTCACCAATTAACGACTTTCAACAAATGAAGTGAAAAGGACACACACACGGCTCTTAAATGAAAAAACTCCACACTCTGTAACAAAAATGAAAAAACAATCATTTGGTAGTTAATTACGATTAACAAAATAATTCTAAACTTAAAACATTTGGATGCACAGAAAAATATTAAAACGTGCCAATCAAAATCAAGAATAGATTTTTGCACATGGTTCTAAACTTTTGTAGAAAGCCAAAACAAGACAAAATCAGTCTCTCACTAAAATGTTTCATCAAAATTGACATTGCCGCATCAGAGTGTATGCGTGAGTGTATGTATTCATTGTGTCTTTCTTTCTTTTCCCTATTCGTCCTTTTTTCTGTCCATTACTTCCTACTTTGCTTGTTGCTTAGATGTGTGTGCGTTGTGTTGACAGTAAAGCATAGTAATATCGTCGTACTTAAAGTATTTTTCTGTCCTTATGTCTAGATTATTTTGTTATTTTTGATATTTCCTTTTTTGAGTCATCAGTCCGAAAATCCCCTCCAAACTTTTCCACGTTGTGTTATAACCCTGATTCTGCGAGCCCCCATGTCGGAAGGTCCTGGTCAACGGCGCCAAATTAATCAATGTTGTATAGCCCCTTGGTGGGGGTCTTGGTCTTGGAGCGACGCCTTCAATTCCATAATAATAACGTTACATTCTCCCACGGCCGGTGATCGATAGGTGCTTTTGGTTTGGTGATAAAAAGAGAAATTCAACAAAGGTTATTTTAAACTTAACTATTTTATTCACGTAGACGTGTACATCTCCTAACTAGACAGTTGGATCGCTCTCTACTAGGAGACGTTGCAGTCACGAAAGGAACACGTCTACATTTTATGACAGTTTTGACTCGACTCCCCGAAAAAAAACTTTGTCTATCATTTCTACCTCGTTCAGTTAATCAAAATCGACTTCCTTTGTTTTGTCTTGTATCTGACTTCAAAGTTTGCTAAACTATTATTTAACAGAGGGATAATTCACCAACCTCAATGCAATTATTCAAGAAAAACGGCCGATTTTGGCAAATCAAAAATGTACCATTTTGCACTACACAGGATTGCATGCTGCAAAACAGATCTTCAAATGGGAGTTGAAATAGGAGACCCTTCATCACCGACCGTATTCTCCTGATTTAAGTCCTTCAGAATTTCATTTGAACACAACAATTTAAATGACAAAAATATGGACTCTGTACAATCAGTCGAAAATTATCTTTCAAAAGACTCCTACAAAAGTCACAAAGTTTCTCCAAAAGGTAAGTGAATATAACGTAACCTAACTGGAATTGGAACTCGGCTCTCCGATCTCCAGTTCTGAGCCGTTATCCATTACATCACCCGCACATCCAAGCTTACGGCAACTGGTATTCCTAAGCGGTTACCTATCTTGTTACTGATCAGTCACGATTTGCTTAATCTCGGTGAGCGTACGAAAATCGATCTTGATATTGCCGTAATCCATATGTATTCTGTACATGCATACTGAACATGCATACTTGTTCATATTCACATATATATTATTGTAAGTAATGTAGTAAAAATATGTGCCGGTGGCCACTTGATGAGGTGAAACGCAATGCTTTGTAGTTGTCAAATAACAGGATTTGTAATGAAACATAATCACAAGTTCAGCTATTAATCGATTGTCTTCGTTTCATGAACATTAAAGCTTATCTTTGCAGACATTTCAGCGGTTGAAGAGTGCGGGGGGATTTAAGATCCAAGGCAGTCATATTAAATCATATTTACAACTAACGTCAGCTATATTTGCTTTTCTTCAACTATTAGTGTGTGAGTTATCCCCACTTAGTTTCGCCAATACGTTGGTAGGTGGCGGTGTTAAGCACCTATAAAAACTGAATATTTCCTATCGCTCTCTCCTTTCTCTATTTTCCTTCTAGCATGCGGCTTTAGTAAAAACCAACACGTCGCCTTGTCCCGAGCACGGCCATATCCTTCCACTTAGTAACTAAACATTTCCGCATGCGTACACGCACATACACATACGTGTATCACCCATAAAATTTCTAGCTTTTAACGTCTTCTTTGTTTTGCATATATACTAGTGTGTTTTCTCCCCTTTGTTACTAAGATCCTTTGTTGATAAGAACTTAAAAATATTGAGAGTCTTCATGTATTTAACGACGAATGGATATATTCTATCCAGAGAAGAATTTCGTTTTTCTTTTGTACGAGTCTTATGATTTTAATAAGGAATAGATATCATAATAATGGCATCAAAAAACTGAATTACAAACAAAATGTTGTCCTCAACCATTAACGTCTTGGAACTTGATAATAATTAAACGAATAACCAAAAGTGCTCGATGAAATATTTTTCGACAGTTCCCACATACAATAGCCACTGGGGAGACTCGACTTGGTGTAATGGTTATCAAGCTTATCTCACTAGAACAATCAGTGTCTGGAAAAATAATTGTTATCTAAAAAAAAATTAATGTAATATTCACTCATAAAGAAGAAATATGTTTCGGCTTTAAATAACCCCCAAAGGGTAGATAAGCTGTAAAAAGTCCATCAGTCCTGGCATCAGTCTAAAAGGAATCTTTCTTTTCATCTGTTACGTATGTTCATATGCTCATTTTGCTTAATGTTCGTATTTTCTTGATTTCAGATAAAAACTTGGAAGATTTCTGACATATTTCAGTAAAACTTTCGCTTTCCAAAATTATCCCGTCTTTGGTATGACGTTAAACTGCATCCGAGTCCTGGGCAAGACGATGAACTACATCCAACAGCAAGGCCTCTGATCAGGAGGTTTTGAGGAGCGTGGGACCACCTCTTAATTGCTCGTGTTCCCGGGTCCACCCTGTTGGGGTCCCGGCTATGGGCAAATAGTTAACTCCCAAGGTGTGGCCACATCCTGGGTATGGCGATAAACTACATCCGCGTCCTGGGTATGACGATACACTACACCCGCGTCCTGGGTAGGACGATAAACTACGTCCAAAGCAGGGCCTCTGATAATACATTTTTGGAAAATAATGTTGCCAGCTGTACAATTTTGGAAAAATATTACCGGCTATATTTTTTTTTGAAAGAATAGTGTTGCCGGCTATACATATTTGAAAAAAAATTACCAGCTATACATTTTGGGAAAAAATAATATTACCAGCTATACGTTTTTAGAAAAATAATATTACCAGCTATACATTTTGGGAAAATAATATTACCAGCTGTATATTTTTGGAAAAAAATAATATTGCCAGCTATATGTTTTTGGAAAAAAATAATATTGCCAGCTATACATTTTTGAGAAAAAAAGACGTTACCAGCTATACATTCTTGAAAAAAAAATATTACCAGAAATAAAAATTCTTTTTCGGCATTAAATGACCCATTGAGGTTGATATGCCGTAAAACAAGCCAAACCAAACCAAACCAAAATTATCGTTTCTAATTATATTTTTAATATATATAAAAAAAAGAAGGCATCAGTTAAAACTAACACCAGGAAGATACGAGTTAATTAATCAATTTTATTTTTAAATTCCAGCAATAAAAATATTTTGTACACAATGCAAAACAACAATGGCCTATTATGAAACAATCATATATTTTCATAGTTATTTTTAGATGTTTTTGAAATTAGATTAATTTCAGCGGATTAAAATACAAAGAAAAACCCATGCAAACTAATCTGCTCTTATGAATTAAATCAATTGGTCGACTCATTTGTTTAGATTAATTATTTAAAGGCGAAGAAAATTAAACTTGTTACGATTCACGTGAGAAATGAAACTGTTAATTATCCCTAAATAAAACATCTATCTCTTCGTTTTTGTTCGTGGAACGCTTCTAGTAGAGAGAAAAATAACCAACCTATGAAAAAAAAATGTAGACCATTCATTAAACGTAAAGGATGATATAAATCTAACAAATAAAATTCAATCGTCTGAGAGAACAATTTGGCTTCTTATTAGCATAGCTGATGCTAACCTCCAGAAGAGTGATTCGTTGTGTCTTCTCGGCCTAACGTTTTCCACTGACATCAAGTGGAGTGATTATATTGAATCAATTGCTAGGTCTGCTGCTAGGAAAATTGGTTCGCTGTGTCGTGCTAAACAATTTTTCTCTTTAGAATTTGCCTGACATATTTATAAGTCCACCATTCGTACGTCTTGGTTATGACGATAAACTACATCCGGCAGCAAGGCCTCTGATCGGGAGGATTTGAGGAGCATGGAACTACCTGCTGTTGTTCCCAGGTTCACCTAACTCTGGAACTCTGGGTGGTAGCTCCTGTTAGGGTCCCTGCTATGGGCAAATAGGAAACCCCCAAACTGGAGTCAAAATACTAAGAAAGTATAAAAATGCATTTTCGTAGTAAAAACTTCCAGCAATAGTAAAAAATTTCCAGCAATAGATATTTATAGTAAAAGAAAAACGTAACAAAGCTCCTTTCGGTTTTAAATAACCCATAAGGAGTTGATATGCCGTTAAACAAATGAAACCAAACCAATCTACCATTTGTCCTTGCTTTGAATATTGTTGCCACATCTGGTCTGACCCTCCTGCTATATACTTAGAGATTCTTGATAAATCCATAGAAGAATCTGCAATGTTAATGGTCCTGACCTGGCATTCCAGCTTCAGTCATTTTTCTACTGTCGTAACGTAGATTCCCTGTGCCCTTTATATAAATATAGGTACATCCATGAAAATGCTAAAACAAATCAGCATACCGTGATGAAAACATGCTCCAAACTTAATGAAAACATAGTGTTAACGTCAAAATCCTTATGTTATTATTAAGCGGAAGGATCAAAATATATTTTGATTATTTAATTAATTTTTTTACTCCTTTTTGGAACATTCGAAATTTCGATTAAAAAACTTGTTTTTCTTGCGTCAGTGATTGTACTAACTTCTAGCATAGCAAATTTTAGCCTCTTTCTTGCGGTGACATATTAATTTGGAAATTCTTGTAAAAATGAAATAATTGTCAGATTTTAATTAATTTTTCGGGACATATTCACAAATGAATGCAATTTAAAAAAAAAAATTTTATTAGAAAATCTTGGCAAAAATATTAATATATATTATTCATTAAAACAATTAAAATATTCTCTAATTAAATAATATCTTAGTTTTATTGCGTTTTTTATTTTCCGATTCAGAACAGATTTTCGGTAAGACCGGGTCTGATTTTTCAAAAAAAAGTCCGATGATTTAAATTCTTCAAAGAATTCTGATTTTAAGTAATATAGTCACTAAAAATTATTTCGTTGAATTTTTCAAGTTTTCATAAAATTAAGTAATATTTTTAGTGACTATATTACTTAAAATCAGAATTCTTTGAAGAATGGAAATTATTCTGATTAAGTTTACTCTGTGGTATCTAAACTTTATGAATTTAAGCGTAGTACTAGATTGGCAACAAGTCTCATCATCTTCCAGTTGGACTGGCGAAATGTAACCGTAAGTTATTTTCTAACAGTTTCTTCTGTCTCCTGTGGAACTCTTTTCTGGTTTCTTCCTTTCAATCCAACTTTGATCTTCAAAAATTCAAATGCAATGTCAGTATTTATCTGCTGTATTCTTGATTCCTTTTATTGTTCTCGCTTTTTAATAATATTTTTCTTTTTCATATTTATTCACACTCAGTAACTCCTTGCTTTATTGCCTTGCTTAGATGAAATGATTAAAAATATATATTTATTTGTTTCCAGCAGTCGCTAAATACCTCTATTATGAACATTTCAGTATAAAGGTAAAACATTACCTTTAGTATAAAAAAGGTCTCTGAAGGCGAATACAAAGGTCAGAAAACCTCAACTGTATCTTATACAAAGAAAAATGTGTTTATAGCAAACAATCGATTTTCACGTACATGTGTGTGTGCGTGTTTATGTAATTCGTGATATCATGGGTAGGATTTACAAAACGAATGTGTAAAAATCATGATCACCTACACGCTAAAAGGACATAGAATTGAAAAAATATGAACGTAAGGTTTCAGTTTTTCTTATTCTAACCCGCAGACAACTTGGCCCCGCGTCAAGTAACTTGGCCTCGTGTCGAGTTATTTGGTCGAACTCGTTGCCTCCGGGCAGAGAGGAACTCGGACGAGCCTATGCCGAAAGGCAGAGTCTCGTTCGGGGAGGTAGACTATCCCTGAACCCGTTGTTACGGGTTCCAATAGGGAATATTTTTGGCCGAGCCTACATCAAACCCGGCCTTGTGCCATATGTAACCCTTGTGGGGCGTGGCTAAATATTACTTTAGCAATCACTCCGGTGAGTTGCAGCCATTTTCTACACAAGCGAAATATTTCTGACAGCAGGGATGATTTGAATTTCGTTTAGTTTTTGTTTTGGTATTCAGGTTGATATTGTTGTTAATGGTCAGGAATTAAGGCAAGATTTAATGATAGAATAGAATGCTGATGATTCCTAAAACTTGCGAAATCAAGAATGTTTTAAGTTTTGGCACTTGTCAGGTCCAAAGCAGATAAAAAGAAACATTTTCAATAAATAAGATGAGGTTTTTACAGAGAAAAAAAAAACTTTTTTTTACCTTCTTTTAGGAAGTTAGGATCTCCCATAGCAAAATTGTTGACATCAGACCAAGTTTCTTTTAAAAAAATATCTAAGACTCTTTCCATTAACGATTATCATAGAAACAGGGACGAAGTGGGTGAAATGCTTTGGAGAAATAATGTCAGGAAATACATCTATAATCAATAATCAATACATCTATATTTCTGCTCGCGAAACGTATAAATTGCATTTATAAAAATAACTTATAAACAGAAAATATATTAAATAATTGTCGAACTTAATCCATTTTATGATATGTTGTCATTGTTTGCTTTAAGATACGTTTCGTGAGCAGAAATGATCGATCGAGAAAAATCGTCGAAGTTTGTGTGTTTATATATAGTAATTTATACTTTGTTAACCAGACGCTTCTCTCTAGCTAAATGGTATAGCACGTCAGATCAAATATATATATGTATGCATGTATGTATATATATATATATATATATATATATATATATATATATATATATATATATGTATGTGTGTGTATGTGTGTGTGTGTATATATATATATATATATATATATATATAATTTTAAACGTTATTTAAAATATCTGTCGTATTAATAAATAAAATCCATTACCACTTTACAAAATGACTATATATATATATATGTATATATATATATATATATATATATATATATATATATATATATATATATATATATATACATATAGTCAAACCTAATGAGCCAGACACACCTACCAAGTTCGAAGGTTTTTCGACACGAGTATAGTTACCTATATTTATATATACATATATATATATATACACCAAATGTTATGCCTTTTGCACACACACACATACACATACATATAATATATGTGTATATATATACATACACACACATATATATATATATATATATATATATATATATATATATATATATATATATATATATATATATATATATATATATATATATATCAATAAATTAATAAATGTATGGGTCAGATGATTCTCAGAAAGAAAACACGTACCTCCATTTATCTGACCCTGATGAGTAGTTGTCCGCTAAGGTTTGAAGTCTGTCGAAAGATAAGTCGTTTGAATTTTATTTATTTATTGATTATTGTCACTGCAGTTTGACATATTTTATTGAAATTTTCTTCACTTCGGACCATTTTTGAAGTTACCAGTGATAATTTGAACACATATTGTCTTCTGTAGTGAGTTTAATCCTCATCGTGTTCCACACTACTGTGATCTTGCGGCATATTAATCTAAGCCACGTAGAAGGTCAGGCGTATTCTTCATTCCTTATTGGATTAGGCGATTGTTTCAGTTCTTTCATAATTTGAAAGTTAATTCTTGGAGCCAGATTATCACAGATATCCCT
Source organism: Acanthosepion esculentum (assembly GCA_964036315.1). Taxonomy (NCBI): domain Eukaryota; kingdom Metazoa; phylum Mollusca; class Cephalopoda; order Sepiida; family Sepiidae; genus Acanthosepion; species Acanthosepion esculentum. The sequence goes on along the minus strand of OZ038506.1, from coordinate 22,000,354 downwards.
AACAACAACAACAACAACAGCAAAAATATGACAGAAGAAAACTATCCGCTCGAAAGAGTTTGATCGAGTACTGATGCCTCCAGAACATAAAATTTTTTTTTTTACTAAAATTGGTTTCTTGACTAATTCATTGGTTTCACTCATTTGGTTCTATTACTTTCCATGACCAAACTACATAGGAGTTTATTAACCAACGTCAATAGTTTACGGTAAAGGAAGACATAATAGTTTCTTTACATACAACTGAAAGTTATACACATTCCGACATCAACAATTTCTGTCTCCTGTGGAACTCTTTTCTGGTTTCTTCCTTTCAATCCAACTTTGATCTTCAAAAATTCAAATGCAATGTCAGTATTTATCTGCTGTATTCTTGATTCCTTTTATTGTTCTCGCTTTTTAATAATATTTTTCTTTTTCATATTTATTCACACTCAGTAACTCCTTGCTTTATTGCCTTGCTTAGATGAAATGATTAAAAATATATATTTATTTGTTTCCAGCAGTCGCTAAATACCTCTATTATGAACATTTCAGTATAAAGGTAAAACATTACCTTTAGTATAAAAAAGGTCTCTGAAGGCGAATACAAAGGTCAGAAAACCTCAACTGTATCTTATACAAAGAAAAATGTGTTTATAGCAAACAATCGATTTTCACGTACATGTGTGTGTGCGTGTTTATGTAATTCGTGATATCATGGGTAGGATTTACAAAACGAATGTGTAAAAATCATGATCACCTACACGCTAAAAGGACATAGAATTGAAAAAATATGAACGTAAGGTTTCAGTTTTTCTTATTCTAACCCGCAGACAACTTGGCCCCGCGTCAAGTAACTTGGCCTCGTGTCGAGTTATTTGGTCGAACTCGTTGCCTCCGGGCAGAGAGGAACTCGGACGAGCCTATGCCGAAAGGCAGAGTCTCGTTCGGGGAGGTAGACTATCCCTGAACCCGTTGTTACGGGTTCCAATAGGGAATATTTTTGGCCGAGCCTACATCAAACCCGGCCTTGTGCCATATGTAACCCTTGTGGGGCGTGGCTAAATATTACTTTAGCAATCACTCCGGTGAGTTGCAGCCATTTTCTACACAAGCGAAATATTTCTGACAGCAGGGATGATTTGAATTTCGTTTAGTTTTTGTTTTGGTATTCAGGTTGATATTGTTGTTAATGGTCAGGAATTAAGGCAAGATTTAATGATAGAATAGAATGCTGATGATTCCTAAAACTTGCGAAATCAAGAATGTTTTAAGTTTTGGCACTTGTCAGGTCCAAAGCAGATAAAAAGAAACATTTTCAATAAATAAGATGAGGTTTTTACAGAGAAAAAAAAAACTTTTTTTTACCTTCTTTTAGGAAGTTAGGATCTCCCATAGCAAAATTGTTGACATCAGACCAAGTTTCTTTTAAAAAAATATCTAAGACTCTTTCCATTAACGATTATCATAGAAACAGGGACGAAGTGGGTGAAATGCTTTGGAGAAATAATGTCAGGAAATACATCTATAATCAATAATCAATACATCTATATTTCTGCTCGCGAAACGTATAAATTGCATTTATAAAAATAACTTATAAACAGAAAATATATTAAATAATTGTCGAACTTAATCCATTTTATGATATGTTGTCATTGTTTGCTTTAAGATACGTTTCGTGAGCAGAAATGATCGATCGAGAAAAATCGTCGAAGTTTGTGTGTTTATATATAGTAATTTATACTTTGTTAACCAGACGCTTCTCTCTAGCTAAATGGTATAGCACGTCAGATCAAATATATATATGTATGCATGTATGTATATATATATATATATATATATATATATATATATATATATATATATATATGTATGTG
>OZ038506.1:21970995-21995995 GCA_964036315.1 Acanthosepion esculentum | reverse complement strand
GGGAAATACATGAACCCATCGCTTCTGCCGCCAGATATGGGTTAAATAGCAGGATTTTACTGGGTTCCTATAGAACCAATCTACCACAGTAACTAACGACAGTCTATAGCGGGAAGTTAATCATAAATCAAAAAGACACATGATCGTCTAAGCGTGCATCGCGCATGGCACCCAAGGTAATGATATGCAAGCGAACTGCAGGAAGATAGCACTTTCGGGACTGTTCTTGGGATATTTTCTTTATAAATTAACAGATTGATGAAATTCTTTTGTAAAAACAAAACTAAACCACAACACAAATAAACAAAATTAAAACAGTATTTTAGTGGATACTCATATTTGAATAGACGCTCCATTTATTTATTAAAGAGTTTATTTATTTTCGACTACCGGCCTTAATATTCAACAAATCGTATTAAAGAAACATAAAATATGTACTCACTGCCCGAGTATCTATGAAAATAACGTTTAAAGCAATAAAAATCTGTCAGATTGATAAATCAAATCCGTTACCTTAGAGAAATTAATGGCGTATTAGGGTAACAGTCCCTCTTTTATACAAGTTACACTACAGAGGGAGGCACGGTGGTGTATTGGATAGCGGCTCGGATTGAGGAATCGGAGAGCCGAGTTCGAATTCAAGTCGAATCCATTGCATTCACTTACGTGCTAATACTCTTGGGAAAGGTATTAATCCTTTTCTTCTCCATGAGTAAATAGCAGGACAGATTGGGTTCTATAGCCTTGGATGGCAACTGGTCTAGGAGAAGGACAACTCTGAATTCAAAACCTGCGGATGTTCCTTTGGGGACCTTGTGGCATGTAGTGAACCAGGTCTCTGTATTCAAAACGTGTGGTTGGTTCAGAAAGCCTTCGCCGCTATAATCAAATCATATGTGCTAGTGTCGGGCTGTCGGTTCCTAGGAACTGAGCTGCTTGACCCTCATACGTCGAATACGAGGGGAGAGTCCACTAAAGAGAATTGACAAGGTACTGCGATTAAGCTTTTTAGTCAATTTTTGTTGCATTCATACAAATGTTTTCTTTTCTGGTCATGAAGTGTGTAAAAACTGTTCAAACGTTCTTTATATCCGAGCACTTTCGCCCATTCTATTATCCATTATAAAGTATGTAAAAAAAAACAAAAACAGTTAAAAATGGAGACATTAATAATAGAAAGGAAAAAAGCCAAGACTCAATAATATAAACCACGAACACAGCCACAACGTGCTTCACCCTCCCCACTCAAAAAAAAAAAAAAAATTCCATCACTATAGATACACATTTAAAAATCTACATATTCAATTTAAATGGAATGGTCAAAATCGCTCGGATATAGAGGACCAGATGTAATACAATTTAAACGCAATACATTTTTAGTGAAATATATATATATATATATATATATATATATATATATATATATATATATATAGCTAATACCCCCTTAAGAGTGGACGGAAAAATCACTCAAGGGTTCGTCTACGAAACTCTGGAGTCGGGATACTGAAGGTAACACCAATATTTGTCTTAATTCTCTCTCTCTTTATATATATATACATTTACATACATACATATATATAAGCAGGTAAATAACAGCGTGAAAAAAAATTCTGCGTAACCCGTTTTGACAAATAATTATTTGCACAACCCAAAATATGTGCTTAAAATGGATTAAAAATGGATTAAAATATGGCTTAAAATAACCCAAAACGATTGATAAGCCGTAAAACAATTCAGTCAATCAATATTTAACACCAGCCAACTGGAAAAAAGTTTTTAAATATAACTAAAACAATTAAATATATAATAGACTTCATCTATTTACATATAATATATCGTTTTGTTATCTTTCACAAAACTTGTTTGAATAAATATTTGCATTTGTGGACGAATGTAGGAATGTTTGACTGATTTGTTTTCTACGGTTTATCAACCCTTTGTGGGTTATTTAAAACTGAAACATATTTTTTGATTGTAAGAATAATTCTGCTTCGAAGTCTGTTCTCCGGTTTCTTAATCCGAGTCGCTATACATTACAACGAAGGCATGAAAGTAAAAGAACAAAAAAAATAAAAAAAAGAAAGATACCTGTCCTTGATGCATCCTCGTCTCGACTACATGAACCGTACAACCCTCGTTCGGTCCCATTTGAAAATTCCTAAATATATACAATTGGATCGACAAAATTAAATAGTTCGGTAATCAGCGATTCTTTGTCGATAACTGCATTCATTAGCTTTTAAAAGATGTGATAATGTTTGAATTAGAGTTCCTTTCAGTTTTTAAAAAAAATTTATTTGAAGTTATCTTCAGTTTGATTCTTTTAAATCTGAATTTATTTTAAGATCTTCTGAATTGAAGTAAAACCATCCAGTTGTTGCTTTAATCGTTTTTTTTCTTTTTTATAACTGTTTCCTAACTCCAACGAGATGTTTTACTTGATCGTCGTATACATGCTTTTAATTTCTTTCATTTAATGAATATCCACTCATTTTTTGTTGTTTGGCTTTGCATGTTCATTATCTCCCAACACGGCTGACATGTCTGCAAACGATGAGGCTAAATATAATAATAGCATTTGTAAATCTACCTTCGCTTTTTTAGTTGTAGTCAATTTTCTGTTGTGCCGTTGATGCCCGAGGTTACAATAAAGCTTAGCGTTGATGAAGCCCAGTTTATAATAAACCGGCTACTTTCTATCAAATCCCTCTTGCTGGTCATGTGGTTTGTATCTTTAAACCTTGTGCTTTCGTCATCATTGTCACAAACTACCTATCTGCCCGGCTCGGCTCGACAACAATAATTTTCATTTTTTTTCTACGCTACCCCCATCTCCCTCATAAAGATATTTCAGTGGTAATTAAAGTGTATAGAAAAAGACGCCATTTAAAAAATATATTAATCTGCATTTTTCTCTCAGTTGTTTATTAAATCACAGGTTTTCCTCGTGTTGTAAAAAATGGATTTGAAAACATTCTCTACTTTGAAAAAATCAAACGTCATGTTCGCTGTAGTCTCTTGTTTATATTCAACTAAAAAGACCCGTGAAAACTTCACTATTTGAATTTTTTGATTGAATATGCATGGCGAGTTCTATGACAATAAAATATCCGTAGAAATTCCTTATCACATCGTTAAATATTTGAGCTTAACAACTTTAATAAAATATTGTAATAAAGATCATAAATATTAATGCTGGTCGTTATTTTAAGAAGTAAGCGAGTACAAATGAAAAGATTTGAAATTGAAAACTTTTCCATTTCACTGAAACAGACGTTAAACATTTCTATCTTTTCCTTCTTTCTTTATTTCTTTCTTTCTTTCTTTTTCCCACTGAAACCAAGTAGCGTATGTCTTTTGTTTTTCTACGAATCAAAAGGAAATAGTCCATTACTTATGAGGTAATGACAGGAGACGTTAAAATTTTCTTTCTTACTTTCTTTCTTTTTTTCTTTCTTTCTTTCTTTCTTTCTAGCTAAATCCCCGTTTTACGAACATTTCTCTTAATAATAATTAAAAAATAATGCAGCAGACGATGTTATTTTATTTATGGTAACTGGATTTTGGGCGATTGCCTTACTCAGTTTCTGTAATTCGATACCGTGCGCCTGAAGAATGGCACTTTATCACTTCTCGGCCTTTTGGCTAGGATCAAAGTGTAGTATCTGCCCTCGGGCGGATAAACTACATTTCATCCTTCAGTTGTGTATCTGTCTTCTGACAGAGCGCAACTAAAAATATTACTGAGAGGTGCCCGGTCCCGGAAAACAGCTTCCCTCTGCAGTATTTCCCTCAATGCGCTAAAAAGTGGATATCAGTAATAATTCCGATACCGACGGTTGCGGGGGCTGAGATATCTTTGAAGCTGGCCCGGGTGCACGCGCTCGGGCTCCCCTCATTAAAATGACCTTGTGTCTTACCCGGCCAGAGTTGAGTTGCAAGAAAATACAACCGCTTCTCAGCCTTTCAGCAATGATCAAAGTGTAGTATCTGTTCTTATCAGTTTAATCTGATTCTCTTTCTCTACTTCTGTATCTCCTTTCTTTCATTTTCTCACTGAAATCAAGTAGTGTTTTTTCCCCTCCTTCAATTCAATCAAAGCGGAATAGTCCCTTATTTAGGGGGTATTTGCAGGGTGGAACAGTCGTGCGAACTAACGAAGGGAGCGACAAGCACAATAATAGCACATTTCCTGGATATTAAACTAAACATAAAAGTTAATTAACAGCAAACGCTCTCTATTGTAGACATGCTATAAAAGAAAACAGTTATAATAAAATAAACTAACTTTCTATATATACATGTAAGGGGCACTGAAAACTCTCAACTTGACCAAGAGGTTCTATCTCATTAGAAATATAATGCTTGGTCTTTTACTCAAATTAAAAGCAAGTGTGTCGGGCTGGGCATTGAATGTCCTTTGACCTTGTGTTACATACCGTTCAAGAGTGCATGCAGATAATGAACTTCATTGAAAATATTGCAGAACCATTCGCAGTTTAAGGGCTTATTTTTCAATATTTCTAGCATAAATATGTGGCAATAAAATCACATTGGCATTCAAAATCTTTAATTTTTAACTTTCAAATAATAATAAAAATTAATCTTAAAATAACAGAAAATTCTATTACGTCATCAGAGATGAGTGAATTACTTATCATGTTGGCTGGTTGATTTTGCTTAGTGGCATATCAACATCTCTATGGGTTATTTAATACCGGTATCTGAATATTTTGAACACAATTTTATGGCTTCAACTAAATATATTTTAAAAGTAATTGTATGACTTCAACTAGGGATAAAATGTATTGTTTGTCATTCTATAAAATTGTATTTTAATGCTTTTATAGTGTTTTTGTTTTCCCTATTTGCCAATAGCTGGGGCCCTAACCGGTGATACCACCCCGGGTTAGTGTGGACCTCGGAACAACAGCAATTAAGAGATGGTTCCACACTGCTCAAAACCTCCACTCTCTCGATCAGAGGCCTTGATGCCAGATGTAGTTTATCGTTATACCCAGGACTTATAAAGTTTGACAACATAAACTGCCACGTGACCAGAAGCAACCATTAGATACATATATGTAGATCACCCGTTCTATGTAGTGGACCTTTTTTGTTCACCCAATGTAATGCCTACGGGTTACTCAAGGTAGAGGGTTACTCAAGGAAGTTGGTGTACATAAAGTGGAGCATTACCGAAAAGGTGGAGCCGGGAAGAGTCCGTGGGAACATCTGCAGACTATTTGAGGGGTCTTCCCCTTTTTACACAAATGGACTCACCCAGGGTATACATATACTACTGTTAGTGGATACCCGACAGAGATACAGGCAAAGAGATTGAGAGAGAGGTCGTACATAGTCGAATGTCGAAAGGAACGATCGTACGAACATAGCGGCAAGAGTAACAGTGAACGAGCACGTAGACTCAGTAAGAAGTCATACAGCGATACGTCGATATCAAAGACTATATATATATTTTTCTACTAACCCGCCTTCCTGGAACTACTAACCTGTATTACCAGTTTGTATTATTACGTTAATACATTTATTTTCCTATATTCATTCTTGGCGTTTGTTATTATTTGATACCGGATTTCATCCCGGAATCCACAACAACTTGGCGACGAGGAATTCGAACTCACACGGAAGGAAAAAGAAACAAAATTCTCCCTCGTCGACCACAACAACTTGGCGACGAGGAATTCGAACTCACACGGGAAGAAAAAAAAAAAACAATTCTCCCTCGTCGACCACAACAATTTGGCGACGAGGAATTCGAACTTACATGAAAGGAAAGAAATTTTCTCTCTCGTCGTCCACAACAACTGGGTGACGAGGACTTCGGACCTACACACACACAAAACAAAATAATTGCCGTTTGCCAGTGTCCACAACAACTTGGCGACAAAAGATTTACGAGGATTACAATACGGAAAAGCGAGTTTTTCGTAAAACATGGAGGATTTTAAAAGTATTTTAGTAGAATTTGTAAAATACCAAATTGAACAGCAATTACAACTCCAAGAAAGAATGGAAGAGAAGTGGCAAAAACAATTACTACAAACGCAGAAGGAAAATCAAGAAAGACAAATGCAACTCCAGGAACTAATATTAAAGGTAGCGGGTAACAAACAACAAAATATAGAAAAAGAGGCGATTTTTTTCCCAAGACACAGTGTGGAATACGATAGAAACATTCAATTACTCTCTAGAAGAGGATAAAAATTTCGGCGACTATTTCAGAGGTCATGAAGACATCTTCAACATCAATTACATACTACTGCTAGTGGATACCCGAGAGAGACAGACATTTGATACTGGATTTCATCCCGGAATCCACAACACTATGTCAAGAAGAAAAATTGGGTATCACCATCATATCCCAACAAAGACGTACTGCTTAACGGAAGATCGGAGGTACTATCCAAATGCAGACATTTAAGGAAATATTTTTTGTGTATGTACAAACCCGGATGAAGGATTTTTTTCTCTCTCTTCCCCTTCGTTTCCATGGTGGTTGAATCCACTAAATTTTTAATTCTGCTTGCCTGAGGAAACCTAACGGTTGAAACTTAGGTAGTAGGATAGTGTCTGCTTTAGTGATTTTGAATATATATATATATATATATATATATATATATATATATATATATATATATATATACTAGATTGGAGACTGTAATTATTTTTATTAACGCGTGATTGCTTCTGTCTGTTGAACATGATTTCAATAATTTTAGTCTATGTTTGCAATTGGATCTTTGTATTATTTTGGTGTTGTTTATAAGCAGCTGTCTATTGTTAACATGGTCCTTATGGTACTTATTAATGTGCTGTTTGATAGAACTTTGTTTTGATAAATGACAAGTAAGTCTTCGGGAAAGTGTGTTTGTTGTATAACCCATACAAGACATATTATTTATTGTTTACAAAGAAAAACCCCCATTTGCAGAAATAAATTCTTTAACAACATTAGTCTTATATAAAAAGTTTGTAGGTTGAAAAATATTTCTTTAAAATTAAATTGCTATTTTTAATTTTTTTATAATAAATGTTAAATGGTTATTTTACACGGGTTTAATAAATCTGTGTAGTATACTTTTTTTATAACTTTTTCATCTGTTTTGAAATTGTGATGGATTTGATATCTGTAGGATATGTTGATGTATTATTATTATTAAACTTATCTTGATGGCTAAGATTTATATTAAAATTATTATTGTATAGGAAAAGTCTAATTTAGTAATTGACAATATAATTAGGGAATCCGTTATTAATAAGTGTTTCTTTTATGTTAATTCATTAAGAAAAATTGTTTTCCATGGGGAGATTAATTTAACATTTTTGAATTAAATTGTTTATGATAGTAAGTTTATATCTTTCAGGATAATCACTTTCATATTTGAAAAAACTAGAATTAGAACAAAATTATTTTTTAAGCGGTGAGTTGGTACATTTATGATAGTTATAATAGATGAGAACATGTAGAAAATGGATTTTTAAAAATTAATATCTAATTAAAAAGAGTACTTCAACGCTGAATGTTTTTCAAAATTATCCTTCAGTTCTATAACATCATCAATTGATTTTGTTTGTATAAAAGTATAATAAATGTATCTTATGTAAACTGTAGGTTTATTTAATTTATTGAATATTTTGTTTTCAAGATGGGCCATAAAGAATATAGGGCCTGAAGGGCTGCCCATAACCATACCATCAGTTTGCGTATAAATATTACCGAGATGATCGTTAAATTGAACATGTGTTGTGCAGGCGACTAATTTTTTTTTTTTTAGAATTGTAGAGTTAATTTTTAAAAGTGGGAGAGAAGGAAGATGATAAATATTTCTTAAAATAATATCGAATTTGATACAGGAGATATTGAAGGCAAGAGGGACAGAGAGAAACAACGCATGGCCTACCTAGAGACCTTGTTTAAATGGATGGCGGAACAAGGTTTAAGAGAGATAGCAAAAAGACAAACTTTATTAAGAGCTACAAAGGACAAGAAATTGTGGAAAACCATGATCGTCTACGCTCTGAAAGGACACGACACGTAGAAGAAGATTGTCTTATTACTGTCACCCAGTAGTAGATTGAGAATAAAAAATCAATACAAATCCAACTCTCACTAGGTGCCCCGCTGTTGGGCGCGTGTACCAGACGACGCCAAGTTTAGTAAAGATCCACAAGAACCAGTTTACTATCCTTGTGAGAAGTTAGATTTGATTTTGATTTATTTGTTTAACGACATATCAAATACTTTATGGGTCATTTAATGTTGATATTTAACTTGCTTGGGAGCACTGAAATAATGAAAATACGATATATGTTATTCTGCTCACAATTGAATACACGGTAGATGATACTTAGCTTTTGTGTATATACGTGTTTTTGTGAACATAATTACTAAAGGCGGTGATATGTGTGATTTATGTTGTAGTTTTGTTGAAGTTATATTTTTGAATACAGTTTGATTTTTTAGGATATTATATGGATTCATATTATGAAAGTGTTCTTTCATGTTGGTTGTTGGTTGATTTTGTTTAGCGGCATATCAACACCTCTATGGGTTATTTAATGTCGAAATATAAATACATTGAACACAATTTTATGCCTTTAACTACAGATAAAATGTACTGCTGGTCATTTTACTTTAAAATTGTATTACTGGTAATTTTACTATAAATATGTAGTCTTGGTAATTTTGTTATATAAGTATGTATTTTTGGTATTTTTTATATAAAATATATTTTTTATACCTTCACAGTGTTTTGTTTTTTTGTTTGGGGTTCACTATTTGCCCATATCTGTGACCCTAATAGGCGCTACAATCTCGGGGTAGGGTGAACCTGGAAACAATAACAATTAACAGGTGATTCCACGCTCTTCAAAATCTCCAGTTTCACGACCAGAAGCTTTGCTGCCGGATGTAGTTTATCGCCATTCCCAGAAATGGAGAAGAAAGAACTAAAATTATTAGGGTTGAAATTTTTTATTTATTTAAAACAACGTTTACAAAAGAATAATTTTTGTATAATTAGGAAATGCGAGAAAAGGATATAAATTTCTGTATATTAGAACAATAATGATGCTTTATATTGTATCACTAATGTTTTCTGGACACAAGGAACAGAGTAATAGTGAGATCATAAATACATTTCTTTAGCCAATTAAAAACAAAAACAATTTATAAATTTAAATGAATAAATAAACACTAACAATTGCTTCCTGCCTCACGCACTTAATCTCATTCAGTTATTTTAATCTCAACTGTATCCATTTAATTGTGATTTTGTCACTGCCATATGTTTGTCATGTACGAATCTTGTAAAAGTGGTTGATTGCTTTTATGGGTCAAAACATATTGTCATTGTTGTTAAGAGCAGAGCGCAGAGACATATGTTTCGAAAAACATCATGTGGTAATCTGTTCCTTTATATCTCGTTCTATGCAAATTTCAATGACATATTTGTAAGCAGATGACTGTAAAACAATGTACAGTGATAATGAACAACATGAACTTGGGAAGTTACTTATAAATATTTACTCAATCATTGTTTTCTATGCGTATTACTGGGTATGACGATAAACTACATCCAACAACAAGGCAAAAAAATACCAGTAATACATTTTTAGAAAAGAAATTACCAACAATACTTTTTTGTAGTGAAATTACCAGCAATACATTTTCATAGTAAAATGACCAACAATGCAACACTAAAAAAGTACAAGAATAATTTTTTTATAGTAAGATAACCAGCAATACATTTTTTATCATCTACAAACTATAAATCTGTTGTGATGTGGCGTCTGGCAAGACGCAACACTTAACCCGACCGAGTCAGCCATGATAGTAATATTCAATACTCAGCTAGACAAGTTACTGAAATAATATTATTTCTTTCCCCCCTCTAGACAATTATCCAGGACTACCCAGGAATGGATCAGTCGATTCATGATAGTAAGGAGAGTAACTGACTCTTACCACAACAATATTTTAAAAAATATACGTTTACGCTAAACAAAAGCAAAGCAAGGCAAACTAAACCAAACCAAAATAAAATACATTTAGTTGAAGCCATGAAATTGTGGTCAAAATATGTAGATTTCAGAATTAAATAACCCATAAACTAAATAAACATAAAGAAAGTCAACCAAACCAACCATTTCCTTTGCGGGACGGGGAGCACCACAACGTGGGTAATAGCGAAACTATTTTGATTGATGTAACAATACTGAGTAGTGAGTTCAATTATTACTGTAGGTAGCATAGAAAAATTCGACGTTGAGTAACCCAACAAAATTGAGGTTTCCTAAAATAAGCCAGTCTAACCTAACATCTTTTCTTTGTCTAACTTCATAGTCAAGATAACTACAATGAGGTTTAGTATAGGGGAAAGTTTGATTCATGCCTTTTCTTAAAGTTATTAATGCGAAAGTGATATAAACAATTTCAACTCCAATTCAAATGCAGCAGATTTCGATTTCGATTTCCGAATTAATAAACATCGATTTATCTACACGCCTCGGGGGGAGAGTCTCGTTGATCATTAACTACTGAGTTGGGAAATAGATCCTCACTACTCCATACGAAACTGAACATTAATTTTTTTATACTAATGTACAAAGCAGAAGAGCCACTCAAGATAGTGACCTACTGTGTGGTGTTGTATTAGCGTAGGAAAGGGTAAGAAGTGAAGTTGATGGAGTTGTGCAGGTTAAGATAACGGTTAACCCTAGACTTGAAGGGGTCAAGATTGTAGCGATTGGGGAAAACATCCTGCCGCGTGTCTGTTCACGTCTTTATGAACTTAGCACTCTTTTTTACTGGGCACCCTCTATTTAAGACTGACAGACACAAGATTTCGTCCAAATAACAGCACGCTGAAACTCACCAACATAAGCATTTCTTAGAAATTTGAAGGATACATTTGATAAACGTTCGTTCTATTACTGTAGTTGAAATATCTTTTTTTATTCATCTGTCTTTTACAGACTGTGATTCTAAATATGAGGAAAATAATGAATATTAAAAATCAGCAATGTATTCATGAAATCTTTGTAATATGATTGACCCTTTTTCGTGGACAGATGCCGCTGAGAACATTTAGTCAGCGACATAATATAATAACCTTCATAACGCTTAGCCTACAATTATCTTAGCATGTGACGACAGGTAATGCTCGAAGCAAGTCCTAGTTGTGAGTGATGTAAAACTTCAAATATGGTGGTTTGTTTAACCTGTCTTTATATTCTGATTAAAACTAACCAAGAATTGCAGCAACTTAAGTGGCCGGGGATAATGGTCTTGTCTGTTAGATTAAACAAAGTAAAGTTAAAAAAAAAATGTGAGAGAAAAAGTCCGCCATTATAGTCTCGTCCCATCTAATAGCATTTATATTATAAAGTGAAATACTAAACAATTAGAGACAATATTATGCTGGATTGTTTTGCTCTCGTCATTTGAATATGGTGACGTATGTGTGACGTAATAGGTAAAGATGTAGTTTAGCAGTGATAGTGTAGCTGTGATAAACATAGGACTCAGTTTCGGGCAATAGTAGTAGCAAGAGAATATGTGAATTTCGGACCGATATTAGCGTCACGCAAAAACTGTGTATTTTCATAGTAAACGTTTTGAGGCCATGATCAATAAGAGGGTCGTCGAGCACATAGAAAAAAAACAATCGCTTTAGCGATGAGTAGTATTGGGTTCGGTCGGCCCGATCCACTGCCGACGTCCTAACTACCATCACTCACGGAATCAGCGAGACTCTTGACGACAAACACATCCCGATATCTCAAAGGCCTTCGACAAGGTATAGCACAAAGGTTTATTACACAAGCTTTCCAGTGATGGAATCATGGTCTTCTCGATCATAAAATCATTCCTAACACGTAGGTCCATGAAAGTAGTTATCTATGGCTTATTCTCTGGATTTCTAGTTTTTTTTTCTTTTAAATATCCGTTAAGTGTTCTGTGTTTTATTTGTTTAATTCTTCTGTTTTCATATTTGTTCTAATTGTTTGTGTTTATTTAGTCTAACTTGTCTGTTTTTTATTTTTGTATTTCGTTTATCGGCAAACCTTTATTTTTAAAGAATTTTTTGTTTAGTTTATACGTATTGTTATTGTTATGGGAACTTACCCATAATAATAATAGATTATTCCTTACATCATAAATACTGCGCCTCAAGAGGGAGCAGAGTTCAGAGTCAGCTCAGAGTCAAAGACAGAGTCGATTCAGACGATTTCTGTAAGACATTGGAATAGTGATAATTGTCGAGACAACATAGTTCACTTTAACCAAATTTGATATTCATTACTAATACTTCTACTTCTTTGTATATATTTCTGTTTGTAATATATCTGTGTTATTCCATACCTGTGTTCGAGTTATTCTTCATTGGTTCTACCTTGGACCATCACCGTGGTACAAGGAACTTGGACCATAACAAGTGGCGACGAGGTAACTCCTAAAGGAAAACGAACTCTATACGCGGAGGACATACTTTTTTGCTATACGTCGCACATAACAAGTGGCAACGAGGTAACCCAAAGGAAAAACGAACCTTCTACGCGGAGGCCATACTTTTTTGCTATCCGTCGCACATAACAAGTGGCGACCGGGAAACCCCCAAAAGAAAAACAAACTCTCTACACGGAGGACATACCTTTTTGCTATCCGTCGCATATAACAGTGGTCGACGAGTAAACTATAAAAAAAACAAAACAAGTTCTACGTGGAGATTTCTAAAAAAAATAATTTTCTTTTTGGATATCAAATTTACTGGCAACAAAGGAAATATTTTTTTGCATACACAGGTTACAGAATATCAGGTTACACAAAATTACGTCAACATGGAAGATTTTAAGTCAAGCATTATGGAACTTATCAAAATTCAATTTGAACAGCAACAAAAGTACGAACAGAAACATCTGGAATTACAGGAATTATTGCTACGTGTAATGTCAAATAAAGAGCAAAAATCCGAGAACGAAACAGTTTTCTCACAAGACTCTATTTGGAGTACAATCGAAGATTTCAAGTACGCACCCGACGAAGATAACACTTTTGCAGACTACTTCCGAAGGTACGAAGATCTATATGTGTTTGACTGCAAAGATTGGTCAGACGCACGTAAAGTACGTCTATTACTATGAAAATTAGGCACATGCGAATATACCAAATTCGTGGATTATTTACCAACGAAAAAGATCGGGCATGCGGATGGTCTGTCGAGACTTATACCAACGAAGACAGATCCACTGGAAGATACGGTAATCGCAGCACTAAGAAATGGAGAAGATATCAGGACAGTACTATGTTGTACAGTTAGAAACCTCCCAGTCATACTACAAAACATAAAATATGAAGCCAAAAATGACGAATTTATAAATGAAACAAAAGCAAAAATAGCAGAAAAAGATAAAAATATCGGACAGTTTTTCTCTATGCGATAATGTGCTACTTTACAACAAAAGGGTTGTAATTCCCAAAATACTACAAAAGCGAATCCTAAAGGATTTACACAGAGGCCATCCTGGTAAAAATAGAATGAAGTCGCTAATGCGAAGCTATGTATATTGTAAGAACATGGACCAGGATATTACTCAGATGGTGGAAATGTGCAAGGGTTGTAACTTAGCAGCCAAAGCACCGCCTATCATACATAAGCCATGGCCAGAGACTGATCGTCCGTGGTCAAGAATACACGCAGATTATGCAGGACCAATTGACGGTTTTTACTATTTAATCATAGTGGATAGTTATACTAAATGGCCGGAGGTGTTTCGTTGCAAAAATCCTACTTCGGAAACGACCATAAATTGTCTCCACGAGCTATTCGTTCGGTTTGGTGTAGTGGATTGCCTAGTCACATATAATGGAACGCAATTCCCGTCAGCAGACTTCCAAGAGTCTTGCGAAATTTATCAAGTCAAACATATAAAATCCCCGCCTTATCACCCAAGATCGAATGGGCAAGCGGAGAGATTTGTTGATACACTCAAAAGAGCGTTACGAAAAGCATACGATGTGCCACGGAGAAAGCATTACAGCAATTTCTTCAGGTATATCGAATGGCGTCAAATAATGCTACCAAGTCAAACAAAACAAATAACACAGTCCTATGCACCAAAAGAAAATTCTTCCCCGGAGAAAAAGTTTTTTTTAAAGCATATAAAAATAATACATCTTACTGGGAGCAAGGGACAATTGAGAAAAGAATCGGCAATATGTACATAGTACAGGGACAAAAATTCTCACATAGAAGACACGTACAAATAAGGAAGAGACCGCTACAGAATGCTAACGGTCCACCTCAAGAAGAGGTGATGGACACGATTTTTGATATTTTTGATACATTTGATATAAAAAGGCCGCAAACAATGCCAGAACCAAGAAAAACGTCTAGAAAAAGAAAGTTAACAGAACCTTTGTTAATAGATCCAAAGAAAAAAAAGATATTAAACCCCCCTACTACGCAAAAGCTTCGGAAGGGGGTGTTATGGGAACTTACCCATAATAATAATGGACTATTCCGTACATCATAAATACTGCGCCTCAAGAGGGAGCAGAGTTCAGAGTCAGTTCAGAGTCGGTCAGAGTCAGTCAGAGACAGAGTCGAGTCAGACGATTACTGTAAGACATTGGAATAGTGATACTTGTCGAGATAACATAGTTCACTCTAACCAAATCTGATATTCATTACTAATACTTTTACTTCTTTGTACATATTTCTGGTTGTAATATATCTGTGTTATTCCATACCTGTGTTCGAGTTATTCTTCATTGGTTCTACCTTCTATCATCACCACGGTACAAGGAACTTGGACCATAACAGTTATATTTGTTGGTAGCTTATTCTTTTTACTTTTATATTTAGTTTAAAAATAAAGTTAATTTTTGTTTAAAGTGTTTTCCTTATAGTTTACCTTATTTTGTGTAATTTATTCGAGTCTTCGTTCGTATAACGTTTGTTGTTTCGTTTGAATTGTTGTTTTCCGTTCTAAATTTGTGTATATTTATTTTTTCGTTTGTTTGACCAATTGTTCACGTTTTCAAGTCCTTAATTTATCTGAAATGTTCTACTGTTTATTGTTTCTTTTCAATTAAGAAAATTAAAAAAAGAGACCCCCCCGATTTTTAATATAGTCCGTAAAAATCTTTTCAGCACCAAAAAGAAAAAAAAGATCCACCTGATAAGGATCATGAAAATAAAATGGAAGAAGTTATGGAGAAAACAGTGGTTGATGAGTAAAAAAGCTCACAGCAGAAGGTTGTTGCTGAGATTTCTGACGAGAGTATGGTAGCCGGAAAGGCATACAATACTGAAAATCAGACGAAAACCGACGAAGTTATGGAGACCGATAATGGTCAAAATTTACCAAATTCGACAAATCCAGATAAAGAAGACAGATCTAAAGACGAAAATGTAGTGGTCGGAGAGTCGCGCTCATGCTGGACGTCCCCACCTATGAGTTTGATCAACATCACGGAGTTCCCCGAGAAAGCCAAAGGTTACGCACATCTGGTGACAGCAGATGGACTTTTGGTCAATTCCTCGGAATTAAAGAGAGTTGAAAAAAGAATTGTGTCCGTCTTTGTGGTGGACAAGCGTTCGCGCAAAATTTGTCGCTCCACAAAAGACACCGTAATTAAGTTATTGATTTCTTTGGGGATCAAACCCCAGAGGGTGATCAAAGGTAAGGGTTACTTTATGTGGGACGAACTGTTACCCACGCCTGTCGACTGTGAAGCCGCTACAAGTCGGGAACTAATCACAAAAGACCTTATTTTGCGTACGGAATATGAAGGCAGTCGGAGAACCAAGTATCAGTATTTGAGGTTCCGCCTCAGATCGTCGGGGAGCACTTGGCCGCTTATCTGTCCCAATTTGGGCAGATACTCAGTTCTTCCTCTGACGATTTGGCCGAGGACGGAGTTTCGAAATCATGATAGATTGAAAAGACTTCATCCCCATCCCGAACTGTCTAGAAGTAGCGGGCCAGAATATGCCAGTTATAATCACCGGGCGTAGACCGACATGCTGGAAGTGTGAGCAGACTGGTCACCTGTCCTCTTCCTGCACAGAGAAGAATGACTCTGAGATTCTGGCCCCTGTCGACCCAAATCCTCCTGCGACCGAGTCTGTTACATCCGTCTCACCTGTAATGGGCGTGCCAGCGATCGGGACCGGTGTGGTCAAACTCCCGGTTGGGTCTGTTTCTCAGCCCCCATTCCCAAAAAAGCCTTTCCCTGCCGCTAGTCGGAGAAGGAAGAGACGTAATGGCAGGTCGTTGGTAAGGTCAAAAGTAAGCTCCAGGCAGCGGTATCTCGTTCCACTGAAGTCCCCACGGCTAAAGACACGCACAGCCCCACTCCCTCTACCAGTTCAAAGGGCGACTCTTCGACCACTTATTCGGACAAACTGCGGCAACAGCAGCTCAAATAAAAGCCCTCGTTCGAGAAAAAGTAGAAACTAGAGAAATTGAAGGAATCATTAAAACATCACCCTAGAAAAATTATAAGACATTCAACATCAGCTCCGTCGTCTCCATCCTCTAAACAGGCTCCTATGGCTCCACCCCTAGTTTTGCAAACAATAACCCCGATCCCTTCCAAAGTTACCCCACTGAAAAAATTCTCCTCTTTCTAAATCCCCTTAAATAAACCCTGCTCCGGTCGTAACTCTCACCGTTGAAAACACCTATCAATTCACCTCCAAAAACAGAAGCCCAAAAGCGTCAACGAAGCCCTTCCTCGTTCTCTTCTGGACCTATCAAAGAGAAAAAATAAAACAAAAATTACTCTTCAACAGGGGTTGGGGTGGGGGGAAGATGTGTGTCGTGTGGCAAAACACCAATCCGACAAAGCATTTTCCATATCCCGCAAACCTAAAGACTTGAAAATACTGTTAAACTTAAAAAAAATAAACATTGAAATTCCTAAAAATTTTCCCATGGGTAAAAGGATTTTGACTGTTGTAAGAACGGGACATGGCCCAGAAAACATCTGTGCTATGTTGCGAGAAGCTAACAGCGCATTCGATGTCTACCCACCATTAGCTTATTTTGACAACGAAAATGAGAAGAAATTGAATCAACTCTGTTCAGGGAGGCTTCCGCTTTTCGTTCACCCCTCCCTGTATAGAGCACTTAAGCTAACTTTCCCCTGGACATTGGTGGCCTGTCTCCTGATGGCCCCATCAAAAATGTGATGGGTACTGGCTCCATGGGAGAGGCCGTCTTTGTGTCCTAACCCCGGCCATGTCCAATCGGTTTTCATTATGGCTCTCTGGTTAGCAAGTATAAATGCCAGAGCCTGATGTCGGAGTCTCGCAGGCCGAGGCTCTCTCGTGACCTTCAGCACCTCGGGGTGAATGTTCGTTGTTTGCAGGAGACCTGGTATTCTACTCATGACCATGAGAGCATTCTGTCTTGGGGGTTCTCTCTCTATTCAGCATGTTTTGATGGTCGCTCGAGGTGTCTCTTGGCTAGTGAGCATTCTTTGAGGGCTGCGTGTACTCTTGTCTTTGCAGATCCGGTGGGCAGGCTTTGCGTGCTGGATGTTACCATAAAGGATAAGGCTCTTCGACTCATTGGGGTTTATGCGCCCAATAAGCATTTTGAGCGGCTTGCCTTTTTTTGGTAGACGAGCCGTTTTTTATGACATCTCGTCGGGTAGTTTTAGCGAGGGATTGGAATGCCGTCCTTGACCCCGACATAGATCGTAGTGGGCCCAAATCGGGTACTGATAACAGAGATGTGAAACCATTTCAGGGTTTTATCGACAAGTTAGATCTTGTCGATAAGTACCGGAATAAGCACCCTCGGGATGTAGTTTGGACTTGGACAAATAGTGGCGGCTCGGCTGCAGGGGTGCTTTCTAGCTACCTCGAGCGGGTGTTAGTTAGGAGAGTCAATCTAGAGCTCTTAGAGTGTCCAAATTTTCATTATATAGTTTATTCGGATCATAGGCTTGTCCGGGTCCGTATAAACTTAGGTAAGCCGAAGGTTAGGTTGGCTGGCTACTGGAAATTAAACTGCTCATTATTTGGTGAGCAGGATTTCCGGGACCAGCTGCTACTAATGATTGAGAGGGAAATGACGGGGGTTGTGGTTGGGAATGCCTGTTGGGACAAATTAAAATCCAAAATTAGAACGTTTGCTGCTGATTATAGTCGTCGACTCAATCTAGATAGATTAGCGGCGCAAACGGCTTGTGAGCAAAAAGTCGATTGGGCAGTTAAATCCCGTGATAGTGGGGAAATAGCCTTAGCTAAGGCAGAGTTGTCCTCCTTGCTTATCAAAAAGGATCAAGCTCTGGTAGTTAAGGCTAGGTTAAAATGTCCTCTGAGGCGACGAATATGTCCGCTGAATTGCGCACAGAGGAGAATCGGAGCGCGTCTCGAAGACATATCGCGTGCGTTACAATGCCGGATAAGCGGACAGTGACTACAAACACGGGCATATGTGAGGCTTTTCAGGATTACTTTCAGGATATTTTCGCCAGGGAACCCGGTCTGAGCCCTGCTATGTTCGACGCCTATTTAGCCGAATTTCCTTGCCTTGAGGCAGCCGAAGCGGCTGGGTGCGAGGGTCCCATCACAGAGACGGAAATCTGGGAAGCGTTGAAACAGGTTGGCCTAGATGAATCTCCGGGACTAGATGGTCTTCCCTACGAAGTTTACTTGAGGCAGTCGCCCGTATATTCCTTTGCTGGAACTGATTTACAACAACTGGATGACGCAGGGGTCTATACCTCAACGCTTCACCAGGGGTGTGATCAAGTTGCTGCGTAAGGACAAGAACGGTGGGGATGGGTTAGATAATTTTCGCTCTTTAACCATGTTAAATATAGAGTTAAAGATTTTGGCGAAGATTTTAGCCAACCGTTTGCAGCTTGTCCTGTCTAGACTTGTGCTGTGAAGGGCAGGACTATTCAGGACAACCTTCATATGGTACGCCTGATCTTAGAACGACAGTGAAGCCGCGCTGATCAATTTAGATCAGTCCAAGGTCTTCGATAGGGTTGACTATCAATTCCTGGAGGCTGTCCTTTCAGTGGCCGCTTTCGGGCCGAACTTTCGCACCTGAATCCGACTTCTGTATGCGTCTCCCGGTGCGCTGGTGGAAGTGAATGGGGTAAGATCGGAGCCTTTCGTATTGTCTCGCTCCATTCGCCACGGTTGTCCGCTTTCACCTTTGCTTTACGTTCTTGCGTTGGAACCTTTCCTTCGCAAGTTAAAGACGAATCCGGTCCTACGCGGAATTTCCCTGCCTGGTGCTACCACCCCAGCCAGGTATTCTATGCTGTTTCGGTGCTTGTGTCGAGCAATGAAATCAGTGGTTATGAGACAGGGGCCAAGATCAACCGCGATGTCTGCTGGCTTGCGGTTGGGTGCATAGAAGGGAAGTTTCTCTTCCCGGACATTTCCTCTGGACGGATGGGCCGGTCAAGATACTCGGCGTCTGGTTCGCTCCTGATCTCCAGCTGGATATGTATTGGTCGGAGGTACATGGGAAGGCCGAGATCGCAGTTAATCTGTGGTCTCGGAGGAATCTTTCCTTGAAGGGGAGGGCGGAATTATGTGTTTCACAATAACGATGAGGCATCACTCACCTGGCTGATGATTCGTGGCGCTCTCTGGGTCGCCAAAAAACTTCGTTCAGCGAGTTTGCAGAAATCTCCAAACTGCCGTCGCTGTAGTGGTGAGGTCGAGACCTTGGGTCACGCCTTCGTTCATTGCAGGGTGGTAGCCCAGTTGTGCAGGTTTGTTGAAGGCCTCATGGTCCGCATGCTGCGTGGAAAGTCCTTTGTCCTTGAGGCCAATTCTGTTTGCAGCAATGTGGTGCCGCCGATGACGAAGGCTGAACACGATGTGTTCTTGTGCTTACTAGGTATTATGAAAGTCGTGATTTGGACGGCACGTCAGAAGGAATTCAATGAAGGTGAGAAGTTCACTTCTTTCCAACTGATCTTGGTCTTTAAGCATCAGCTTAAAGTCAAGATTGGGACGGAAAGGCGGCGGCTCACTTCATCAGAATTTGGCAAAAGGTGGATGAATCTTGTGCGTTTGTGTTGAGTGAAAGGGGCTGACCTAGAGTGGCATTTTGATGTCGGTTAGGTATCAGGATATTGTTCTTCCCGGTTTGAACTTTGGCAACCCATCCCGATATTAGGATAATTTAGGTTTTCTTTTTTAATCCTTAGTTTTCTTTTTTTCCAGTTAACTTAGCTAGGGCGTGTATGCTCATTGGTCCCTTTTATTTCTGTACCTATTTTTCTTTAGTTTAATTCCCCATCCCCTCCCTCGTTAGGTGGTCAATGATGTCAGTTCTTTGGTAGATGCGGGGCACCTTTCGTTTTCGCGTATGTGTTTTTCGTATTTGTTGTGTCTGAATGAGTGCGTGTCTGTGTGAGTGCTTGGGATGAATGAATGTTTTATATTATTATAGCCCCGCATTAATTTCGTCCAGCTAACTGATGTTTCTGCCACATTTAAGGATTGTGTTTTTTTTTTTATTACTAACATAATTTTGTTTAGTTTCATGTAAATAATTTATATTCATATTGTAAATACTGATTGGGGCTAGTTTTTAAATTGTTGTTTCAACCCCCCCCCCCCAAGACAATGAATTTGTAAATATGGGGTAAATTTAGGACTTTCATAGAGACAATGAGGTATTATGGTAGATGTAGTAAAAAAGGTAAGTAAGAATGAGTTGGTTTGGTGTTAGGAATATTGTTTGTATGTCTGGATCAATGTTTGTGGCTAGCTAAGTTTAAAATTAAGACAGATGAAGACCGTTCCTTTTTCCCCACCACCAACCCCCTTTTTTGGCTACGTGCCACATTTTGTATTTTATTACAAATAAATATTGCAGTAGGAGATTTGTCTCCTGATATGCTTCTCAAAATCTCTACCTCCGGGCAGAGAGGATCCCCAGACAAGGCTATGTCCAAGGGCAGATTCTCGTATCGGGAAACAGCTACCCGACCTCGTTTTATACGGACTCTATGGGGAATTTTTGACCGAGCCTACGGGCTCGGATACCCCACATTAAATTCGGCCTTGTGCCACATCTGACTGCGTGGGGCGGTTGGTAGATATCCTGCAGTTGGTGATTCGTCTCCGGCTGTGCTGGTCAAACTCTCTGCCTCTGGGCATAGAGGATCCCCAGACGAGGCTATGTCGAAGGGAAAAGTCTCGTCTCGGGAAACAGTTACCCGGTCCCCGTTTTATACGGGGTCTACGTGGAATTTTTGGCCGACCCTATGGCCTCGGATACCCCACATTAAATTCGTAAATTTATACAGCAAAATCACCACTGACATCAATCACGGCCTCCAGACAACTTCGGAATCTCCTACAACTCTTCTGGACGGTCTCCTTGGATTCATACCTTTTCTAAGGGAATTAGCGAAAAGCGAACGAAAC
This sequence comes from Acanthosepion esculentum, assembly GCA_964036315.1. Taxonomy (NCBI): domain Eukaryota; kingdom Metazoa; phylum Mollusca; class Cephalopoda; order Sepiida; family Sepiidae; genus Acanthosepion; species Acanthosepion esculentum. The sequence continues at coordinate 21,974,540 of OZ038506.1, read as the reverse complement.
AAAATCAGGCGAGAATTGAACTCAGCATGCCGAATTGATTTTATGCGTTGATAGCCGTTTCACTATTCGCATCTTCTGTGAATATGTAAATGCATGAAATAGAGGCAGTAATAATGATATATATAAAAATAATATACAAATCCATAATATGCAAAAAGTATATTCAAAATGAATCTCTATTAATAGTGTCCCAGAACAATTCTATAGGATAAAACAATATTGGTTAAGATAGCACACAACAAAATTATTAGTTGAAGACTATTTGGAGTAAAGATGGAACAAAAGACAATGATATAAGAGAATGCAACAACTTGACTCAGAATGAATCCCAAATAGATATGATTGGATAGTAAAGGTGAATCATTGGAGATTGTACATCACTCTATGACTTCTATCCGACAGGCGAAGAGTCGCAAGCCTCTCGATACACCGCAGCAGATATTCTGACAGGCTACGTTCCTTAGTTCCTCCAGTTCTCAGTTTCAGAGCCAAAACCCGTCTTGCCACTGGAACAAATCATATTCATTCCCATCATGCTCCATTGGTAAAAAAGGAAGTTCCATTTGGACAACTTTTACCCAAGAACCACTATTTTATTCGAAAAAGACTCTCGAGAGGATGCTTCTCTATTCACTACAATGTTAAGCTCTCCAAATTTAGGGTAAACCGTCAAATGGATCCTCCAACCTAGCCTAGAAATTCAAGACCAAGTCATCGTAAAGAAAGAGAAGGAATGTTTGATAGTGAATGCTATTATTCTAGACAAGAGAGTAAAACTGAAAGAAGGGAAAAAGCGCGCGCGTGCACACACACACACACACACACACACACACACACACACACACACACGCACACACACACACGCGCGCACACACACACAGAGGGTGTAATGGATAAATTGTTGTCTAAAATTACGCAAAAATGATAACAACACTGATAACTCATTTTGAACAGATATATTTACCAAAACTGCACAAAAATATCTTGAAACACTAAAGAGTAAAATTATTCAATAAAATCGCTATTGGCTTCAACCACGGCCTCCAGACAACTTCGGAATCTCCTGCTACTCATCTGGATGGTCAATGCTGCCATAATCCTTGCCTTCAGTTCATCTTTTGTGTTACAAGGAGTTTTGTTGGTCTCTCGCTCAACTGTGCCCCACACATAATAATCAAGGGGATTGCAGTCTGGGGAGTTAGGTGGACAGTTGTAAGAAGTGATGTGCTCGCAGAAATTGTCTTCCAGCCATCACTAGATTCTCCTGCTTGTGTGGTGTGGTGCAGATTTCTGTTGCCAGACACAGGGTCTTCTAGCAGCCACTCTCTTGACCCAGGGCAGCACTACCCCCTCCAATCATGATGCAGGCTTCTGTATTGAATCTGAGGCCCTGTGGGAAAATGAATGGTGGCATAACGTCGCTATCACTGGTGATCACTCCAAACACCTTCGAAATCACCATTAGACTCATCCAAATCTTTCCGAATCCTCGGCACTCTCCTCAGATTGACCCTGAAATGTTCGTATTGGAGCTTCCGGCTTGGATACCAACCGTCATGGAGTTTTTTTTTTCTCTCACAGACGGCGCCTCACTGGGTCCTACTATATTGTGCAGTAAAAAAAAAAAAAAAAAAAACTCACGTGCGACATTAAAAATATATAATGGCGACAATTTACCCACGCACCCTCTATATGAAAAATAAAACTGTATCCTTGATTGAGTTGATTGAATCTCCATGGCCTTCAACTCTCCAGTGTGCCATTATGTGCCTTCTCAGTCCAGATTATTATCTGAAAAGCTTCTTTCAAACAACAGAGATTTAGCTGGCAGGACGATGAGGAAGTCTGTCATAGTTGGCTCACTTCTGGTTATTATGACAAACTTTCGGATAGATTATAGACATACATTCATACATATACTTTTATTAATTCAAACGTTATTTTTAGTGGCTACTCGTATTTGAGTAGACTGTCGTTTTTTTAAACAGTGTTTATTTTGTCTACTGGTCTGCAAACATTAATAAAACGTGTGTCCTCCGTCTGTATTTTTTATACACGGGTATGCACTAAAATAACGTTTGAAGTAATGTCGGATTAGAAAAAAATAAAGTACATTAATTCTTTATATATATATATATATATATATATATATATATATATATATATATATATATATATCGCCTGACGATTGCACTAGCATGAAACAGACTGTCGCCTCTAAGTGCTGACTTCCATGTCCACTTTTATATTTACACACGCTCTATCTCTGATATTGAGCACTTTACCCCATAAATATAGCACACTTTAAGACTATATTTCTGCATATATATATATATATATATATATATATATATATATATATATATATATATATAAAAGGAAAAGGTTATAATTGTTCCAACGAGAGAAAAATGTATATTTAAAAAAAGAGAGAAACCGCAAACGTTTTTGGTTATTAAATGGATTTGTTTTAGTGTATATATTATATTTTATTTTCATATTTTTGCTACACGTGTTTCCGGTCTCGTGACTTTCTTCAGGCAAATTAAAGGAATCGATTTTGAAAGGAATAAGATTTACTTATGTTCTTTTAATATTTCATTGTTCATTTTCTGTATTTGTAGTGAGCCTTGATCTCATTTTTTCGAACGTTGGCAAAAGTGACTTTCTGCCTAAGTGGCATTATATATATATATATATATATATATATACATATATATATATATATATATATATATATATATATATATATATATATATATGAAAAAGATTTTAATTTTGTTTATAAAAAGAAATGTCATTCCCAACACAAAATTTCTAAAAATTGGATATAAGTATATTAGTACTATAACTTCCTGGAGCCTTCTAAAACTCTATGGAACTTTATAAGACTTGTTTTTGTTTATTTGTAAGTTTGTATATTATGCTATAGCTGTAAGCGGCTAAATGCATTAAAACATACATAGATACTATCCAGCTACATAATTAGCATATTGAAAAATAAAGCTGCTACATGTTTGTAATTTTTATTTATTTGTAAGGTTGTATGTTATGCTAGAGCTATAAACTGTTAAATGCGTTAAAAATACATAAGTACTATCCAATTACTTCATTAGCAAATTGAAAAATAAAGCTTCTGAAATATTTTGATTATTGACCCTTATTGCGTATATGGGAAAATCGAATTTTCTGTTTGGAGTGACTTTTTTCAAATACTAAAACAAATTACTGACTTTTTCATTATTTTGGACAAAAGTTCATCGATTTATGACACAGGAACATAGGATTTAAAAAAAAAATCATAGTCCTAATATATATATATATATATATATATATATATATATATATATATATATATATATATATATATATATATATATGCAAGTTTAAATTTGTGTATTTAGGAAGCAAATTCTTTTTAGGCATGTCTGATTGAATAAATTACAGACATTATGTCTGCTAATTTTTAATAAAATCCGTTCATACTCACGAATAACCTTCCGTGTATAGATGTTAAAGGATGAGAGAAATGTACTATAGCTGTT